>JAUTXW010003370.1:180000-337500 GCA_030620095.1 Kuschelorhynchus macadamiae | reverse complement strand
CATTGGATAAGCTATTTCTTCTAGAAAAGGTATCTAAGTGGGAAGCACGAAATAGCTTGTCTTTGTGAAGTACCGTTAGACCTACTTAAGACTTAAAAAAGGCGCATGTCTTTCGAAAAAAAAAGTTTTAGTTCCTAATATTATAGAACAAAATCAAAATTTTTAGAAACTACTTTTTTAGATTTGTCATAATAATTAATTTGATGTATTTCATAAAGAAATTAAAAACTTTGGCGAACTACAACAACATATATGTCTTTTCTAGATGAAATAGCATATTTAATTGCCAAAAACGCATATGCCACTATATATCTTATTTTGTGTAAAAGTTATAACTGGAAAATTACCTAAAAATTAGCGGTTGGGTTTGACTTCAGAAATTTGTTGGTAATTCCAATACAACCAATAAAATTTGGTAAATTTTGATGACATAGTTTCTTGATATTAAAAAGTTTTGGAAAATAGTATACAATTCTAAAGACAATTCTAAAATATATAATAAAACAGAATGTATTCTGAAACTACTAGAAGTTTTGATAACTCTAGTTTGTATGAATGTTAAGTACACTAAATATTCTTTAAATAAAAAAAGCTTTTCTCGTTATATCCAATCTATGAGATAGATATATAGCGAAAATTCTCCATGAAACTTATTCTCGTGTGGAATGGTTTCTTTTTTTTTTAAGTTACTTTGCAGATTTTACATATTTAGGCTGATATTTTAGCGTTAGGTGCATTACGCATTTTCCCTTCATGTTAACAGCGGCGCACGGCGGGTGATGTAAAATCGAAGAAAAAAAGAGAGATATATCTAAAATTACCTAATTTTGAAGGCAATACCTCAAACCGTATAAAGAAATAATTTGTCAAAATCTATATATATGGTGTAAAGAGTAGATTAAAAGTAAAAACTTGCATTTTTATCAAAAAAAAAAGAAGAAGAAACTTCATAAATTGCACCACTTTTCAGTGCAAAAGTATGTTTTTACCAACTCCAAGCTTCTGTTTGGACTTTACCGTTTTACTATACCAAAATTAGTATCGAAAACGCAAAAAAATTCATAAGATACGAATCGGAACGAATTAATTTAATTCTTTCATGAATCGGAATCTGTGCATTCCGGTCTATTTCTAGCCCTGCGGTGTTGCCAAACTAACCTCTTCTTCTGTGTCTATTTGCACTATCCAACACTTAAGGGGGAACTGCACTCAGTAATATGGATCATTTGCAAGCCTTCCGCCGCTGCAATATTATGTTAAAACTATAAGAGATAAGTTTTTAGCTTCAATGTGATTTTAATAGGGAAATATGTATAGTAGGGCGCTAAAGGCGAATTTTTATGAAAAAATCGAATCTAGAGTTATAAAATAAAAGTAGATTTGTCCATTTTCGACCATTTCTTGACCACTTTTTGACGCACATGCCTTCGCATATCTTTTTTTTTTTTTAACAAAATGGCTTTTTACCGCCTTACATTGATCCTTTGTCTACGTAACTGCAAAATTTGAAATTGGAAATCGTACTCATGTCTCTGTATTTCTGCAGCGCGTGAAACCTTTTGAACCGATTTTTATCCAAAATGTAATTTAAATTACCTATACATTATACATAACACATTTTTTTGAGGTCGGACGTGCAGGAAGTTTTTTTTAATGCATTGGTACCTTTTCATCTTACGTTCAATTCGACTAGACCTTGTCGCTGGTTTTTCACTTTTTGCGTGCAGTTCTCCCTTAAGTTATGAATAAACACAAAAAAAACCAAGTTACTAATAAAATTTCAGCTACAAACGTTTTCATAGGACCCGATAAAAGACTGTCGTTCTGAAAAGAACAGTTTTCTTGACGTGTCGCCAAAATCACATTTGACATTTTCGAAATTTTCTCGCGTTTGAATAGATAGTCCCACTCAGGGCGGAAGGTTATATCTGAGCGGCTGTTGGTCGTTATTTATGTTTTCCGGATGTTTCTTATTTTTTGTGATTTTAGATTTGTCGATTATTGTCTTCCACTGGTAGTTTTAATGATTCGTCCCTTTTATTTAAATCACCTTGTTTTTCATTTTCTATGGCTTCTCGTATTATTCTGATCTTATAATGGTCTATATTGGCAATCTCCCTACACCCATCGAAATTTATGTTGTGGCCGGTTTCCTGATGTTATAGGAATAGAGCTGAGGTTGTTTGTTTGCTCTTCTACTTTTGCTGATATTCGCCTGTTAGTTTGCCCCACGTATATCTTTTTAAAGTCCTGGCAAGGAATGCTGTATACTCCGTGGTTTTCCAATTTGATTTTGTCTTTTGGGTTTCCAAGTAGTTTACCTATAGTTGTTTGTGGCTTGTGTATTATTTGTATGTTGTGTTTTCTAAGAATTCTTCCGATCCTGTCTCTTGTACATTTTACATATGGTAAGACTACTTGTTGCCTTCCCTGTTCATACTTTTTGTTGTTCGTTGTTCGGGAACCCTGTGCATTATTTGCTTTCTCTATGGCACTAGATATTATCTATCTATAGATCTAGATATTAGGGTATTGGTCACAGCTTAAATTTGTGCTGGGTGATGATGCGATCTTGCATTTAAATATCTGTCCGTATTTGTTGTTTTTCTATACACGGGGTATTCGAAATGTCCATTATGCAATATTGTGACCAGAACATCTAAAAATGGTTGTTTTTCTCTAACTCTAGAGTAAATTGTATTCTGCGATGCATTGAATTTACGTGAGTCAGAAATTTTTTGAGCTCTGCATTGCCAAGTTGTCATATAATAAATATATCATCCACATAATGAATCCATAATTTGGGTTTTAAACTTGCTTTCTCAAGAGCTTCTTTCTCGAAATATCTCATAAATAAATTCTCGACTACTGGTGTGAATCCCATTGGAGCACCATCTATTTGTTTATACATTTGAAATATAAAGTAAAATAAGTATTTTTAAGGCAATGCTCCGAGATGTGTTATATGTGCCTGGAAATCCTCGTTCATAGCAATCCTGTCCAATACTTCGTCGATCTTATGGGTTTTGATAAAAAAAATGGCCGAAGTTTAGACGCTAATAAATTTCCGTAATAAACTGTTTGAAAATCTGCTGCAACATTAACCAATATGCTATCTGCATATTGGTTAATGTTGAGGCATCTGACATTTTAGACTTGACAATCATCTTTATATTTAAAATGTTATTTGTTTTTAAAAATGTTCAATTTAATAATCGTACAAGAGAATATGAAGAAAATGTAAAATATGTGGGTAGTTTTGGAAAGTAGTGAAATTTGTGGAGTTTTTCGAGTTTTTTTTTTTGGAAAAAAAGTTGAAAATGCCAGGGGTTTTTACTTTTAATCTACTCTGTACACCATATGTTATCATTTAGAATTGAAAGAAAAGCTTGGGGTTGTTATCATCACAAAAACCAAATCCGTACTCTATTTCAAAATTCGACTATTAAAACATTGTTTAAAATATAGTCATAGCGTGTGTATCAAATAAATTTTCGTTCGATTATATTTATCTTACTTAACTGGTTCACTGCCAGTATCAGTTCCTTTGCAGACAACTGCAGCCGTCGACTAGTAAATAATTTTCTGTTGCAGGGGTCTAGAGGCAAATAAAATTCATAAGCATAAGCTGACTTATAGAACCGACGGAGTTAAGTAGCTTGTTTCCTTTTTTCCTTTTTGATTTTGATAAATTAGTATTTTATTAAATCCTGCCTGAATTTTTAGCGCATTAGAGCATTGTTACGTTATTATTTCTGATTTCTCTAGATAAAGTCTTAAGACTTTATTGGCTCGTGATTTTTGATTTTATAATTTCAAATATAGATCGAATTTACATAATTAAAATTAAAAGATATTTCTGCTTTAACGTGTGCAACTAGGATATTTGAAGGTTTAGCCATCATAATGATATCTATTGAATGTTTCTTTCTTGATATTATTAGGTAATACATCTATATCAGTATATATATATTTCTATACTAAGTATTTTGATGGTGTAACAACCTGATACATTTATTTATTGTTCCCTGTCCATAACATTTACGTTCTAAACTTGTCAAACAAGTAACATTATCAGTTTACCTAAATATGTTATGAAAAGAGCCGAAAAGGATAAATTTTACGAATTTTCTCTTATTTAGAGGTAATGGTCATTAAATTTAATAAAAAAATGGACTTTGAAGTGTTGTACTTACACCCATTCAGACAATTTTGGAAAGTCATAAATTTCATCATCATAAAATTATTTAGTGCCAGAAGTAAATACAGATGATAACTGGCACAGAATTTATTGAGGTATAAGTTAGCGCAACATTAACAATCCAAACTTTCTTTTTAGTGTTTTTTTTTTTCAGACGAATGTTAATTTTTCTTAAATGGTATAGGAAATCGATATGGCTGTCGATATTGTTGGGACTCAACCCTGAGACTGTTCCGGAAACTTCATACCTACATACCACTTTTGTTATAAAACGCAGTTGATCGAGCTTTAACTACTTTTATTGAAGAGAATGATCGATACTATAGAGCTACCTTAATTTTCCGACAAGATGGGGCTCCTCTTCACTACCCGTTGCTAGTAAGAAGGTTCTCGTGTGCAACATTTTCCGAATAGTGAAATCTCTTTGGACTTTTTTGTAAGAACACATAAAAACAATTTGCTGTAATGCTCCGGGATGTTTTAAACAGTCATTGTATTATTCCAGGGGTGACCAAACAGACGCAGACCAAGGTCTTAAGGTCAGGGTTAGTTGAACAGATACCCAGGGCATTTTTTTTATGCCTTGGTCGAACGTAATCTCGCCCAATATCTTTATTATAAACTGATTTGTAGGAAATTTATAAATTGAATAAAGACCTTTATTATTATAAGCAAGGCCATTTCTGGCCTCTGTTTATTGCGATATACGTACTAATTCATATTTGTCAGTCGAATATTGCATGGAAAACAAATTAGATATTTGCAGAACGATAAAGACACCAATAAAGTTTGAACTTTTTAAAAGTTCTTACACTAAAAAAATACACAGATTGTCATATATTATATATTATCTTTGATTAAAAATTAATCTACTTTATTGCTACATGTCACAAAAATCGCATTACCAGTAGGTTTGCAAGTGCTGAAAAAAAAAACTGTTAAGCAACTTCTCCACAAAGATTCATAGTTTAATAGGGTGTTCATACCTTGCTAGTAATATTTTCTACATTTTTCATCACCACTGGGGAGGGTCGGCCAATAGAATTACCCCACGATCTCAATATGAGGCTCAATCACCCTTCCGGGATCATGCATTGGAAAGTTAATTAAAGCATATCAAAGTTCTGACAAGATTAATTAACATCTATTTAATCTACCATAAAATAAAATAAAATCTAGCCAGTGTTTATAAGAAGAAATCTTATTTAAACGTTGTTTACAATTCTTCAATTTCAGTTTATTTAACTACAATAAATAATAATGTTATTCATTTATTTTGTGCAAAATAAAATGAAGAACCAGAAGCTCTTCACGCATATGTACTTTATAAATTAATAAAAGTTGTAATTAATAAGTGTTTATATATATTTTTTTTAAGATTTAAGTTTATCTCGAGTTGCATACAATAATTACAGTCTAAAAATTAACATCAAATTATATTTTGTAAATTATATATTTAACCCAGAATCACCAGTGCTAAGCAGACGAAAAGCTGCCCTATGCAGTGTGCCATAGAAAAGGGTGAAATTATGTAGTGTAAAATAATTTGACCAAACTCAAAGTATCTATATTCAGTTTGTATGCTCTTTCGCATCGATGTATCCATTCTTTAGATATGGTAGAAGAGCCCTTATTCGTAAGATCTAGTTGATATACATATTCATCCAGGCATGATCTAAACAGCCGAATTTTCTTTAAAATGGAATCAACAAATAAAATAAATGGGAAATGTTATGCAAATATAACAAATTGATATATGTATAAAGTAATTTATACATATACAAAAACAGATAAAAATAAATTATAAATAATGTTTAAAGCCATTTAATCTTAATGAATGTAACAAATGCTGGAAGACACTTCCACCCTCTACTTGACATGCGCCAGGCGACTGTAGAATCTGTCGGCAGAATTCCTTATAGCTTCCGCTGTTAGGTTATTTACCTCCCTTCTATTTTTGTCTTTTAGGGAGTCAATTTAATCTGGTTTATGTTGGTAAACTCTTTCTTTCAAGTATCCCCAGAGGAAATAACAGCAGCGTCACATCCGGGGATTTTAGTGGGCATTCAATTGATCTCCGTCGCTAATACATCGATTTAGAAAAATTTCATTCAAATAAGTTCGAACATTAACACCAAAATGCGAAGGAGCGCTGTCTTGCCGAAGCCAACCTTTTATGGGAAGTATCTGGATCAATTTCTTTAGGAAAAATAACTGCTAAAGCAGGTATGAACTCGAATTCCCTCAAGAAGTATGGTGCTACAATTCTGTTGTTAATTATGCCTGCCCACTCATATATCCAGTGTGGATTATCGCGAGACCAGAACCGATAATTTTGTCTATTAACATTTAAATAGAACGTAGCTTCGTCAGAAAAAAGGATGCTGAGTGGAAATCCATTATTTTCATCACACCTTCATAAAATTGTAAACGTCGTGTCATAATCATCCTCCAACAGTTTTTGTACTTTATATGGATAATATTTTTCATGTCTTGTAAATCTGTGTACTTTAGACTCAGAAGCATAGCATAGGAAACAGTTGAAGCATGTGGATTTAATAGATAATAACAGATAAGAGATGTCGAGTTGTTTATCTTCACTTAAAACAGATGGTCGACCACTTTTTGGCAAATCCTTTACTGTGCCGTGTGCTTCAAATGTATGTAAAGTCCTACTAACAGTTTATTGTGAAATTCGATTTTGACGATATTTTGCATTAAGTAATGCAAAAAGTTTGTTTTGGCTTATTTTGTCTTCAATATACTGTCTCTGACAATACCATTTTCGTTTCACGATAAGAACAACCAGATACGTGAACACTCAAGGTACTAATACTACTTGTTTAATAAATAAATTGAACATCAAAGAAATAGCAAAAAAAGTAAAAAATGTCGAGATAAAAATAAAATACCAGATAATTTTTTCCCGACTTCAACAGTTTCCAATAGAACAGGTCTACATTCTTACACTTGCGTCTATTCCTTGTACGAGATAAGTTTTGTTTGATATCAATTTGCAAAGGTTCTTAATCAAATATTTCAGAATTGTCAAATAACATATCAAATTGATGTTTCAATCGTATTAGATATATTCAGTTTTTTAAGGGCTTTTCAATGAGCCCCCACAAGACATAGGTTCCCATTTACAAATAAAAAATGGGGGTAACCGGGAACTAGGAGGTTAGAGACAAATGTGTGAATTTATCATAAAAAAGTAAGTTTAAACCTAAATCAATATACCTGTATAAGCGTTTTCGCCATAACTTACTCATTAAAGAAATACGAATTTTATGCATGACTTCTGGGTAACCCTGTGTACTGAATATCTATTTCCATTTGATTACCGTGTTGTGCAGCTAATATAATAGTAGTGGAGCTGACCGACAATTTTGCCCTTGCAATTAGTACAGCTTATTATTATTTTAATTTATACAGGGTGTTGCATTTTTCCTGTGCTGATATAATTTTTTTTTTATTTTACAGAGGACACACTATATATCTCTGCAGTGCCACGTTTCGGATTTATTGGCATTTTTCTTCAGTGTTTTTATCTATTTTCAATTTCAAAAATTAAAATAGTTTAAAACCTTTTTATATTTTGCTATAATCAAAAAAAAGATAGAATTTCATTCTATTTACCGTCTAATAGTTAAGTTTTAAAACTCAAAAAAAAGTTGCAATTTTTCTTATTACATACAACCCACTGCTTTTGCAGATGATACTTCATTCACCCTTTTGATTTTTTATTTTTTTTTGTTTATACATCAGAAACTGAATGCCAATAATAAACATGATAAACCAAAAATGGTTGCCCAGATAAGGGGGAGCGTGCCGGGTAGGGCATCTTATTTTAGACACCCTATACAAATTTAACCCTTTTCCAGACAGCTTTCTCCTCGGATTGGGCTGCCAGATTTGCGCGGGCAATTTTTACATCAAACAATCTACCTATTGTGTGATTTTTAGCCAGAGTCATTCTAAGGGGAAAATTGTCGGTCAGTTCCGTACTATAATTAAAAAACACGATTTTCATTTGGTGCTTTGTTTCGATTTTGTTTACCTGTATATGTTTTTCACTTAAAATTGTATGATGATCAGTTATAATACCAAGTAAATAAACATTAAATGAGGATATCTATCATCTCGAAAAATGACGACCTGAATTTGATTTTTATCCATTGTACGAAATATTTTTGAAATGAACAATTAGGGTCACATTAATAAATGTATATCTAAATGTTTGAATTGAGATAGTATTTCAATTCTAATAGTAATGATTATGAGAGAAGATATTGAAGACTTTGAAACCAACCTAAAGTGCCAAATACAAAGCTTTCTTTAACACTAAACATTTTAACAGACTAAAATGTTTTTCTCGGTAAACAATAATCTCAATCAAAATCATAATACCACTTTTGGAAATATAAATAATAAAAATCATAGTATTAATGGAAATAATCCGTTCCATAACTCCTTACCAACACCATCACCATCCGCGTCACCAAGTACACCTGGTCCTATAGGAGGAAATAATGGCAACAATGGATACCGATTGCTTTCTGCCCAGGGAATGGAAACACTTCAAACGTTTTTAAGGGAACATGGAAACGAATGTATCAAACAATTTGTAAAGGTAATAGCTGATTTATAATTTAGGAAAACTCACTGTATTTAGTTATTTGCTATAAGAGTTATAAATATATTTAGTGTAGTCACCACAGAAACATATTTTACACAAGAAAGGAAAGTTGTAAATGTTATTTCTAGCGCCTTGATCAAATTATATATATTTTCCTAAAATAGCGATAGAGATCAAGGGTCCATCGTTGAAAATGGCTTCATGAATTCGGTTTTGGGCTGTTTTTTTTATTTTAGAAATTATCCACCTTGAGAAAAAAAAAACATCAAAAATCGTTAAGCATCATATGTTTTTATTATTCCTTTTTTGCTAGATATATTCAGAGTTACAAAATGAGGTGACTTTCATTTACGGTTATTTTAGGTATAAACTCTGTATCCGGATCGATCTATGCTAATGCGCGTAGAAATTTCAATTTCTAGTTGATTAACCTATTTCACAACATTACAAAGGAAACCTTGTTTTTCACAGCTTCTGATTACTGTTTGGAACCCCACTTCATAGCACAGTATTGCCAACTACTACACGATTGATCTAATTTTCTTGAGCTTGTATTTTCTGGTCTAGAAAGACTCCTAAATTTCAGTTTTTCTTTTGAGTTTCGAAGATCTTCAATTTTAAAATTTATGGCGTCTATAAAAAGTACAAAAGGTACAAGGGCTCTGAAATAAAAAAGTATTCGAGAAAAAGTTATTCGGAGAATGCGAGGGGTAAACCGCCGCGCCGGGGGCATTGTGGTGTACAACTGCTAAGCATTGTCGGGCATTGTTAAGTGTTATTTCGTCTTTTAAAACAATTGCGCTATTAATATTATAGGGTTTATTAGATGGTAGAAACGTCAAATATGGTGAAGTGTAGTTTTGTTGCGGAAGGCCGAATAAATGTACCACTCATAATATGAATTAGCATAGTTATATGGTGGTTTTTGCCGGCGGGCAAATCAAAACTTATTTTTTGTATCTGTTGAGTTGTGGTTAAAACATGATAAAAATCTGAAAGAATGTTCAATTTTTTACACAAAAGGTAATCTTGTTTAGGTCGTTTCAACTCTATCGGTTTTTTTTCTGATTTTTTTATAAATACTAAATAGATGAAAAGGTACGGAGTAGCAGTAAAAAAACCATTATTTAACAATAACAATTTTGATAATAATAGTAATAAAATAATTCAAATCAAATGATGGAAATGTCCACCATGTACCTCAATACATTATTTTACAATACACTTTATGTAATATCTTTGAATATAAAACAAAATTCTCTATTATTTTTAAGGGTATTCACTTCCACGGCCAATCCACCGATAAGGAAACTGCTTATGTAAATATTGGCGCACTGGCAACGTAAAATTTAGTAGCGCCCCGTCATACATATTTTCCCTTAAAGCGAGTGGTACATCTTCTAGGAGTTCGTTTAAATGCTGCAGAAGGAAGTTTAAATAACGAGGTCCAGTTAGATTGGCTGGCAATTCAAAAGTGTCGCAACATCGGTGAAAATAATCTTATTAAGGAAATTTGGGTTTTCGGTTTGCATATTTTGTAGGAATTGAGCAAATTGTAGGCGAGCTAGTAAATGTTGAGGCAATAACCGCTGAACCGGAGTGTAAAGATATGGATGAAGTTTTTCTTTTTTTAAAATTCTCCAAATGGACGATTGACTTGCTCCCGTCGCCACATTTAACCGACGAGTACTCAGACCTGGATTTCCGAACACTAAAAGTTGCTTGAGGAAAAACACAAATGATATCAAGCATCTCACTACAAGAAAAATGATTATGTCGTGGCATTTTGTGATTACTAGCTAGTACGTTTCCACAAGTAGTAAGTACAAATGCTGCCACAAGCCTACTTAGAAGAAAAGAACAATATCATAAATTTTACATACAACGACACAGAAAAAAATATTTGTCAGTGCCGTTCCAAACGGGAGTGCAACACGTGCACTCAAATGAGGCGGCACAAATTAGGAGGCGGCAAATTTTCAATACCAGAGTTTGCAAATCTTTCAGTAGTATCAATAGAACAAGATATTTGTAAAAACTTTGATATGTCGAGAAATAATTGATATTACATCCAAAAATCTGATCTGTTATGTAATGTGTTTCATATTTAAGACTTTGCATTTTTCATTTTTTCTGTTCTTTATATATTTTTTTTTGTAAATAGCTTGTGTAAGCTGTAAAGTATAGAAGTTAATTTCTTGTTTGTATGTAATTAATGTGTTGCTAATATACTCTGCACAGTAATTGCATGTCTATTGTCTCTATTATAGTTCTTTTAATAATGTGATTAATTAAATTAGGCGTATATAAAAAAATTTAAATCCAGCTATTCATCTTAGTACATTTTAATGTTAAATATCTAAAAAACTAAGATAATAGAGGCGTACAAAAAACTGGGATGAATACACAAAACTCAATTTATTAGATATGTAAATTCTGGGAAAGGAAAACAATGTATCGGCCTCAGTCAAATAGTGTAATAAAGCAAGAGTGTTTCGCCCGTGTCACCGAAGGAACGGAAATTAGATTTGTTGGAAAAAATAGAGGTAACTAAAGTCCAAGAAAGACCGATTCTCATAACGTTTTTAATTTTGAACCAATTTTTGATTTTTATTCATTTAAAAGAAATTGTAAATAGAACTATAGTTAATGCCTTTTAAAATTTTAACAAGACAAGTGACCGAGAGGTATAAGGCTTTGGATTAAGGGTGCATTCAATGGAATTTTCCAAGTTTTATTCTTAGCGATTCTAAAAACGTTTAATAATTTTACTTTTTTGTTGTTTGGAATACATAACCTTGTTTCAGTGTTTATTTAATTCTAAAGTTGTGCATGTCAGTTTTTTTGAATGTTAGATTTTTAGTTGTTTTTAGGTACGATTTTCATTTTTAAATTATTAAATAGGGTTACTATTAGGCAAAGTTTTTTTCCATAGGTGTATTCCCCTTTTGCACTGGGCGGCAAAGGACTCAGGAACGGCAGTGGCAAAATAACTTAAACTATTTAAATGCAAATAAGTCAAAAACCGCTAGAGTTAGACGACCTAAACAAGAGTACCTTTTCTATGAAAAAATGAACGTTCTTTCAGATGCCAAAAAACATGTTTTTTCAATTTCGTCGGTCTGCCTTTTCGCGACGTAAATAAATAAGAACTTACCCGATTCGCTTCAAATTGTGGTCAAAAATTAAGACTCATATGGAGGTGTAAGTGAAACACTTTGGTGAAAATCTAATATGGTGAAACAAATTGGCAGTCTAAGAGAAATGTTAAAAAGAATATTGCAAGAAAACTAGTTCACCTATTTGTCTTAAATTTTGCACAAAAATCAAGCATGACCTACGAATGAACTGATACAGTTTTGGTATGAATCCAAGATAGCGAAACAAAATGGCGAAAACTACTTTTTGCTTTAAATTTTGCACAAACATCAAGCATGACCTACGAATGAACTGGTACAGTTTTGGTATGAGTCCAAGATAGCGAAACAAAATGGCGGCCTAGTAATTTTTTTTAAATCAGTCTGAAAGATCAACTTAATTCGATTATGTTCAGATTTTGCGCAAGAATTAAGTACGATATATAAATGAATTGGAAAAATTTTGGTAAGAGTTCAAGATGGAACAAAATGGCGGCCAAATAAAATATAACCGTGAAAAAATTACCCTCTGATTTTTTGAATCTTCACGTTTCACGGGCCTCAGGGACCAAAAAAACATGTTTTCTTAACACCGTCGGTCTTTCTGTCTGCGGCATAGCTAAGAAACTACTTACCCGAATGACTTTGAAATGTTGGTCAAAAATTAAGTCCAATATAGCAGAACAAAATAATGGTGTAATGAAATGTAAAAAAAAATATTATTAAAAAAGCAGTTACCTAATTTACCTCAAATTTTGCACACAAATCTAGTATTACGTAGGAATGAACTGCTAAAATTTTGATACGAACCCCAGATGGCGAAACAAAATGGCGGCTCGATAAAATATTTTAAAAATCAGCCTGCAAAAATGCAAGAATTATTTATTAGATTTATTGCAATTTTTTTGCAATAGTTAGGTGTGATATAAAGATGAATTTATTTATTTTCATAAATCTTCACGTTTTAGGGTTTCTAGATACGTGTTTTCTCAATTCCCTGTCTGTCGCTCTGTCTGTATGAAATTTCTCAGTATAGCTAAATAACTAGTCACCCTATTAACTTGAAATTTTTGTCAAAAATTATGATCCTGTGGGCATGAATTGGCAACATTGTGTAAAAAATCCGATATGGCGGAAAAAAATGTCGGCCTAGTGAATTATTAAAAAAAAATAATACCTAAAAACTAATTATCCAATTTACCTCAGGTTTTGAACAAAAATCAAGTGTTACATAGGAATGAACTGGTAATATTTTGGTACGAATCCAAGGTGGCTAAACAAATTGGCGACCTAATAGAGTGTTTAAAAAGTCAGCCTGAAAAACTACTGATTAAATTTATTTCAAATTTTGTGCAGTCAATTTTTTTTTATTTTTTTGTTTGCTGTCGAGTGTCACCCCTAACTTCAGAACGGAATAAGCATTTTATAGGATTTTTACAGATATTTGTAACTTTTAAATAGTTAATGGGAAAATTATATGATTAATATTATAATGGACAACTGATTTAAAACTGTATTTGTGTATACAGGATGTCTCAAAAATGTGTAGCAAACCCAGCTATATTTATTTGTATTTGTCTTTTTATGTGCATTAAGGGGGTTTCTATTTCCTGATTATGAAAAATACACTCTCAAAAAATTTCAGAAAATTCTGCCATAAGAATCAATGTTTAAGGGAGAGACGAATAACGTTCTACTACATATAGAATTAGTGAAAACACATTGCCCTCAGTGGCGTAACTATCGATGAGCGGGAGAGCGCAAAGTGCCCGGGCCCATCTGTCAGTGGGGCCCTTGGGCAGTGACGGAACTAGCGCAGGAGGGGGTGCTCACTGATGGCAGTGTCATCAGTTATTTTCCGGCACTGTTTTTGGGGTTGTTTTGTTAATAAAGGGATTATGCAAAACTATGAATGACTTTTTGTTAGTCATAAATTATTTTCTGTACGTGTATATAGGAGGCCGATATAGTTACGCTACTGATTGCCCTTTATAGCAGGATTGTTTCAAACTTTTCGAGATTCTTTGAAAATAATGTTATCAATCTTAGTAGGTACCTATATTTATAGTGAGCCAGAAGAAATTAATTTGATAAAAGTATAACATACAGGGTGTTTCATTGAAAAAATCATATTAGGTCTGCTATATATCTGACTGATATGACGTCTCTACTCTATCTAAAAATTTTTTATACTTTCCAACCAAGGAAACCTTGTCACTCTGATGTTATTGAACATACAATCTACTAGAGATCCGGACTTTGTTTGTATCACAGAACACTGGCTAAAAAAATGATGAATATATACCAGTACCACATTATTAACACTTGTCAAAATTTTGTAGATCTGAGTTTATCCATGGGGCACTATGATTCTAGTCAGTGAAGCGTTGAACGAAAACATAAGTTTTACAGTTGTTGGTGAATACTCAAGAATTTGAATTTTCAGTGGTTTATTGTTCTTAATACAAAATGTATTTAATAGGTATTTACCGCTCACTATCAGCTAGTCAGGCACAATTTCTTAATAGTTTGGAGGCCTTGTTAAGCCATTTACCATCTTGGTGTTCCGTTGTCCTGTCTGGAGATTTTAACATTGATTATATGAATAATCTTAGTGGTAGCCTTATGCATTTGCTGCATAGTTTTAATTTGGATATGCATGTTAAGAAACCAACAACGATTAATAACCATTCAGCAACAACTCTGCAATATGTATGTTCCACATTTGCAAATGTCTCTTGCAGTGTTCATAATGCAGCACTTTCTGACCATGAAGCTGTTCTGGTTAAGTTTTAATTACCTATATGGCGTATTAAAACAAGTTCTGAAACAGGAAGGATTTACTCAAAAATGTTGGTGTACTTCGATGCCATTGTGAGGGCATTGTATGGGATCCCCCTATGGGTGGCAATTCACTGCATTTCCAGTAATAAAATTAAAAAAGAAGACCAAAAATAATGGCTTACCAGGGCAGTTAGAATTTCAGCAAGAAATATGCGTTCACTGCACTACCTAAGAAAAGTTTTTTTGGACAACTTTTTCTTGACAAGTACAGGACCATCTATAGAGGCTAAACAAATGTAATATAGTCAAAGACTGACTAATTCTGCAAATGTCTCTAGGGAGGCATGGTAAATTATCAATGACTTTCGTCCTAAAAATAGTAATAAGTTACATCAAATCAATGCACCTACTTCCTCTAATAAATTAAACAATTATCATTGTTCCATTGGTAAAACTTTGTCTGACAAGATCAATTCTAATGGCGACCCAATTCAGTATCTTTCATCCGAGTCGCTTCTCTGTCCTGTCTCTGTCCTCGGCCCAATCTTATTCTTATTGTATATTAATGATTTGATAGTAATCTACTGACATTCAACGCCACAAAGACCAACATTCTAACATTTAAATGCAGCTTGAATGACGTGTGCTACTTGACTCTAAAACTATTAATAGCGTAACTTGCGTAAAGTTTCTGGGCATTTACTTAGATAATAAACTTAATTTTGGCTCCCATATTGAAAAATTATCCAAAAAATTATCATCTGACTGCCACACTTTGAGATCAATTTTTAGAGAATTGGAACCAACGGCAGTAAAAATGGCGTATTATGTAGTAGAATCCCACCTGAGATATGGACTTCCTTTCTAGGGCAGTTGCAGTGCATATTTGCTAAACTCTCTTTTTGTGCTTCAAAAGAGTGCTATTCCAGTTTTGTATGGCATGAGAATTCAAGAGTCATGCAAACCACTCTTTTTGAGAGAAAGAATTATGATTTTTCCATGTTTGTTTATTTTAGAATGTGTTTGTCTCGTGTTTAAAAAGTACAGGTCTTTGATTATCGAACGCCCTTATCATCAGAGACAAACTCAGAATATTCCTCTACCTATACCTGCTACATCACAAATAAAAATTCTTTTATTTATAATGTAAAAAAAATGTTTAACCATCTGCCTAATGATACAAAATCTGTCAATAACTTCATCAAATTTAAAAAAGCTGTCAAGAATTTATTAGTAGAGCAGGCTTTCTATAGGATCGAGGAGTATTTTGACGCTTGACCGTAATATAAATTAATAATTTTAGTATTCCTTTATGTTATTTTTTTGTATTTTTTTACTTTATTTTAATCTTATTATTTTATAAGTTGATGTACATAAGCTCTCGAGAGGGGTTATGCCTGAGTGGCCTAGTATAATTTAGCTTTAATAAAATCGTTTATATATATTCCTATTTAGACTACATTGACTACTGTATTGTGACTTTACAGTACTTGTTTTAATATGTGTTTGTTGTATTTTATTTTCTTCTACTTAAAGGCTTGGTAGGTTAAAATTAGCAATTTCTTTTAACAATATGCAACAAGAATGTTTGAATTTGAATTTTGTAATTGCTTTTTTATTTTTTAAGTTTATAGTTTTTGTTTCTACTCTTTTAATTATTTGAATTGATCTCCATTATTTACTTTTTTTTCTGCAAATGTATTATTTAGTAACTAAAATTGTATTTTGCTTGCATTCACGTATCCTATTTTATTTTATTAGTGTCTGCTTTGTAGAAGAAACTTTATTGAAACTTTCCCTTTTTATATTGTAAACAATTTTTTTAAAGCTTTGTCAATTGATTTAAAACTTCCGAAAATAAAGCATGTTTTGAATTTGAAAATTTTAGTTATCCTATATACATATTTTTAAAGACAAATATATCAAATCTAGTATATTTATATTCAGCAAGAAAATCATTTAAACTTATAGAAAATTTAATGGATCTTAATGAGTTGGCGTTTGACGTAACATGAAAGTTAGTTCAAAGCAAATACTTCCCTTTTCCGAGGGAAATAAAAATAAACAAAACAGGTATTTCTAAATATAATGGTGGCGCTAAATTGACAAGCTTCTATTTACAACAGCCATGTGTTAGAGACATTACTCTTGATCATAATTGACGTATGAAAAAAATGCTTAATACATACATAAGATGAAAAAAAAACGTATTTTTTTACATTTTTTTAAAAATACCCTGTATATTAAAACCAAAGGAAAATTTAAAAATGACTATTTTTTTTATATTCAAGAGTACATTACCTTGGCTAGAAAAGAACACAAAAATATCTCATTTTGTACAGTCGTCGTTTAAGAAATTACAAGGTTAGATTTATTGAAGTCTGCTATATTTTCGCTTTTCTGTTCCATACACTTGCTAGAAAACCGCAACTTAATATCTTAGTTCTTTTTGAAAATACGAAAAAACTTGAATGTTGTCAAAAATTTTGCATGTATAAGTTTGTCTGTCCAGCGATTTAGTTAGGTATTCTATCAAAGAAACTTGCCACTCCAGCAGCTATTTTTTAACGTGTTTTTAGCACTACGGTAAAAATTTATAAAATATGTAAAAACCATATAATGTCACTAGACAGATAATATATCTTGGTAAATGGTTTTTTTAGCATCGCGACGATGTCGGACTACTTGATCGCTATTTTTCTATTCCATAAATCACTAAAATAAATCCAGTGGAAACCACCCTGGGCATCATCAAACGTAATGAAAGATAGATAAAATTAAGTATTGGCAATGGTAAGGCTAAGGGTTTGACAGAATTCATCAGGGGATAAAACGACTTGTTTTCCGCCGTGTTTGGGATTGACTAATCTAACCTCTCAATACAATGATGAAAATATAAAATGGGGCAAATATTATATTTGTGGCGTTTGTATGGCTAAAAAACCTTCTAATTTAGATTATTGTAATTTGAAAGACAAAGTTGGTCGAAGGAATTTATTGATTGTATGTAGATACATGCAAAGAAGATCGAGAATATAAAAAAAGAAAAAGTAAATTTAATTTTAAAACCCAAAATCCTTTGAAGTTTGTTTTTAGCGGACGGTAAAACGTCTTATGAAGCGAGTTTTTCATCTACAATAACGAACACAGATTTTCACAGTATGAAAATGTATTAGCCGTAGTAAAATAAGATTATTTTGAAGGGTAAAAGAATTCATAATGTAGCTTTGATTTGGCTTTTTAGATAGCGTATTAAAGTTGAAAAAACGAGCACGTATGAACGAATTATTTTAAGATGGAAATGCTCTAAATTCTATTATAAAACGAGTAATTCATACATTTTTATCTATTTTGCACTTTAATATATAAAAAATACTATTTATTTAATTCTTTGAAATATCATGGAAACCCTATATAAGATGATAAAAAAATTCAGTATACTCTTGACAGTTCATCAGGGTAAAATAACTCTTAAGCAATTTTTGGTAATTATCAAAAATGTATTTTAAACTATACTTTCTTTTGTAAATACCCAAGCGCTCTTTGTGACAATTATGCTCCACATAATTGTCCAACTATGCTTTACGTTCCTATATGGCTCGATGGTCTGGTTGCTTTACTTTCGGGTAAACATAAAAATAAATATAAAAACCCAAGTTTTTTTCGTTAAATATACCAATTTGTTGTTACTGAAAGACCTAAATTTCATTAACCACTAGGAGCGATGTTGCAGTTTTTTCACGAAGGGAATGTTTGTTAACCGACTTTAAAAAAGGACGTTGTGTTTGCTCCCTGTAGGTGTGTATTTCACCATTTTCTCCACAGCCTAGTAACATTCCAAAATGGTTTTAGTACAGAAAATAGCTCTTTAGTTGTAAAGGGTATGTGCAGTAGTAGAAAATATGCTTGAATATCTGCTGATGTGGTACTGAAATTAACAAAACCAGATTTTCACATCTTCCATGCATATATATATATATATATATATATATATATATATATATATATATATATATATATATATATATATATATATATATATATATATATATATATATATATATATATATATATATATATATATATATATATATATATATATATATATATATATATATATATATATATATATATATATATACATATACATATATTTATTTATATATTATATATATATATATAAATATATATATATATATACATATTTATATATATACATATTTATATATGTATATATATATATATATATATATATATATATATATATATATATATATATATATGTACATATATACAAAAAAAGAAAACTATATATTGAAAAAAAATGGTCAAAGAATAACAAAACTAAACAAATATTCCACTTTTAGTTTAGACAAAAGTTACAACTTTTTTTGCTATTATTTAATATCAAGTCAAATTTGGCTCATGTCTAGACAGTGATACCAGTATGTAGTTAAAAATGTAAAATTCCCCAATTTCAAACCTTTAGGCAACTTTTAGAACGTATTCTGTAAAAAAAATATTCTGAACTTAATGGTGAACGCAACAAAAAATATCCTCAGGCTTGGCACGGTGGGCGCGTCAGTGTCGGACACTTGTGAGTGATTTCATTACAGTCCCATATTATTGGGTCTTCCATGTAACCGGTTGTGCAAGAGGTAAAAACAACTTTTTAGACTCCAAATTCCCCACAACGATAAATCACTCTATCAGTGGCGGGAATTGACCTACGGATCCTCGCTTTTCTCAATGTCAATTTTGTTTGTTCTAGAGTGAATGAAAGAAATAATATATGTGTTTTAGCACCAAAAGCGCAGACTCAAAATACAGTATACAGGGTGATCAGTTAAGGGTATCGAGCGGCCATATCTCATAAGATATTGGTCGTATAGATTTGAGAAAAAAAAATCGTAATAAAAGTCGCCAAGAGAAATTGCTGAAAATTATTTTCGAGTTTGTCAAACGTCCGCTAGAGGGCGTAACAACCAACACCAAGTAGAAAAATGAGGTTTTTATGGAATTTTGTCTAATGAAAATATATCGATATCATTTTCATATTTAGTGACCATTTCCCTACACTTTTTGTCTAAAATGTTTTGTTCTATATATCAAAATAAAGCGGTGGGGGAAGTTCAATTGTTTTTTCAAACAAACCAAGATGTCTCCCTTTTCTTTTGACCGATTTTAGCAAACTTAGGCTCATATGAAAGAGCATAATTTGCACTACAAAACGCTTATTTGGTTTTGAATTTTTGACTTTTGCTGGCGTCGCTAGATGGCGTTAACTGAATTAGTAGCATATTTTTTAGTTTTTTTCAAAAAAAAACAAATGTAATGGTATATTCATTTTTACATATTTTAAAAGGGGATAAATTTCTCTATAATTTAATGAAAATAATTTATCATCTACCTTTTTTTGAACCGTTGATATTGACCAAAATATTATTTTATTTTATTAAAAAATGGCACGCCACTGCTTTTTGTCAAAATAAAAATCATTTTCGTAATCACTTATTAGTTGCTAATAAAAAGAACCTCTTGACTTTTTTTCGTTAGACGAACGGTTTTGGATTGAAAAAATAAGATGTTTAACAATGATAACTATAAGGTTCAAAATTATTTTTAAATATTACATCTCACAATAATAAAATTATTACCTATCATTTTTATCATTAATAATCATTTAATTAGCGAGAGAATGTTTTAGTTCATAATTTATTATTAATAATTATTATTATTTCATAAATTAAATTAAAAATCAAACTTAACTAACATCGCATTTAAGCGAAGCAGGCCATGATCTACGTTAAGAAACAAAACACCAAATTGTCAATCACGTTGATATTCATTTTGATAGTTCCTGCTATTGACATCTAATTTAATGTTATGTAAAAATTATTTTTACAACAAATCATGCCTTTTACGAATGAAGAAGCCTTTGATATGTTGAGAATTTATTTTCATTGTTTTGAAAATGCGGCGATTGCTTCTAGGCAGTATGCACTGCGTTATCCCCTCCGAAGACACCATTCGAGAATGGTTTTTCATCGTTTAGCCTTACGTTTAAGGCAACATGGCCAAGTGCAACCAACTCCAACTTTGAGAAGAAATCGTAGAGTAAGAAGAGAAGATAACATTATAAATGTGTTGGCTTATATTCATGCAGACCCCCATTTAAGCATAAGAGAGATCTCCACCAGAGATTTAGGAATATCCTATGGCTCAGTGCAAAAAATATTAATGGATTTTAAAATGCATCCATATCACATCGTGATTCATCAAGCCCTAAATGACACTGACTTTGAACGTAGGCTCGATTACTGCTACTGGCATAGAGACTTCATTAGGGAAAACCATCATATTTTGTCACAAATATTGTGGACAGACGAAGCATCGTTTTGCAGTAATGGCAGGGTAAATCTTCATAACGTACATTACTGGTCGGACACTAATCCACACTGGTTACGTGAAGATTATCAGCAGGGTCGATGGAGCGTCAACGTCTTGTGCGGTGTTATTAATGGTGCTATTATCGGTCCGCACATCTTTAATGGCAATCTAACCGGTGACATGTATTTGAACTTTTTATTTAACGATTTACCAGGACTCTTAGAAAATGTGCCTTTACAAGTAAGAAGAAACATGTGGTTTCAACAAGACGGATGCCCGGCACATTATTCACGAAATGTGCAAGATTTTTTGAACAGGCATTTTCCTAACCGTTGGATTGGTAGAGGCAGTCTATTTTTCTGGCCACCACGGTCCCCCGATTTAACCTGCCTTGATTTTTATCTGTGGGGCCGAATAAAGGATTTGGTGTATAAAACTCGACCAACTACTCGAGAAGACATGATAGTCCGAATTCAAAACGCCATAAATATTATACCAAGAGCGGAAATTGAGACAGCTGTCAACTCCACCCAGAAGAGATTGGACCAGTGCATTCAAAATAATGGACAACATTTTGAACATTTACGACAAAACTATTAATTTATTTTTAACGTTTATTTTTAAAGTTCCATGTTCTTGTTTTTAGTGTTATTGCTCCTGCTGTTGGACAGTTTTATTAAGATTTTTCATTGTTAAACATCTTATTTTTTCAATCCAAAATCGTTCGTCTAACGAAAAAAAGTCAAGAGGTTCCTTTTGTTAGCAACTAATAAGCGATTACGAAAATGATTTTTATTTTGACAAAAAGCAGTGGCGTGCCATTTTTTAATAAAATAAAATAATATTTTGGTCAATATCAACGGTTCAAAAAAAGGTAGATGATAAATTATTTTCATTAAATTATAAAGAAATTCATCCCCTTTTAAAATATGTAAAAATGAATATACCATTACATTTGTTTTTTTTTTGAAAAAAACTAAAAAATATGCTACTAATTCAGTTAACGCCATCTAGCGACGCCAGCAAAAGTCAAAAATTCAAAACCAAATAAGCGTTTTGTAGTGCAAATTATGCTCTTTCATATGAGCCTAAGTTTGCTAAAATCGGTCAAAAGAAACGGGAGAAATCTTGGTTTGTTTGAAAAAACAATTGAACTTCCCCCACCGCTTTATTTTGATATATAGAACAAAAAAAATGGTCACTAAATATGAAAATGATATCGTCGATATATTTTCATTAGGCAAAATTCTATAAAAACCCCATTTTTCTACTTGGTGTTGGTTGTTACGCCCTCTAGCGGACGTTTGACAAACTCCAAAATAATTTTCAGCAATTTCTCTTGGCGACTTTTATTATGATTTTTTTTTTCGCAAATCTATACGACCAATATCTTATGAGATATGGCCGCTCGCTACCCTTAACTGATCACCCTGTACAAAGAAGCATTACTTTGAATGCTTTCAACTTTCACGTATTTCTATTAACACATTATATATTTTAAGTATTATTGCTATTTGCACATTTAGTGCAATAGTCCACCAGTAGCGGCTCGTGGGTTTAAGTACGGGTGAAGCGCAGTGTAGCTAGATGCATAGCGCCGAAGGCAAAAACAGCGCCGCACGTGAAAATATTTCGGGGTGCCACGCCCAAAATGGCTTTTTTTTACCTTTTTATGATGTTAATTATCCATAGCTTTGGAGCGTTTTTTAATACTATATATGAATTTATAAGATTTTAAATATATTTTTTTTTTCTTAAAAAACATTTATGTACCTATATCATAATAGGTGCTTGCGCACCTACATGAAATATTGTACCATAAGCGCCAATCTACCATTTTACTATAACAGAAACATAATAATTACGTATGTAATAAAAAGAGGCTACTTACCCAAACCCCCTTGCCTCGACCCTTGCGTACACTTTCAATTGCATCTATCTACTTTTTAAATATAAAGTCTATTCTTCGATTTTTCAAAGCTGCAAATTTATCGATAATATCGTCGTAAAATGGTTCTACACTTAGAAGTTCATTTAAAAGTCCTTTTTCAATGGAAAGTTTTGCGAAGTTAAAAAGCCTTTTTTCTGTCATCGAGTTACGTTGATATGTTTTGATTCTTTTTAAGCATGAGAAACTACGTTCAACTGATACGCTAGTAGAGGGAATTATCACAACTAGGCAAAATAATCTCCAAGCTTCTTTAAAAATATCTCTATTTTCGTATAGCATCTCCAACATTCGATCTAACTGAGTATTGCCATAATTTTCATTATTATAAATAAAGATTAATTCATTTTTGAGCCTTGATAAGTCGGAAAATATATTAGGGCAGCATACTTTTAAATTGTGTACATCAATGTAACAAAAACAATCTTATCCATATCTTGAAATCTTGTATCGATTTGACCTGAGATTGTATCTGAGATTTCGTAATATATGACTGTACCTTTCAAAGACTTCTTTGTGGTTTAAGGTTTTTCGTCCAACACGGTAGTCAGCTGCTGACACCCTCATACTCACTAAATCAAATAATTCCTGAAAATTGTTGTCATTCCTCTTTTCGTTGTTGGGTTTTCCTAATGTGTGACATATAAAGATTAATATTTAGTGAGCGTTTCTGTAACGTATCAAAAAGAATATCAGTAATTTCGAAAATATCACTAAATTTACTTATTAAACTTGCAAATTTAAAATTATTAAGGTGGTTCAAGAAGCCTACACTTTGAGTTATTGAGCTTTTGTCGAGTGTCCTGTCATTTTTAATTTCAGTAAGTACTTGTTTTAAACCATCCCATTCATTATTAATAACATTTACAATCTTAGAGTTGGATTTCCATCGCGTTGTTTTTGTTTATTATTGTGTCAGCTACTTAAGTCCTTTTTGTAGAATGGTGAAAAAAGAGGGAAAACTACTTCGCGATCTATATATTCAACGTATATTCCGAAATACAATATAGAAGTCCAAAAGTTCTTTGAAATTGCCACGATTATCCGAAGAATCAGATTCAATGTGCCCCGAAGTGTCATTTCTTGTTTACCTCAAAAAACAGTCGCACGAATAGGTAACTGCATAAACCCTCTATTTAGAAGAACATTGTCATTAAACATTTTTATATACAACCTTGAATTCTCCCTCAAAGCTTCTTCAATTGTACTGAGGCCTTTCTTTAAATTTGAAAACGAAATTGCGCACTGAATATGTTCCAAAGAAGCTTCATGCCTACTACAACCTCTCGTCACATTCCCAAAATTATTGAAACCCTCTTTCTTCCATATGCTTGATTTTATACCTACAGTTAAACAGGGCAAACAAAATAGTTTGTTTAAATAAATACTTCCACTCATCCACGTATAATCTGAATACCACTGATTTCGAAACTTACGAAAGAAAACCCTGTGTTTTGACTTCCCTTGTTTTTCGCCCCTATTTAAAAAGTCTCTTTTGTCCTCGGTTTTCGACCGGGAAAATGGTGTTTCTAATAAAATGCAGACCGGATCGTACACATTTCGTCTAACTTTTACGGTACCACAAATACCACGATACACGACACGATGCAAAACTGCTTCCGCCTCCGATTATCCGAACGCATTAATTCACATTAATTCTATAACAAGCGAATAAGCGCCTGTAACCTGCAGCAGCACTTCATGCCGCTCCCAATCTCTATCTGGCTTATGGATATTCACCATTGCGTTGCCATAGCAACCACCGCAAACAAATCTAAGCGGGTAAGCCGGCGCGGCGTGCGGGGGGAGTCTGAAGCGGAATTTTTTACTGCTGATTGTAATTTATCAAAGGCTCGCTCTTATGAAGAAGTGTTCAGCGCGCTACGTTTTTAAGTCACTATAATTTTTTGATTATATAAGGCACTAGTTTTGATAGAAAATAATGGTATAATTAAGTAAATAATATGAATTTATGTAAAACATACTATATTTTTATAATAGAAATGTAGATTATAAAATGCTTAATATTTTAAAAATATTGTTATTTTTAAGGGGGAACTGCACGCAGTATTATGGATCATTTGCAAGCCTCCCGCCGCTGCAATATTATGTTAAAACTATAAGAGATTTGTATTAGCTTCAATGTGATTTCAATAAGGAAATATGTATAGTTGGGCGCTAAATGTGATTTTTTATGAAAAAATCAAATCTAGAATTATAAAATAGAAGTAGATTTGTCCATTTTCGACCATTTTTCGACCACTTTTTGACGCAAATGCCGTCTCATATAATTTTTTTTCCACAAAATGACTCTTTACCGCCTTGCATTGATCCTTTGTCTACGTAACTGCAAAATTTGAAATAGTAAATCGTACTCATGCCTTTGTATTTCTGCAGCGCGTGAACCCTTTTAGATCAATTTTTAAACGAAATGTAATTTAAATTGCCTATACATAACACATTTTTTTGATGTCGGACGTGCAGGAAGTTTTTTCTAATACGTAGGTTCATCTTCATCTTACTTTGAACTTGACTAGACCTTGTCGCTAGTTTTTCACTTTTTGGGTGCAGTTCTCCCAGTAAATTGATTGGAAAATGTAGGTAAAGCGGCGCTTCACCCGCGTCCCCTGGCGAGCCGCCACTGTGGTCTAGCTGGTATTTAAATATTTAAGCCGCTATTTTTAGACATTTAACGAATTGTTACCAATATGTAACTAAACAGATCCATTGTGCAACTCTTAAACAGCTATATTTTGTTTCAGGTAAAAACAGACAAATCAAACCCAAGCAATTTAGAGTTATTTTTTATTGGTAAGTATTTATAATTTAATTTTATAGGGGAATGATTTTTGCAGACGGAAACGAGACCTTCAATTTAAACATTAAATAACAATTTTCCTATTTAAGAACTGTGTTCGTGGTCATACTGGTATATATTCTCCTAGGACGATTACACTCAAGCATTTTATTATGCATCTTTGAACCTGCAAGTAAAAGAGCGGTATTGGGAGTTTTTTATTAGAATGTATTTTATTTCATTTATAGGACAAAAATTCACATTTTTAAACGGTCGTTTTAAATAAACTTTTTACTTTCCTGGTGAGAGGAATCTATTCTAGGAAGCGTTTTAATCGTAATAATAATAATAGTGCTAATAAAAATTCCAGATATTTTTAGGTTTTTTTACATTTTAGGTCCCCAAATATGCCCCCAAAAAAAACATTTCCCCATTTAGTTTGAATGTTCGTTTATTCGCGGCATAGCTAAAAAGTCATCCGATTCCATTGACTTCAAATTTTGTACGAAAATCAAGTGTGCATCAAGGGATGCACTGCTAAGTTTTAGTACGAATCCAACTCTCCTTTATGTTTTTTGTTCAATACATTTATCTTAAAAAACAACCAAAAATAAAATTGACAACCCTGCCATACGAGGTAATAGTATTAGTGAGAGAGAGGAAAAGAAGAGAATTCTTCAAAAATTGCTAAAAAATTAAACAGTTTTTTTACAAAAAAATATTGAAGATATAGTAAAGTCAATAGAGAAGCGAAATGATGAGTTTTGCAAAATTAGTTATGTGCACAAAAAAATCTTAACTACATTTCCTGAAATATCTTTAAACCAGCATCATCAAGATTTTCAAATTTAAACTCTAATGAAAATTATAGTGAGATATTTAATAAAAAAATAATGAAAGAAGCATTTAAAAGTATTGGGTATCCATTATTTGAAGTTTGGCAAAATTCGTGAAAAATTAAAGTGGTAACATAGGAGTTACACCGGTTCCAAAACTTAAAAATTCCAAAAAGTACAACGAAAATAACATTCACCAGAACTAAGTTTTCTAATATATATTCCTCTGCAGAATTAAATAATATTGGAGTTCCGCAAGGCAGTATTTTGGAGCCACTACTTTTTATTTTATATATAAATGATTTTGTGTCTAAAAAAATTGTGAATAAATATACAAAAATTTCTCTCACGTTATATAAATGAAAATGGTTAAATATACGTAATTTATTTTTTATTTAGTTCAAATTTATATTTACAAAATTAAAAGTAATTTTTACCACAAAAATTAATTTTTCAAAATTGTGAAATCCATAATTATCAAACAAGACAAAGGAATTGATCTGCATCTAAATTTTGTTTTTGAAAATATTACATACAAATCAATTTTTAAAAGTATTATATTTAACAATTTGCCAATATATATTATAAGAAAAGGTTCATTTAAAAAATTTAAAAAGGAGTAACCGGGGTATTTATTTCAAAAAAAGTTTTAAATTTAAACAAATAGACTATAAGTTATATTAATGGTTTTGATTGTTTATAGTATATATATTACTTAATTATAAGTATTGATTACCATATATGTAAGTTGTAGCATTTTGTGCTAAATAAATATTTAACTAAGTAACTACCTAAAAGATATTCCTATCAAAAATTACAAGTGCTGTAATTGCAAGAAAATTGAAAAATCTGACAACTTTTATTATAGTATATTAAATTTTAATTATCTCTTTGTATTGTAGTTTAAGACAGACATTTTTTTATTTGCAAAAAGGCATATTTGATAAACATTGTCGATAATACAAACAATTCGGTTAATGTAGCAAAATTACTGATGCACTTTTCAAATATAACATTAGAATTACCGTTTCATACTGTATTTTGAATTACCATTTTTTTTTCTTTTCGAATAAGTACGTAATAATATAGTCCAATAAAAACGACATTGTACGACTCTGAAATTTGGTATACTTATGCACTTTGACCAATAAAACTTATAGCCGCGGACATCTAGAAAAATTAATGATTGGAAACTGTCCAAATTAGGCATTAAAAATATTGTAATATATTGTAAAACTTTGCGCCGCAACAGCTCGAAAACTACTTAATATTTTGGAAGCCATTAAGGGCATTCGAAAGGACAGAAAAGATATTATTTTTTATGCCCTATCGAAAGATTTGATCCGAAGCACCGTTTTTGAGATATTGGGTAAGTGTTTTCTGAATTTCGTTCAAAAAAAATCCAGAGCACAAAAAAAAAATGCAAAATTCTGTATTTGGCCAGATGGCAAAGTTTACCTCTGACTTAATTTCGTTATTGGCCTATAACGGACAAAGTATTAGGAATTTTTTGAAGCCATTTACAGAGGTTTTTCTTGAATGCCTATTCTAATATCTGTGATTTACATGGAAATTTAAAAATAATTAACAAAAACATGACCAAAAAAAAATTTTTATTCGTAACTTTAAGCTGGCCCAAAAATTTCAAAAATCAACGAAATTAGTCAACGAAAATGTTTTATATGTTTCATTAAAAATTCTTAATTCTTCAGGAATTTTTTAAATATTGTTATTGGCTCTTTTTTTCAAGTTGACGAAGAAAGCCGGATTTCCGGGAAAGTTGTCTAAAATAGGCCATTTTTATTTTTGTAACGTATGTGTACCAATTTGCAAGTTTCTATGTCTATTCTAAGTATATAATGCCCGTTACTCACTATTCGTTGATTCACTCATTCGTTAACTCATGCCTATAGTGTGGAGGGTCCCGTTCGTCCGTGCGATTCGCTTCGCGACGATTCCGTCTTTTGGGCGAATTAATCAGTAGGGTTTGGCTTTGGGAACCATTCGTCCCCATCAAATCTTTTGTTTTTTGTGTATTCTCTAGTCACTGTGAATTTATTAAATAGATGCTGCTTAGAAAGGACTTGATGGACGACATGATTTCAAATTTCGTTAAGAATAGTGCGTGGATGAAACATTGGTCAATTCACGTTATTTTTCGAAGTTTTTGATTGTTTCGGTGTTTGATTATTTTATTAATAAATAATTAAATTATGGTGCTTCAAGGAAGAAGAATGAATTTAGTTTATTTTTACCAAATTGTTGACATTAACTGAATGGATATTAACTGTAAGTTAATGTACATTTGAAATGTATTTTTTCCTGCTCTTTCGAATTTGAAATTTAACAATCAATTTCGAAGGAAAGGTCGAAAATTAAGAAAGAAATTGTTTTGCAAAGTACGACAGATTTCGCATTGCCATTCAGAAGAACAAAGCAATACGCAAATTATATCATGAGCATATATGCCGTAACGAGTAAAGTTTTCGTCATAAATTGAGTGGGAGTTTCGTGTTTGTGTTTTTTTGTCCTCTTGGTGCTTTTTGTTTTTTGATCCGCTCAATAGTTTCTCTAGAATTAGCCTGGTTTTCGACCGAAAACCACCAAGAAATCACATTTTCCCTAATTTGGAAACTTTGCAAAAAAATCTGCTTTTTTTTTTGTTTTTGTCGGAAAGATTGAGGCGCTCTTATATATAAGAATTAGCTGCTGCAAGAATGTACAATAGATTCGTCAATTAGCGTTGGATTTCTTTTATTTTAACAGAACTAATAGTTCCGATTTTTTTCCCGAAAATGCTGGTTGGTTAGATCTTATAGTAGAAAGTAATGAATTGGATATCAACAGTCGTACTAAAAATAAATACGGTATTAAGCATGTTCAGCTAACCTGTAACTAAGTGGAATTATGATACTGTATCGCGTAACGTATAGGTCGTAAGTAGAGCTCATTCAGTGTTCAAATCTCGTGGAGTAAAGTTCGCTGAAGATGCCGCGTTCAATCGAAGGCGAAACGTCGAATAGTTTCGAATAGAATTCCAGTTTAGATATAAAATATAGTCTAATTTCCTGAAAATTATGGATACTTAGAAACAAAGCCCGCAAAGCTTAAACCATTGTAGGGTGTCGATGTTCGATAATATGTGACTGCGTGTAATTTGCGGGTATGATGTAAAAAATATATCTTTGTTTTTTATATTTATTGATTTATTCCTGGAAATATGAATATTTGGTAAAAGGTAAAGATCCATTGCTTTCGTTTCTAGTTTTTTGGAGTATTGGCGTTCTTCTAAGGTCTCAACGCGGCTTTTCTCAGGATTTTCCGCAAATCTGATAGAGGAACGAGATTGTGACATCGTTAACGCCAGCATAGCCACAGGTATCGATCGTCCCCATTTCTTCATTCACTTCCCTCTTGTTCATATTTGTAGCATCCTTACCTGGTTGTGACATGGCCGTGATATTAATCATCTTTCTTTCGGTTTTAGGGCACCAGTTACGCTTCTGGCATGTGCATAATTATTGCCAGTCATGGCTTCGTCCTGATTCATTTCCGGAACTTCAATTTGTTCATATTTGTAGTATCCTTACCTGGTTGTGACACCGGCGTGATCGTTAATCCTCTTTTTTCGGTTTTAGGATATTAACTTACGCTTCTGGCGGGTGCAGAATTGCTGCCAGTCATATAGCTTCGTCCTTCGGATTAATTTTCGGAAGTTCAATTTGGATTCGACCCACGCGTTAAAAAGGGCATTGCGATCCCAGATTTCTTCTTGTTGCCAGTATTTGCTTTAAATGCAATTTTTGTTGTCGATCTATATATGAATGCTAGGTCCATGAAGAACTTTCCTGCACTTTTTTGCAGTGAAAATAGGCATCCTTGTCCTAGGACACCTAAGGAATTATCTTCTCTATACTTAAATAGAAGTGCACCCCCGTTACGGCTCTCCAAGACACTTTCAGTATCCACCTGTACTTGGTATTCGAAAAGTCTCTGATTTTTAGGACCGGTCTGTCAAATACAATCCGCACCGATCTTTCCAGGCTCTTCGTGGTTTTTCCTCAAGGGACCGGCACTCCTAAACCTCTACAACTCTTCCTCCTTCTTCCTAGAATTTTATCCTACTAGAATCGTCGGCGATCCTTTCCCAGTTTTTTTTTCACCAGGCCACACTTCTTCCCAGGCTTCTTGCGCCCTCACTTCAGGGCCTTACTCCTAAGAAGAGGGGCTTAGATTCGTTCTTTTGAACGGTCTCTATCTGTGGCCTGCTAGTTACACTTTGTCAAGAGTGTTTTTTATTCCACACGTTCTGTTTTCCATGGAAGCACTTGCATAAACCCCAACGCTCATGTTGTTGCCATGAGGCAGCCTTTCACATTCGGCTACCATCCTCCAAGCGTTCTTCACCTACAGGATCTTGACCACTCTTTATACCGACACAAGGCTACCGAATCCGTTTACGAATAAAATACATGATACGTGTATCCTTCCTTTTTGGATAAAATAACCTCGAGAATTAACAGTGGGATCATCCACGCCTATACTGGAAAGCGAAGACTCATACTTCGCTCTGACTTATCCAGGGACTATAAGTCTTCGCTGTGAGCACTGAGCAGAGCAGATAGGGTGTCTTAAGAAATTTCAAAACTTAATCTTCCTTTTGACCGAACCTGGTGGGGGTCTTGGTCGTTAGGATCGCTTGGAAGGTGTTTTTAGGAAACAGGCCCTTCACTACGCCCAGCAAAATCAGAGCGTTGGGACTGAAGGTGACCATCGTCTATCTGCCGCAATGTATAGGTAGGGGAGCACCCCATCAATGCTAAAATAATCGTTGCATATAAATTAGCGTCCACATATTAATACTTTATTTGTAAATTTTGACCTGCATTTTGACCCTCAATCTAGAAAAATCGAATTGATACAAATAGAAGAGGATGATGGCCTTCTAAGAACACGAAGCAGATATAAGGTAAAATTATAGCCCATCATGGCACAGAAATTATTTGTGTATACATATAATGTACGCTGTATTGAGAACATTCCCGTCTGTGTAATCTGTGTCTGTTTGCCAAGATAGGTCATTATAATTGGACCGACAGGGTGTCATACATTTGACCCAAAGAAGATGTGGGTTGATGATGGAGAACTGAAAAGTCTAAACCCTCTGAACCTTAACGTTAATTTTGTGTGCCTTGTTGGCAAGATATACGATTTCGACATCCAGAACTTAGTTGTGGGTTTTGGATTTACTAAAAACAATAACTTGGATTCTGCCATGCATTTAATGTAGAAAAGGTTTTAATAGCTTTAATTTTTTCCAATTAACTGTTTATTTACTTAGACATTATATTTGCTTGAAGAGTTAATCAATGTTCTAAATTTAGAAAGTTTGAGATACACGTACAGGGAAATATCCTAGTTTTATCCACGAAATTAGACCAATGAAAAACAAGTAGCAATCCATTTAAACGTATTTCCTGATTGCATCAGAATAAGAATACTATACGAGACATTCGGAATTTGTCTCCTAATTCCTTTTTAGGTCTCTAGACAATTACGTTTGCGATCACGACTCTAAAAACTGGCAAAAACAGTAAAAGTACATTTTGAGAGCATTCGTGCTAGAAACCGTCGGGAAATTCTGCATTGCAAATTACCTGTTAAGACATAGTGTATTTTGGACTAGGCTGCCCTTTATTTTTGTTTTATTTAGCATTGTTTTAATAAGCAGGTGGTGGTGCATAATTTGAGACATATCTACATGGAGTACTTAAAGTATAAGAAGAGGTTTTTTACGTATGGCCACTGGAACAGTATACTTTTTTATGGTTTGACCTATACAGGCGGTCTGCCAATATTGTAATATCGAAAACCACGTGGAAAACCATATATTGGGCTGGAAATAAAGTAGTCTGCATTCTATGAATATGTAGATCGCATAATTTGCTTCCACTTGAACTGATCTGCTTCAAAGAGGTTTGAATGAAACCCGTATTTATCGCTTCATACTAGATCAGATGCATAAATCCAAAACTTTAATTCATTATTGTTCAACAAATAAACAAGCAGTGTAGGAAGAGATGCAAGTTGCAGAATACGGCATTTTTAGAATAAATGTTATTCTAACCAAAGCTTTGAAACTGTGTCCATTTTAATTTAATTATTGACAGTAATTAAAACCAAACAAAAGAATATAAACAGAACAGAAACAAATTCCAATTAAAAGTTAGGTTAAGTATAAGTACAGGGTGTCCACTTTTCGTTGTTTTTATGGGGTATCTCTCTTATTAGTGAAGATAGAGGGTTGCAGTTTTCGCGACATGGTGCTACTTTTTTGTGAAACGAAGGATGACCCAAACAAAATGTTTATAACCCCCTTCGTTTTTAAGAACAATGTAAAATTGAAATACGAAGGGGGGCCTCTCGTATTTCGGTTCAAAATGATTTTTTCAGGTATGTTTTATTTATAGTAACAATATTTTTTTTTAAATTATACAACAAATTATTACCTTTGGTACCCTATTTAAATTATATCCTTGTTTTATACTATTTTTCAAAAAATGTTCAAATTTTAGCAATTTAATAATTCAATAATTATAATGTAAAATGTGTAAGTAGATTTGTAATAACTGTCATAACATTCTTACATTGTTATAATTTTAGTCTATTTCCTTGAAAAAGGTTCAAAATCGGACCGAAAACTCGGTTTTATAATACAAAGAATTATTATTAACCTGTTTTTCGCTGCTAAACCCGTGAATCCATCAATCTTGAAAAATATTATTAATTGAATAAAATAAACATGTTAATAATTCTACCTCTAATACCTCTAAACAGCAACTAACAACAAAAACTAAGCCTACCTTTAAAGAACATTAAAATAAACAGAAAACTTGCTACCCTTGCTCTGGTTTGTAACTGTAGGGTCCAAGACTGCTACGCTCTTATTTTTCTTTTAAATAATAAAATGGGAAATATTTTATTTTATTAATTTACTAAATAAAATCTCGCAAAGTTAATTAAAAAAAAGCCAACAGTATCAAGAGACAAGCTCGTGGACAACAGAGCGTGCGATATCAATGCCCTAAACTCTTTTATCCCGGAGAGTGGGCGTGGGAAAAAATTAAAAGTAAAAAATGTGAGCGCCACCAATTTATTACGGCCTAAATTGGAAAGCCCCTGGATGTGTTCGGCACTCACTTGTTCTTGATACTTTTATAAAAAAAAAATTGTAATTTAAAATAAAGAAAGTTATTTAATAAAAAAAAAACCTAAAAAGAAATGAAAATATGAGCTAAATAAAACACACTCTAGAACAATAAAATCTATTTAATAAAAGGTTAGTTATTGGAAATGCATTTACAAAACAAAAAAAAATACACTAGTATAGAATACGTGTGAAATAAAAAAGGTTCACCAATTGGGCAATCATCCCAGGGTGATACGTCAACTGCACCCAGTGGAAGGTGTACCAGTAGACAAGACCTGAGATGTTGTAGGACGGAACTTTACTCGTTCACGTGAAGGGTAAGCCTTAAAGCCCCGTACTAGGACCCTAAGAAACAAAAGGTTTTCTAGCATTTTTTTAATAATTACATAAAAATTAAGAATAAAATATAACCCAAATAAAAGTCAATTAATAAAAACATTAACTTTTAATTTTATTCGATATGTAAAGAAAATAATCTAAAAAAATTACCCTCATCCCAATTGAATCAAAATAAAATAATAAAATTTCAAAAAATGTATTAATTTTTAAGTTGAGCACAAATTAAAATTTCTAAGAAAAAGATATTTTATTTAACTTAAGGCCTCGAGATCTTTCATTTACTAAATTTTCGTATCACGAAGGAAGCCCGAAAACATTAAAATATATGTCCAATGAACACTAATTAATCAAAAAATATATAAATTAACGCAAACTGTACAAAGAGTGCTTACTACCCTATGATTACCAAAATTCAGTCGAAACGTCGTGTCGCAAAAATAAATAAATAAATAATAAAACCTTAGGAGTGAACTGAGATCGAGATAGAAAATCTTAAAATATTTTCAATTACAATTGCTTAATTCAGTATCAAAATACAGCATTGCGTAAGCGTTTACATTAAAATAAATACCAAAGTTTTAACAAAGTCTGGTTAATTCAAAATAAAAATAAAAATCGTACTAGAAATTACCAAAATCTTTTCGAGAGGGGAACCCCAGAGGCCTTGATGTATACCATAATATAAGCGAAACGTTGTATAAAAAATCAGCATAATATTCATTGCGATTTGCAATAAAAGGTATTATAGAAGTTAAATTTAATTAAAAAAAAATCAACCATTAGAGGAATAATATAATATTAAACAACAATTTACATGTCAATAAATACAAAATGTACTGATCTCGGTCGATCTAAATAAAAACATGCAATATAAAATAGCAAAATCTTTCCAAAGTAAAGGCACATACGTACCTGAAGAATACCCAATATTCAAGCGAAACGTTGTAAAAAAATAACCTTTAAAAATTAATTCAGAATAATAACGATACGAAATATAAAAACTGCAAAAATATATTTAAACCCCAAGTTTGTTATACTTGCATGATAAAGTTTTCTTTCAATAAATTATTTTCAGACGATCCCAAAGTTAAAAATACAAAATACTATAGATTAAAAAAAACTACGTCATATTAAATTACTGAACAGCTAGGTAAGATATTTCAATTAATAACCCAATTTATAAAAAAACAATTGCAACAATTAATTTAATTCAGCTCTGTAAGCTGCTACAAATGTTGTCTGATTTATACTAAAAGTGAAGGCATGGGCCTCAAATATAATACAAAAATTTACTAATATAGCAACTATAATGACCATCAAAAACTTAATTTGCAATCTATCGGTAATCTCGTTTCCTTTTTTTTACAACCCCATGTTCGGGAATTCAAAAGGAAATTTATTATAAAAATTAGCCCCAGTCCCCATACAAAAAAATTTATTATATAAGTAAAAGTTAATTTCGATATATGATCAAAAATTACCAAATTACGTAATATAAAACCAAAAATATTCAAAAAGAATATAAATTAAATTAAATTACCTATTCAATAGGGTTTAGTGAGAGGAAAATGGCGGCCTAGTCCAACTTCAAAATCCTCTCTTAGAGAGATTACTTGGAGGTTACAACAAAATATTACCAAATACGCAATTACAAAGTAGTAAATTAGTTCAAAGCTGAGGAGAAATCCCACTAACGGATTCCCAAGAAAAACTTGGATTTTATTTTCCCCAGTTCGCGCTGAAAAGCTTTCGTTGTTACAACAGACCAGAAAAGTGAAGTGAAAAAGTAGTTCCTCCCTGGCACCAGCTCCGTTCTACCTTCTAGAATTTACTCAACTCGGATGCCGAAATATCATTGGTTGGATTGCCTCAGGTGACATCAGTGTTGTCAAGAGGAACTCGGAATGATATAAAATAGGGATTGCAGGGCAAGAAAAACGATTACTGATTGGTATAAAATTCAAAGGGCAACCACCTGAAAATAAATTTGGCAACAGTTTGGATCTTAGCATGCGCCTACAGAATGAGGGCATATCGAATGCAACAAGTGACAGCGCATAGGAAGTGACACGTCCCATAACATAACCCTAAATTATACTAGACAAAACGAATAGTAAACATCTATCTTCCAGCTTCCAAAACTTTGATAATTAGAATAATAGTTGATAAGCCTATCCCGAAAAATCAACTTACAACTAAAACAGAGAACAAAGCTATGGGGAATTAATTTCAAATGGGGGAGTGGAAAAATTCTGACAACAAAAAGGTACCTAGGCTTAATTTAAATGAAATTTCCCAACAATACAAGTTGGGAGTTAAAGTTGTAAATACTCATGCAATCAGGAGAAAATGATTGAAAAAGGAAATATTTAAGGAACTTAATTTGGATTACCAAAACACTACACAGAACCGATTTAGTTATAGCAATATGCAACTGTTACCTAATCAAAAAAAAAGTATGAATATTGATTTTAAATCCAGAAATTTTATGTCTATAAGCCAAAGTTAAGTGAAAGAATTTGTACTAATATTGCCCTTATGTGTTAGATATCCAGGGCCAAAAGAAATACAATTAATATAGGGTGAATTTAAAATAAAGTAACAAGCATGTATTGGCCTAAAAACAATATTATATATATATATATATATATATATATATATATATATATATATATATATATATATCTAAAATAGAAATATTTATCAAGGTAACCGTCATAAATACAAATTCCTACATGAGTATTAATACAAATATTGACCTTACATGCAAAAAAAATTCGGTGCATTAATGGCAGTGTTTTATTATTTAAAGCAACAGAAAAGATATGTTTGGACCCAAAAATAGAGGTTTGAAGTCGAAAATGCAGCTTCCTGACAAGATTATCGAAAGGCCAAAACTTGCATAAATGAGGCAAAACAGGTTTTCAGGATTGCTAAAATTAAATTTTTATTTACTCTGTAATATTAAGAAGTAAATATCTTTAGATGTTATTTGGTTTTTCGTTTTTTAAATAATTATAATTTTTAATTGATGAATGATATTGTATAGATATAGGCATCGCCATCTATGTAACAACGTTCGAACTTGCAGTAAAACGTTTCTTTAGAACGGGGTGGTGGACTACTTTAGTTAAACAATACTGATAGTTGTTGATAATAGGTGGCGCTATACATTAATCATTATAATATAATCCGGTATAGCAAATGAAATCTTCGCTTGAGATATGGGTAATCTAAGTAAACTATAAAACCAATATATAATTTAAATAAAGCGCTCATATCAATTATTAAAAATTAACACTAAAATAGTACATTATAAATGTTAAACTTAAATATTAAACTCTATAACAAAATTAGAGCGTCACAAACTTAGTCTATACCCTAAAGATATTGCTCGAAATGATGTCCATTTTGCCTTAAACAAAGCCTACATAATTTCCGTATTCTTCTTAAGGCATTGAAAATGCTGACCGGTCGTTGTTGCATTTCATTTAATGCCTTTCTTGTGGCGTTTTTTAAATCGGCTAAGGTGTCATGTCTTGTCTTATATATTTTGTTAGTACACCCACAGGAAGTTATCCAAATCCGAGAGATCTGGCGATCTCGCCGGTCATCCTACAGGACCATTGGTCCCTATCCATTTTCCAAGAAAATTATTTTCGAAATACTGCCTTATTCTATCAGAATTATGATCAGGTGCTCTGTCCTGCTCAAAATATATGTCGCGTAAATAGGCCAAAGGCAGATCATCGAGTAATTCCGGTAGAATAAGTTTCAGTATTTGGAAATACCGATCTGTATCTAAGCTCCCCTGGTATATACGATACATTATTTTTGAACCCAATATAAAACAAGAAATATTAAACCCAAACCTACCCTGTCGTTCGCGAGGAAATATTCGATGCTGGTTTTCTTGCGACCATTATCTATGTATCTAGAATTATGCCTATTTAATACTCCGGCGCTACTTATACTTGTCTCATAGGACCATATTACTTTTCTATAAAAGTCTGGATCATCGCATTTTTCTAGATACCAGTTATAGGAAATCATTCGACGCTGCGCGTCGCCCGTTTGTAAGTGTTGCACCAATCTGAATTTAAATGGTTTATAACCTTGTTTCCTTAAAATTTTTTGAAACACCTACGTTTTGATGGATTTTTCTGCAAGAACTTGAAGACTTACATCAATAGACGCCAGAATATTAACTACGTCTTCCTCGTTCGCCTTTTTATAGGTTTTGCTTCGCGGCTTATTGAAAGATCCGAAATCAACTAGATTTATTTTCATTCTAAGAAATGTAATATCACAGTGTCTTCGTTCTGGATACCTATGTTTAAAACGCCAACAGCTTCATAAAAATGTATTTATTATAAAATACGACGAATGCTAAGCATACCCTAATAAATATAGTTCCGAAGCCTCGTTAATATCTTCGTTAGATTGTGCAAAGCAGAGCAACATGTCGTATTTTTCTTCATTAGAAAACGTTTGGTTTCTAGCCATTTTTTATTATAAAATTTAAAATAATTGTTGCGGTTTTCTAATCTAGCTTCAAAACGAAGCAAAGGTTTTTGACAAGTAACTTATTTCACATGACAACAATTTTCTTTTGATTTGTTACGCAATCCCAGCCTACTACCAAAACCTGAGTCTATCTCCAAAAAATGCAAATTACTAGGCGATTTGAATAGAAAAGTATATACTATTATATATTTTCGAGAAGCTTATTGTGAACTGAATAATATAAAATAAAAATATACGGGGTGTCCCATTTAAAAAATTATAAGTTTGTGTTATATCTCAAAAACGACAGCTCACATGAAAATCTAACTACGCCACTGAATTCTACTTGAAAAACTGTATCAGAGCTAGTTTGTACCTTTTCGATAAGTTAAACAACAAAACAACAAAAATGCAATATTTTCAATTTTACACTGTATCTTAAGAAAGAAGGGGGCTATGAAAATTTTGTTTGGGTCATCTTTCGTTTCACAAAAAAGTAGCACCATGTCGCGAAAACCGGAAACCTCTATCTTCAGTAATAAGACAGATACCCCATAAAAACAACGAAAACGGGACACCCTGTACAGAGAAATCTGTTTTAAAACTGTTAAAATATAATCCAGTCCAATACCAATCCTCGTCTTTATCATGATAAAAATATTCCGATCCATTTCAGTTCAACTCAATCCCAAAAAATACAGAACTGAATTGAAACTTTGAAATGGATTTAAATTTCAGTTAATCGCCGTGTATATCGCGATTTTTAAGTGCGTTTAAGTGAATTAAGCGGTTCAAGTGAATTCAATTTACGCGATATATACGTACTCTAGGTGAGGCAAATTTTGGAGCAAAAACAGAAATCTAAGACTTAGGTAAAACATTATTTATATGTTATTTATATAAGCAAACAGTATTTTGGTAACGTTATTAAAGATACAACAACTGTATCCTGGTTACATTAATAATGTTACCAACGAACTCTATCATGATAATGCCAGATTTCCACCAAACGAACAGTGTTGAGTTTGTGTTTTGTTTTAAGAAATGAAAACACGCGTTTCAACCAAACGGATTTAAAGTCAATCATAGTTTTGGTTCAGTTTTCGACTGTTTCTACTAGAGAGGCAAGTATAAATACCTATGTTAAATCAACATATCCACAGAAGATTTCCTTATCCTTGGTTAGTTTGTACAGCGATTTTTGGAACAAGGGTATGAAAATATTTGTGTACTAATATTAGTGATTTATCAATAATACAAGTATTGTTTTATTCTTATCTTAATATTAATATGATTTTAGGGAAGTCACGTTAACAGAGAGATTGGGTTAGATCATTATTATCTAGAAGAAAAAGCGATGGTGCCACACAACTGATAAAAGAACCCCAAAATGATGACATTGAGCTACTTTACACACATACATTACACACTCTAATGATCCTTCCGCAAGATCACCACGGAATCTTTTTTACGACTGGTGCTTCCTCTAAATTATCAAGTTTAGTGATCTTCCCAGACGCATCGACGACGCTGAAACGCCATCGTGCATCGGTCCCAAGACCTTATTAAATCATTCAATGGGTAGTAGCAATGGACGTTGTATACAAAGGACAGGGACGTAATCAACGCGAGCTTATACCTCTCGCTTACTGGTATTCCTCGTTCATCGGGAGCATTTGCAAGTCCCAATCCCTAGCACGAAGAAGGTTCAGCAGGTTTCACGCGCTACTCGGCCTGGAAGAACACACTGATTCTTTCGGTGTAGCGCGCCTGCGGTCCTGAACGTCTGAGGGCATCACAGACTCGATTTCGTGCGGCTAGATGCCGTATGTCTCTATAAGAAAAATTGTTTGTAGACCAAGAGTAAAAACCACACACATGTCAAAATAGTTAGCAAGCCAGAGTCTCGGTTCGGAGTAATGGGAATTAACCAGACAAATCGCTTTACCATTGGAAACGGCTATGCACCACTTTCCAACCACTGAATCAAGAATGAGCTCTCAAGCTGTCAATTCTTCCGGTGTCCGGACCTGGTGAGGTTTCTCGTGTTGAGTCAAGTTAAGCCGCAGGCACCAGCCCTGATAGTGCCCTTCTATCAATTCTTTTAAGTTTCGACTTTGGTTTCCTGGAAACTTACGTCGACGTTCCTCCAATGACTCGTTGCTTGTTAAGAATCAATGACGTCGTTTATGGTTAAGAGTCAATGTTTTGTTACCGGCATAATAAAATGTATTTATAATAATATATTAATAAACACAACCCCTAGTAATTATAAAAGATGCGTATTGTTTTTTAAATACTTACCACCAATTTAAAATTTGCTTGCCAACAAAACACTCGGATAGAAACTAATCAACTGTAACCTGTTTGCACTAAGCAGACCGAGTTCCCTTCAGGACACGGAAAACAAAACATGAATAGTCACTAAAAACTGAAGACTTAGCGTAGTTTTTGAAAAGTTGTTTTTTTTTTCGGCACGAGTTTTTGTTTTCTCTCATTTGTCGGTTTGGTGGAAAACCAGCATATTGATAGTAGAAACAAAACTGTATCGTTTGTAAACGTAACTGTTCGTAGTAACTAATAATCTAACCCCGGATTAACTAAAAAGGTTTTAGAATTAGACCACATCTTATTGCCATGGCAAGTAAACTTTTACTTCATTAGTTTGCTTATGTCACTGTCTTTTTATAATTGTAATATAGCTTGCCCCACATTGTCATTGAATAAGTGGAAAAGGTACAAACAACTCTGTTTTCCCTTTTCAGTTTTGACATCAAACCTACAAATATATGTTCAAGTTAAAGTGATTTTTACCAAATATAAATAACATATTAATAATGTCGACTAAACATAGTAACAATGTGTGTAATAGTAAAAGATAATGGTAAATAATAGTTCATCATAGACTTAAAAAGACGGACTCTTCGAACGCCGATTTATACTACTGATAAAAGTATATTGATAAGTATTTGAGGCTAAAAAGTGTATAGGGGAAGATTTTCCGGCTCTTAGATTTCGATTTAAACTGTATAGAATTTAGAAAGAAGTTATTATTAAAGTTAATCATCCAGTAATAACTTGACAAATTAGCAACGAAACAGCATTAAAGTCTCATATATATTACATATATATTATATATATATATATATATATATATATATATATATATATATATTCATATATATATATATAAAAATATACACATATATATAAAATATACACATATATATATATATATATATATATATATATATGTATAATATATATATATATATATATATATATATATATATATATATATTGTTAGGAACTTTTAAAAAATATATGTGCTAAAAATAACTAATATTTTGTTCTTAATCATTTATTTCTGCTTATTCTGTTTGTGGCGTATTTTGCTTACATAAGAAATTGATAGGTGAACGAGGCGAGCCGCAATCGGTCGGGCAGGGATCACTTTTTGTGGTACCTTTTGCACGCTCGTGTCTAAGCCGCTACGTCTCGAACTAAATATTAATATTTTGGTGTATATTTGAATAATTAATAAATCTTTTGTATTGTGTTTTGATTGAAATATAAGTGCTGTTTAAGGGCGTACTTTGTGTGATTTTCAGTGAATTTCTAACATCGGAAGTGGAGATTTACTCACGAATGCCCACTGAATTTAAACGATAAAGAAATGTTCAGTTTTGACATCAAACCTACAAATATATGTTCAAGTTAAGGTGATTTTTACCAAATATAAATAACATATTAATAATGTCGACTAAACATAGTAACAATGTGTGTAATAGTAAAAGATAATGGTAAATAATAGTTCATCATAGACTTAAAAAGACGGACTCTTCGAACGCCGATTTATACTACTGATAAAAGTATATTGATAAGTGTTTGAGGCTAAAAAGTGTATAGGGGAAGATTTTCCGGCTCTTAGATTTCGATTTAAACTGTATAGAATTTAGAAAGAAGTTATTATTAAAGTTAATCATCCAGTAATAACTTGACAAATTAGCAACGAAACAGCATTAAAGTCTCATATATATTACATATATATTACACATATATATATATATATATATATATATATATATATATATATATATATATATATATATATATATATATATATATATATATATATATATATATATATATATATATATATATATATATATATATATATATATATATATATATATATATATATATATATATTGTTAGGAACTTTTAAAAAATATATGTGCTAAAAATAACTAATATTTTGTTCTTAATCATTTATTTCTGCTTATTCTGTTTGTGGCGTATTTTGCTTACATAAGAAATTGATAGGTGAACGAGGCGAGCCGCAATCGGTCGGGCAGGGATCACTTTTTGTGGTACCTTTTGCACGCTCGTGTCTAAGCCGCTACGTCTCGAACTAAATATTAATATTTTGGTGTATATTTGAATAATTAATAAATCTTTTGTATTGTGTTTTGATTGAAATATAAGTGCTGTTTAAGGGCCTACTTTGTGTGATTTTCAGTGAATTTCTAACATCGGAAGTGGAGATTTACTCACGAATGCCCACTGAATTTAAACGATAAAGAAATGTAAGTACCGAAAGTGTTAATATTTGTGTATTACTGTGAAACAAAGAGTTTTTTTTGTTTGCCTGATACATAAAAACCGTAATTAAATAATAAAAACCTGGCTGCTCGTGCTATTTAATGTTTTGATTGTGTATGATTATGGTTATATGTTATGCAATTTATTAGACGGCTATATTTTGGAGACAGGCATATCGACATTTTTTTTTGCTATATGAGGAAACATTAATTTGACAACGCGATAACTATTAATTTTTATTGCATAATAATATTCCTGGCCAATTTAATAATTGCTTGTTACATTTTCAACATTTCCTTTATTTTAGCATAACAAACAATAGTCTAATAAAAAAAAAGCGAAAAATGTCTTTTAATTTGGACAAGAAGCATTTATCAGGTGTTAAAATAATTATACCAGCAAAACAAGTATTTTTATTTAGCGACTTGTTTCTTTTATAAGAGCATTTCGTCACGCATTATAGTTTTATTTTATTTTGATAAGGCTACTTAATGAGTAGATAGGTCGTTTGTTGTTATGCAATACCGTTAACACAGGTTATTATGATTCATTTTTCGTGTTCGATGATTTGAGACAGCACAAAGACGGTGTCATTTAAATCAAATTTATTTCAAATTGTTATTGTTACCAATATGATTATTTTATTTGTTTCCAAATCTTTATACCTGGATGGAAAACAGTTCCTGAACAAGTTGACTTACCAATTTTTAAGCCAGATGCTTCAGATGCAAAAAAATGGTTAGCGGAAATAAGCGAAATCAAAACGGAATTTGAATGGTCAGATCAGCAAACTTTGGGTAGGGTAGGTCGCTTCTTAACTGGTGTTTCGAGGACTTGGTTCGACTTGTGGTCTCCAGACTCACGATCTTGGGATACATTCCAACGAGATTTTGTAGAGGCGTTTCCGCCAAAGAAAAATTTAGGTCGTCTATTTTCTGAAGCTGCTGAATTCACTAGTGATGGTTGCAATACGTATGAGTCATACGTTTTTCAAAAGGCAGGGATGTTAAAGAATTTGCGAGCAAATTGGAAAGAGAGCGATATTGTAAAACTCATCTTACACGGGATTAAAGAACGAGAAGTACAAACTACGGCAACTAATTTAAATTTTGAGCGAGTTTCTGACTTACTGACTTTCCTCGGATCAGTACCCACGCGCCAAACTGAAAAACGTTCTTCCAATTCATCTCCCATGGTTTTTGGAGAGCCTTCAAGAAAACGTTACCGTGACAACTACCATCAAGAATCACATGACTCACGTAGACCCAATCGAATGGAATGCTTTAGTTGTGGTAAAATTGGCCATATTCAAAGGAATTGTCCCAGTAAAACATACCCCACAACGTCTTCAACTGAAAAGAAATCATCGACAAAAGCTGAAGCTACACAAGTAAAAATTAGTACTTGTTCCTTTTGTGCAAAAACTGGGCATAGTTCTGATGACTGCTTTATTCGCCAGAATATAGAAAAACGTAAAAGGGTAAATTTCTGTAGTACGGGAAAAGGGTTGGTGCGAGAATGTGTGAATATAGATGGAGAAGATTATTTTGGTATTATAGACACTGGAGCAGATATATCCCTCATAGCTAAACGTCACCTACCAAAGTTTCATAACAAGGTCATTGATTGCAAACTAATTCTAACTGGTATTTTGGATGGAAATATGATAGTTGAACAAAAGTTTAGAGCGACCTTAAAAATATGTGATATAATCACAGATTTAACCTTTTACGTTGTACCAGATCATATTCTCGAGTACGATGTAATTATTGGCCGCAACCTATATGACGATCCTGAAATTTCCACGATTACTGATTATACCGGTACTCGTGTAGTTCGCGGTAAAGTTGCACGAATTTTTCGAATCATACCAGACACCTATGAAGAGCCGATAGATGTTCCAGAAAAATTTCGACATGAACTTACCTCCCTGTTGTCACGTTTTCCTAAACTACTCCCCATAGATAATTCACTTTCTCAAGTAAACAATGCTACTCTGAAAATTAAACTACGTGATGACTTTGTAGTTAACAGAAACCCATATCGTTTGGCTGCTAGCGAGAGAAAAGTCGTTCGCGAAATTGTCGAGGAACTTATATCAAAAAACATTGTTCGGGAAAGTGAATCACCTTTTGCTAGCCCGATTATACTGGTGAAAAAAAAGAGGGATCATACAGAATGTGTGTGGATTATCGAGAACTTAATTCGCACACAATAAAAGATCGGTTTCCACTTCCACTAATCGATGATCAGCTTGACAGACTTGGAAAAGGCACTTTATTTACATCATTAGATATGTCATCGGGTTTCCACCAAATACCCATTGATGCAGATTCCATAGAAAAGACAGCCTTCATAACTCCGGACGGCCACTACGAGTACTTAAGGATGCCGTTCGGTTTGGCCAACGCACCTGCTGTGTTCCAGCGATTTATAAATAAAGCGTTAGGCAATCTTAAAGACAACGTGGCTCTTGTGTACTTAGACGACATACTTATCCCATCTGAGAAAATTGAAGATGCCTTAGGGTCTCTAGAACTCGTTTTCGAAGCCTTACAAAAGGCTGGATTTTCTCTGAATCTGAAAAAATGTCATTTCTTCCAGGACAAATTAGAGTATTTGGGGAGAGAAATATCAGCTGAGGGTATACGGCCTGGTACTCGTAAAGTAGAAGCACTCCAACAGTCCTCAACACCTACTACAGTTAAACAAATCAGATAATTTATGGGTCTCGCTGGATATTTTCGGAAATTTATTCCTGAATTCGCAACCCGTACCGCATGCATTACGAAATTAACTCGTGCTAATGAGCCATTTCTATGGACAGACGAACAAGAAACTGCCAGGCAATATGTGATTAATCATTTCACTTCTAGACCACTGTTATCTGTTTTCGATGAGGCACTACCGACAGAATTACACACCGATGCCAGCTCCATTGGGTATGGAGGCATACTGATACAGAAACAAGATGGAATTCCCCGAGTAATTGGGTACTTTAGCAAACGCACTACAAAATATGAGGAACATTACCACTCATACGAACTGGAGATGCTTGCAGTCATTAATGCTTTACGACATTTTGGTGTTTATTTATTAGGTATTCACTTTACCTTAGTCACTGACTGCAATGCAATCAAATCAACCTCCACAAAGAAAGATATTTTACCTCGTGTAGCCCGGTGGTGGACGTACATGCAAGATTTTAATTTTTCCATCGTGTATCGTAAGGGCAGTTCACTACCACATGTTGACTACCTGAGCCGAAATCCAGTAGTTTGACGCATAAATGCAAATGATAACTCGCTCTATGTTGAACAAAGGGGTGATGCTGAAATTCTTAAACTAATCAACGACGCAAAAGAGGGCCGCATCGATAAAAATCGTTATGTTGTCAAGAATGGCATTTTACATTATGTAATCTCCTCTCCAGAAGGTAGTTGTACAAAACCTTTTGTACCACGGCAAAGTAGACTTGGACTACTAAGAATTTTTCACGATGAGCAGTGCCATATTGGAACAGAAAAGACCATAAACTTAATCCAAAAACATTTTTGGCTTCCTAGGCTTCGACTCTGTTAAAAAATACATAAATCATTGTTTAGTTTGTGCCATTAAAAAGACCAGAACGGGACCACTTCAAGGATTTATCTCAAATATCAAGAAACCAGAAGCACCTCTGCAAGTTTTGCACGCCGACTGTTTGGGGCCATTATCTACCTCCACTGAGGGCTATAAACATGTTCTAGTACTAATAGATGCTTTCACCAAATACTGTGTACTACAACCCCTGAGGTCAGTGAAAGCCGAAGAAACTCGACTTTCATTCCAATCATTTATATCGTTATTTGGAACACCAAACCAAATTGTAATGGACGCGGGTACTAATTTCAAAAACCTCAGCTTACCTGAATATTTAGACTCGCTTGGTATTAATTATCATTATACCACACCGGACATTCATCGCTCTAATGGACAAGTTGAGCGCTACATGCGGACAATAATGAATCTTTTAAGAGTTGAGACAAGTATTAACAACCAATGGCCTAAAACACTTTGCAAAATTCAACTTGTATTAAATACAACATTTCAAAAGTCCATTCATACTACCCCATTAAGAGCATTAATAGGAATTGACGGGTCAACACCACTTATCCAAAACTTGCTGAAAAATTTAAATACTGACCTACATCCCATTAGAAATATGGAATTGGATCGAAAAAGAATTAATGACCATTTAGCGGCAGCAACAAATAGAAAAATACATGCTAACCAAAAACGACGAAATAAAATTGACTTCGCTAAGGGAAGCTTCGTACTAATGCATCGAGATGATAAGATGCATCAAGGCAAACAAAAATACGAATTCCAAGGACCATTTGAAGTCATGGGTAAAACTTCAGAGGGCCGCTACGAGCTCAAACGAGTAGGAAAAACAACAATTACCAAAGCTGCTAAGGAACAGTTAAGGGGATGGCCGAACGATTGGTCGCTTACCATGGACATGCCCGAATTACTGGAGTCTATGGAAACTGACTTAAGGTGAGAAAATAAAAAGATAATGGCGCGTGTTAGGAATAATTTTGGTTTTATCTAAGTGTATCTTGTAGGAATTGCGTTGAGTATGTGTTGAAAGCTTGTACGCTTTACACAGTGTAAACCGTTGAAAGTTTGTATGCTTTGCGTAATATTTGAGTGTTAAAATCTTGTACGATTTGCACTGTGTCAGACCTAAAAGCTTGTATGCTTTACGTTGTGTATGTGTTAAAAGCTTGTACGCTTTACACAGTGTAAGCCGCTGAAAGCTTGTACGCTTTGCGTCACAGTTGAGTGCTAAAATCTTGTACGATTTGCACTGTGTAAAACGTTGAAAGCTTGTACGCTTTACGTTATGTGTGTGTTAAAAGCTTGTACGCTTTACACAGTGTAAACCGCTGACAGATTGTAACGGTTTGCGTCATATTTGAGTGTTAAAATCTTGTACGATTTGCACTGTGTAAAACCATAAGAGCATGTACGCGTTGTGTATGTGTTGAAAGTTTGCACGCTTAATACAGTATAAATCGCTGAGAGCTTGTATGCTTTGCATCATGTATGTCATCTTTGGTTGTTAAAATTTTGTATGCTTTGCGTCATGTTGGAATATTAAAATGTTGTACGATTCACAAAGTCTAAAACTTCGAATCATTGTTAACTTTAATCAATGTCTTTTGCTTTTTTTTACAGCGACAACGAAGAAGCAGTGTCAGCCGACAAAGATGCTAGTACCGTTACCCAGCAAACTGCTGAATAAGGAGAACGAACTCCTCGCAGGATGGGCCGTGTTAGGAACTTTTAAAAAATATATGTGCTAAAAATAACTAATATTTTGTTCTTAATCATTTATTTCTGCTTATTCTGTTTGTGGCGTATTTTGCTTACATAAGAAATTGATAGGTGAACGAGGCGAGCGGCAATCGGTCGGGCAGGGATGACTTTTTGTGATACCTTTTGCACGCTCGTGTCTAAGCCGCTACGTCTCGAACTAAATATTAATATTTTGGTGTATATTTGAATAATTAATAAATCTCTGTGTTTTGATTGAAATATAAGTGCTGTTTAAGGGCGTACTTTGTGTGATTTTCAGTGAATTTCTAACAATATATATATGTATATGTATATTATATATATATATATATATATATATATATATATATATATATATATATATATATATATATATATATATATATATATATATATATATATATATATATATATATATATATATATATATATATATATATATATATATATATATATATATATATATATATATATATATATATATATATATATATATATATATATATATATATATATATATATATATATATATATATATATATATATATATATATATATATATATATATATATATATATATATATATATATATATATATATATATATATATATATATATATATATATATATATATATATATATATATATATATATATATATATATATATATATATATATATATATATATATATATATATATATATATATATATATATATATATATATATATATATATATATATATATATATATATATATATATATATATATATATAATATTTAGTCAAGTAGGAGCGCGCGGCGTATCAACAAACTATCAATATCAATCCATGATAAATCCGGAAACAATTAAAAAAAGCTAGAGAACATGAGCTTACTTATTATTTATAGATAATAAACTTTGATATAAATCGGCAAGCAGTAAGCGGTAAATCAACAAATCATATACCTATAATAATCGAATAAATCTTCCTGAGCGCAACAACGTTTATTGTTACTTGGAATTCATATGTGCATATATAAAAGTCATAATTGATCTATAGTTACTATGTTGTTAATTATTATAGAGTAGAATATACTTTAATTACATCTGTGAATGTTCAGGGTGGGGCTTTTTGACGAGGGACAGTGTATTGTCTATCAATGGATTCAAGGGACAGTTAATTGCCAGGATGCTTTATACAAGTTTATAGTGTGTATGCTCTGCTAATCTAGAAAAAAATATAGCTGGTTTTGTTGAACACAAACCCTTTCTTCTAACTACCGTTGGACCTATAATGTTACTTTAACTGTGGGGAGACGATAAAATGAAATGTGATGCTTTTGAGATCGCTAATGATTACCTCAACAAAATGTGTTACACGAACTTCATATTATCCAAAACAGATATAGTTTCACCAATATTATCAGATAATTAAAATATGATAAAGTATTTGTATAAGGCGATCGTGTATCTCCTCAAAGGACTTGTGTTTCACAAAACTTCGAAATATTTGATTTTTTAATATTTAAGGTAGCTCGTTTCCAACTTTCATTTTCTGATGAGAAAGGAATGATGCGAAAAGTTTAAAATCGACTTATTCTCGCCATCTTCTAAGCAATTCAACGACGCGACGCTGGAAATTTCAAATTTATTATAGATGGGAATGCTTTTTGCATCATGTAAAATAGCAATCCGTGCAAACATTTGGTAGTATCTGTGCAGCTTAAAGAAAGAAATTACTATGGTAGTTTTTGATGGATATAAAAAAGCAGGAAAAAATCGGTGGAAAGAAATCGCCTTCTGTTGATATTATTTTTTACCAAGAAATGCTATTAAAAACGAAACAAGAAAGTTTTTTAGCCACTACCAGCAACAAAAGACGACTAATTAGAATGCTTAATAAACATCTACTAGTAAATCATTTTTCATTTTGCCAGATAGAAAGTTATGTTGATAGGGTAGTTATTACCACATTTGTTAATAAAACAAGACGAGAATATCGTAAACTCGATCGAAGTTATTTCAGAGGATACCGAGGTTTTAGTTTTCTTCTAGTAAATGTAAAAAAAATAAAAGTTACATTCTTCGAAGAGCCTTTTGGAAACGTTTCGAAAATATCAAGATCCCATCATCTTCTTACATGCTTTAAGCAAATATAATACCATGTTAGCTTTTTATAACCGAAGAAAAAATACATTCGGAAAAAACATTTGAAAGAAGACCTGATTTACTTACGTATGCCGAAATTTTTAAATCCCTTCGAAACTGGCTGCTTAAATCAATTTAGTATGATAAACCCACAGTCTTTTATTATTGTGTTGTGATTGGCGGGTTCCGCCAATCACAACACAACACATTTGCAGGTTCTGTATGGAATTTAAGACCATGTTAAAAAAACACAATCTTATTTTTGATGATTTGAGGTTAGCTTACCTTAAACTATCCAAAAAGAAATTTGAAAGACAAAATCCTAAATCGCTTTTAGAACCCTCCATTTACAACACTTTTGTTTAATGTGCTTCCTATTAATTCGTCATTTATTTCGACGTAGTATAAGCAATTTTTGTTGAATGTTCAGTGTGAGCTTCCTGGTTCAGTGGAAAGGTTCTTGACTTTCGATGCAATGGATGGGTGTTCGATTTCCGGTTTAGGTGATGAAATTTTTATATATTTTTATTAACAAAACTTATAATTACTAAAAATGCGGATTAGGTTAGGCTAGGATTGGTTAGTTTGCTGTGAAGAAAGCTCGCGGTAGGGGTTTTTGATTATTTTTCGTACACCGGTAGATATATAACTTCGGATTCTTACCAGCGTCTGAAAGTCTGCCGATATATCAAAACTCATCAAAATCGGCGATGGGTAAGTGTAAGTAAATATTTACTATTTTACTTCTCATACCTCCTGCGGAATAGATTTCATCGGATTTATCCTCGGATTTATCTTAAAATGTTGAGCAATTACTTGATGTCTTATATGTGTTCTCCCTACATTTTTTCGCCTATATTTTATTGCTGTTGTTTATTCGAGTAGCGTCTTACTCATGATAATTGTATCCACTGCAAAGCGTCTCTGAAAACTCTTAAAAAATCGCCTTTGTGTTGCTTGAGCATTTTCTCCAGTTTTGTAAAATAATTTTTACAATTTGTAGCCGGTCATCTAATGAATAGTTCATTTTCTAACGCTAATTCATCGAACATAAAAAACAGTGTCACAATTTTAGAACCTAATTTTTTTCTTTGTCATAATTGTATTTAAGTGCCGTCAAAGATTAACAAGTAGCGGTATAAATACTGGTGCCAATTTCAGGTGTTGATGGGATATATTATCCGGCAGAGGAACATTTTCCCAATTTAAAAGTGCGGAAAATCAATTTTATTAAAATAAAATATATCACATTAAACCAAAAAAATATAACTACAAAAAAAAATTGAAAAATATCAAAATGAGGCGTGCAGTTTTATTTGATGTTCAATTGTTTTTCACTTATCATTTTCGGATAGAAATATAATAAATGGCTATTTTGGTTTTCTAATTACACCCATGCAAGGAAACCGGTTTGCCTAGTCCTCGTTGAATACCCTGTATGTATATATAATAAGCTCCTACTTAATAGTTTTTTTTATTTGTTACGGATATATGATGGGGTTGTTGGTGATTTATTGCTGGTTCATTGCGAATTTAATGCCGATTTTTTTAAAAATTATTAAAATTAGAAATTCATACGAATTTTTTTTACTTTATACTGATTTGTTGCTGGTTTTTGCTGGTGTGTTGTTAAATTGTTGTTGAATTATTATAATTTTAATAATAATTTTCACACTTTTATTCAAAATTTAAGAGCGAAAAACCTTCCCTTATTTCCTTTTTAAGTTCAAAAACTTATTAACTAACCTACCTACTACTACTACTACTTTCTATCAGTAATTTAAAGAAAACCTTGTGTTTTTGAAAAGAAAAAGTTAAAATAAAATGTATTTAAGTTTTAAAATGAGTTTAACAAAAAGCTCTCAAAAATTTTGTATCCAAGCTTGAAGTAACCACCCGTTGAAGTTGTCCGGAATATAAGTGAAGGTGAAATTGTAACGAGATTATAATTAGCCAATTGGTTTTGTATATAACATACGTTAAATCTTTTATAATATAAATCCTTCGATTGACGACTCTGATCGACTTTCATTTTATTCTCCGAACAGCACAGCTGCTACGCAATTCACAGCTTAATTAAGAAAGACCCAGATCCAGAAAGTCATTAACAACCTTACATCGGATGTTTGGGAAACCCCTGTGAAAAGGTATCGTGAAGGGCCCCATGAAAGCGAAATACACCTAATTAGGTAAATAGTGTGGCAGAAACATATTCTGCTTGCATCGCTTTACCTTCCTGGGATGTAATTAAGGTTTCAATGTTATAAATGAAAGGTTTGTGGTGTTAACAGAAAATTATTTACATGAGCTTAATTTGTAAGCAACAAGTAGGCACAACTAAGTTCCTTTATACATTAAGTATAATTATAGACATATTTGATGATTTAGCACTTATTTGCTTTTTGCAGTTTTTCAAAACTGTAAATTCCATCATAAGATGCTGTGTGTCGAAACAATTGTCATGATTTAATGTGGTATAGTGGGAATTAAAGTTATAGACGTTTTATTCAGTAGTTAAATAACAAGATGGGATTTGGGTCATCTTGTTTTAAACCCCTTTTTATGAATAGTACGTTCATGGTTCATGTAGTGGACAGCAAAATATGTTTACATTGTTCTTGCGTTTAACACCGCCAAAAATTGCTTAGAGGAGAAGCATGTTCTGAGGTTCGGCGTTTTCAGACTCGAACAGAGATCCATTTGCACTGGCATGTCCGGGGCCTGGGCCTTCCCTTAGCCCTTGGTTTAAAACAAATCTACAAGACATTTAAAAAAAAAAACAAAATGTGTCATAAAATTTAGTTTTAATTTTCCAGAAGGTACGACTGTTTTGTTCAATCTTTATTCAGGTTAGTTAATAGTTTATTTATGTTAATATTTTCGTATGTTGATTTGTGCGTCTCACAATGTTATAAATGTTGACCTAGTTCGTTGAATATCTAAATACATTTATTTAATTGATTATCGTTTGCCCCCCCCAAATTTATCCGCCACTGTCCATTGGGGACAGCCTTAACTGTTAGACCCTATGTTGGCGCCTCTAAAAATTAAGATATACTTTAGTTTAGGTTAGTACATAAGGCTATGCGGCTTCTGGAGTAAAAATGGCCCTTTTTACATGTAAATCCCTATAAGTAACATTAAGGGCCGATTTGCAATGTTGGTGTCGTTTTAAGACGTGGCATTTTCTACTCACTATTGACGTTCGCGGCGATTTTGCCGATTTGTTTTTTAAGGAGAACGAAACTTAAAGTGAAGGATTCAATGTTAATAAAATATATGAACAGTAATATCCATGAACTATATACAGAATGTTATATATGTATACAGTAGGTATGTAGTTCACGCCTGTTATACATTTATTTCACGTAACTGAAACAAATCTGACCTACAGTGGTTGATTGTTAACCAATAATTCATTATTGCTTCTTAATAATATTTATATTGGGATATAAAAATAAAAATAAATGTATTATAAAAAATAAAATAACATTTGATGATTATGTAGAGTTTCTAGAATCTTTTACTGAAAAAAACAAGTTTACAAAATTTAATTAGATCTAACAAATACGAACTACATTCAATTTGACCAACAAAAGTAGGTGTTAACCCTCATAATAATAAACGATGAATTTTTAAAAAAATCTCATAGCACTTTACTCTTGTAGCATTTTTCTATAAGCGAAGAGTAAAGTAAATGTAACTATTGTATGTATTTTTTGATTAATGCTTTATTGTCTACATATAGTTTGTAATTATTAGTTGGTTAAATTATATGTAAGTATGAAATGTATAGCTTACTATCTCTATCTATCTTGAAAAAAGCATATAATTTATGATTAAAAGAGCAACATAAAAAAATACATCTATATAGCCAGTAGGTAATGTTATTAAAAATAGAGACATACACTTATACAAACAATCTCGAAGGTAAGTATATATCATGTCGGCGTAAATTAGAAACCTGATCTTAAATTTAAGTTTTCTTCAACAAGTATTAGGTTATAATGGTTGTTAGTTTCCCCGTGTGTTCATAATCGGTCAAACAGGTGTAAATAATAGTTTCTATTTTCTCACAAAGTTAAATCCATATCTACAGTTTAATACTTGCTATGGTACCGCCGCGTAGTACGAAGAACATCCGATATGGAATAGGTTGAACAGGTAAACAAAAAATATCGACGATAAGTTTGAAAAGCTTAGTTCTCAATTTGGGACCTTAAGTCGTTCTATGCAAATTCTTGTGACAGCTACTGAGAAAAAGTCAATCAATGAATTGAATGAAACGGCATTCCGGGAAGTGATATCATTAATGATTGACTTCTTATTAAGAAGCTAATTACGAAGAACGCAATATCGAATATGCTTTTCAGATTGGGAATTCAAAAGATAAAATCTGCTCACAGTTCGGTCATTTAAAAAAAAATGAAACAGGTACCGAGAAACCAAGTATTCTATAAAACGTTACATATCTTTGAATACAATAATCATTTGCAATGTATTCAAAATATTCACTGTTATACAGGGTGGTCAAGTTTTGCAAATTCGCCGTGGACTAATTTAATGGAACACCCTGTATATTATACTTTCATGTTAAAGGTAACATTACATTAGCCGTGAAAGCAAAGTTTCTTCATTCTAATTGTTTATTATTGAATATTTAATATTAGGAGGTCTTGACACCATCATAAATGAAACAAAAATTTAACAAAACTGCAAATTAATATCAGTCGTTTGTATAATTGTTTGACAGTGGTATTAACAGTGTTAGAAAATCCTCATACAAGTTCCAGGCAAAATAAGAAAGTAACTGATATTGAACGCACCAGTATTAAACGGATTCTAAAGCAACATAAATATTATGCATACCACATAGAATTGCGCCAACAAATACTGGTGAATCGTAGTAGATGACATTCCAAAAAAAAAACAAGAAAAAACTTTGTATTTCGCGCCTGTTTACTTCTATCAATCGGTTTCTACGAAAAGCTTCAGCTTCAGGCCCTAAGTGGGGATAAATTTCATGGTCAGTTATGACGTGAATGGTGCGCAGGTGCAGTAACAGAACTAAAAGTTAAGTTAGGGCAACATTCCATTGGTCAGCAGTATTTAGTTGATTGATGACAGGCTTCGTGATTTTCATCACAATTTGCGTGCAGGTGGAAGTGTTTTCCGCAGAATCCAATAACTGGACAGTGAATGGGCTTCTTTGATCGATTTATTAAAGATACATTTTGTTACAGACCTAGGCTTGGGCCTTCGTTTTCTTGCATTTTTTATTTAGAAATGCGTAGTGCAATTCGTTTTTCAAAATGAATTTATTTCGCTGTAAAATAACCTTAAACTGACCCTTACTTAAAATTACTATAGAATAGAGATGAAAATAGTCAGAGTTTTTAGAATATGTTTTCGGAAGGTGGAAAAAAATAATTAATTTTATTATTAAGAATGAAACAATCTAATCTTATTAATATTTCATAAAGTAAGGAATTTTCTACAGTTATTTCTACAGGCGTATATTTTGAACCAGTTTGATCTTGAATCTTAAGTGAGTCAAAGTAAAGATCTTCTGTTTTTATTATGCTGTTTTCCTAGAGAACGCTATCCATTTTTCTATGACTTATAAGACTGAATCGATGATTTTTTTAAACATTTATTTGATTTAAAACATTTTTAACCAATATTTCGTAACAGAATTCGCTTTCATAATGTTTCAACTTAATTTATTTTGATTATTTTGTAAGTCAGTAATTAGTTTCTCGTATTTTTCTCCGTTACCAGAAACGGCTTTGAAACGTGATCCAAATATATTTATCAATTCTCGCTTTACCCTTTTTTTATGGGGAATAATTGCTTTGATTTTTGTTTCTACCCTATTTTCTGTAAAATTTAAAATCTTAAAATAATTAGACGACGCATTTAAATATTCTACATGACGTTTTAATATTAGAGATAAATTCTTAGAATAAAAATAAAGCTTGTTTATTTCTACAATAATTGGATTAAGGTCAAAATAATGAAATAAATCGTACGTATACTGTTGCTGAACCTAATTTAAAAGGAATTATACCGGGGTTATCATTTAGTTTTCTTCGAATGCGTACTTTACTTGTAGCAAACTGAAAAGAGAAAATAAGACTTAGCAAAACTATATCTTTTTCTCAAAGGACGTTTTCAAAGTTACGTTTTGTATTTACTGAAATTAACTAGTTTTTCGATTTTGTCAGCGTGTTTCTCTCTAATATGCTTTTTCACTTATACATTTTCATTTGACGTAAATAATGCAACCTTCGGTTTTTCATTAATTTTACCTATCACTTTTTTCTTAGTATTGATTATTTTTTTGTTTATTTATGAATATAAGATTTTTGTAATTTTATGGTGGGAGAAGTATATTAATACGTTACTGACTATTTCTGTAGAAGCTAGGGATTTCAGAAGACATGTCTGAGCATATTTTGAAAAATTATCAATAACAGTCAAAAATTTAGTTTCTTCTAATGTGTATGTGTGGAGATGAATTATTTCGAAAGGTTATGTACGTCTGAATGGAACTTTTCAAATTGGGCCAGTAATATTTTTTTTATCCTTTGTTCGGTCTCGCCGAGATTCCTCTGATTCGTTTTACGTTCATGATAATTTTTAATTATTTCAATAATGTCATTCTTAACGGTAATGTCAATAAGTTTTGTCAAACAGCGTTTAAATTTAATATAGGGCCATTTAAGTTTTTTTCTAATTATTTCACAAAATTATTTGAGCTCTTAAATTATAAATATTTTATTGGGAATTACATATTCCTTAACAAAATTAAATATGTCTTGTTCAAAATTGTAGGTAAAAATCTGCACGGTGCTCCGTTTCTTTTGAAATAAAATATCTCTATTAGGTCGCGCTGGAGATTGTATTGTATCTTTTATAATTATTTGATATAATTCATTATTATCCTGTGTTTCCTCTGCAACTTTGGTTTGTGTGTGAGTGTATAGTGATGTTGTCTTCAGCTGGTGGGTTACTAAAATCTATTTGTTCGTTATCAGGTACTGACATAGATAACTGATCTAGGTTTATATTCACCATTATGTGCATTGGCGAATTCATTAGAATTATGAGAATCTTGTATTGAGTGAGATTTTGTATTATTTCGCTTGCACATTTTCCCAAATCCAAAGATCCATTTGTTTCTTTGGTATGTAATTCTATTCGTGATAATACGTTGGAGTTTGTATTTTATTTGCTTTTGTTGTAGATCATGGCATAATCAAACACTTTTGTGGTTAAGCAGTTTATTTGAATTTGCGAGGGAATTTTTGTTTTTGGGACTAAATTTCGGAATTTTTATTTTGAGTATTATTCCTAGGCAATCTATATTTAAGATAGTAAGCCAAATTTCTCAGTTCCTGAGAAAGTTGTACTGCACCAGTTTAAATGATTTTTTTTTTGAAATGATCGTCTGGTTACCGAGACCTGTCAACACTATTTTTGTATTGTTTTATTGTGTATTTTTTCTATAAAAGCAATATGTTTTTCTTCAGTAACATTTCTGGGCAATATGGTGAATGCGGCCCATATTCTTATAATTCCACTGCAAACTCATCCCGCCATCTAACGGAAAGGGTAGAACAAAGTCTGCTGGGCTAGTCCTTTTTATATACGTTTAGGGTCGTTTTTATTTATATGAATATCAAATTTAACTTTGCTATACGAAGTGGCTAAAAATCCTGGACCAAAATCTAAATTAGCTCGAAGTAATTTTAAGGTATCAATCCCAATTAATCCATCAATTTCATTATTGAATTTGAGCATGAAAAATTTTAAATTAGGGGGTTTGGGCAGTTTGGAAATTTCAAATGCTGGTATTAAGCACTATGTTTATGATCAGATTTTTGGAATACTGGGGAGATAATAAATTGATCATTTTGGAAAGTATTTAAAAGCTAAGTCAGGGTTAATAAATGATTTTGTCGATCCTGAGTCAATTAAAAACTCGAGATTATATTCAGGAAATGTAAGTGAGGAAGTTCACTGAGATCTGATGTCGAGTCTTACGTTTTTGCAGATATTTTCTTATTTGCTAAGGCTGCTGGTTCTCCTGCCGAGCAAAATGAAAGTTTTCTTTTTGTGACTCATTCTCAGTCTGTGATTGTCCATCATCTCATCATATATATATATATATATATATATATATATATATATGTATATATATATATGTATATATATATATGTACGCGAAGTACAGGATAGCGGTATTTAAAGACAACGAATATCGAGAATAGAAATGATACTGACGGGATGATGAGCACACACACTTCGTCGGCCGACGTCTTGATTCGTTCTCTTTTCTCTCTCTCTCTGGAGGACTGGGACAATAATACGCGCAAATTTTCAAATGAAAATTAAAAGTCAATGTTTTAATTTAGAATTAAATTACAAGTTTAGAAATTAAATTAGATATGGTCTTTCCTAAACATACCGCCCACCAAAATACAGTATTGTATTTTATTAATTACAACGATATATATGACTGATAAAATTATATTATTAAATACAATTTCCCAAATTTCCTGGGACACATATAATATACATATATGTCGCAAGAACTAAAATTACAAGATACTAATTTTGTTGCTGCAAAGGCAGTGAGCACAATTTAACAACTGGCTTCTTAACAAATCCGTTTGCAGTCTTTAATGTGACTACACGAATAATGTTATCTGAACCGGGGTGGATTTCACAAACTCTTCCCAACGGCCACTTTAATGGAGGTTGATTCTCATCTTTAATGACTACAAGGGTACCTGTTTTGATAAGATTAGAATGTTGAGTCCATTTGCTTCGCTGAAGTAAATTATGCAAATATTCTCGGCTCCACCGCCTCCAAAAGTCCTGGTGCATTCGAATTAAAAGTTGCCATCGATTTAGGCGATTATTATTTAGAGTTGTAAGGTCGGAATCAGGGATTGTAGATAATTAAGCCAGAGTCAGGAAATGGCCGGGACTTAAAGCTGTTAAGTCGTTAGGGTCCGAACTTAAGTCATAGAGAGGACGTGAGTTTAGAAGCGCCTCAATTTGTATGAGGACTGTGTTAAGCTCCTCATAGGTGAGGATCTGTTTTCCAATCACGCGAGAAAGATGAGTTTTAACACATTTGATCCCCGCCTCCCATAAACCTCCAAAATGTGGAGCTGAAGGGGGGTTAAACCGCCATTTGATGTTCTCCTCTAAAAGTGCTTTGGAGAAAATTTCTTTAAGATATTTAGCAGCACCAATAAAATTAGTGCCGCAATCACTGTGGATCTCGGTTACTTTACCTCTTCTAGCTATAAATCGCCGCAGAGAAGCTAGAAAGGCCTCTGTGGTCAAATCAGAAACCAATTCAACATGCAGAGCTTTGGTTACACAACAAACGAAAAGACAGATATACGCCTTCTGCGTTCTAACACCACGATGCTTACTTAATTTTATAAGGTAGGGTCCTCCGAAATCTACTCCTACGCACTGAAAAGCTTTTAGCTGGTTTACGCGGAAACTTGGCAGTTCGCTCATCTTAGGTTGACTAGGGACAGGTTTGCATCTTAGGCATTTGACACATGAAGACAGGCAGTGTCGAATAGCTCGTTTGGGTGGGATAATCCAAAAATGTTGCAGGAGTAAGTAATGTAAAGTTAGATGACCTGGATGCAGATAAGTATCATGAAAATGTGTGATAATTAATTCAGTAAGACGGTGGTGACTTGGAAGTAGTGCTGGATGTTTTTGTTCGAATGGTATATTTGCATGTAATAAACGTCCGCCCACCCTGAGAACACCCGAGTGATCTAAAAAGGGACAAAGTTTCTGTAGAGGTTTTGAGGGTAGACGTTTTGACAATATTTGCTTAATATCGTTGGCAAACACCTTATTTTGAACATATTTAACTAAACACATCAATGATGCCTGAAGCTCTTGAATTGAGATACACGTTTTGGGAATTTCAGGTTCAACATTCACTTTACGATGTACGAATCGTAATAGATATGACATAATTCGCTGTATTTTTAAGAGAGAGGAATATTTTTCTAACAATATATCAGTTGGCTGATTTAATGAGACCAATGTTGTAACACGCTGCTCAGAATCTACTATTGAATTTTCAGAGATTATATCCGAGTGGATAGGAAAATCAGAAAAGGGTTTTAAAAGCAATTCGGGGCCTTGCCACCATAACCGATGCTCAAGAAGCTGAGCGGGTAATAAACCCCGTGACGCTGCGTCAGCTGGATTGGAACCTGAAGACACATAATACCAACAATGAGCTGGTACAAGATCTTGAATTTTACTAACACGGTTAGCCACAAATGTATTCCATTTATGGGGTGAGGTTTTGATCCAGGCCAAGGCAACAGAAGAATCTGAATATGCATATATTTTTGAAAATGACAAATCTGAGTAGGCAGTAATCACAGAATGTATTAAGTGAGACAACAGCAGCGCCGCACATAGCTCTAAACGAGGAAGAGATATTCGCTTCAATGGTGAAACTTTAGACTTACCACAGATTAGATTTACTGTAGGATCATCAGAATTATCTAGAATACGAAAATAAACTACAGCTGAGTAGCCTACTTCAGAAGCATCCCCGAAACCATGAATTTCAATACAAGACGAATTATCTGTAAGTACACGACGATTAAGTTTAATCGAGGAAATTAATTTTAATTCGCTCTTAAACTGAATCCAGAGTTTAACAATATTATCAGGTGGATTTTCATCCTAACCTATACCATGCCACCACAAATTATATATAAGAAAATAGTCACAATAGTAAAATATTTTTAAATACAGGAAAAAAAACTGTGAAGCAGCAAAATAAAACATTGAAATTAGAAATTAGAGATATTCCTTGTTTTTACCAGAAACGAAATTAATGCTAGGATCAAAATCCGGCTCGAAGGACCAAAAAATGTACGCGAAGTACAGGAAAGCGGTATTTAAAGACAAGGAATATCGAGAATAGAAATGATAACCAGAACGGTCCCCAAAATTCAATGTCTTACCTTACTGACTGGATGATATGTAAATATATATATATACATATATATACATATATATATATATATATATATATATATATATATATATATATATATATATATATTTGCCTTATTGAAATTCAATTTTCTTGCAAGGGAAACTTAAAATATGGATTGTTGCTAATTTTTTAACAATAATATTTCCTGTAAAACAGGAAATACTTCTCTTATATAAATGTGTGGTGATTCTTGAATTGAGTACATATCTCCATTGATTGATTGCTCTTTTCAACTGTATATGATTTGTATGGGCTTATCAGTCAAATAACAAAGAAAAATCATCAAACATTATTGTAAATCTAGCTGTTAGCGCAGTTTTACAATAATATATCAAGAGCTGTTAAGGAAATAAACGTGAAATTATTAAAAAACTTACTAAAAACGTTTTAGTTCGAGTGGACTGCTACACTAATCTTTGAATAATTAAAGATTGACCTTTTTGAGCCAACCAAAATATTTCTGTTTTTTATTGGTTGTTTTAAATATTTTTTTTTTAGTAAATGTTAATTGATTGTTAAGTTTTATAAGTAATTTCTATTTATTTTATATATGTTCCTGTAAAATGGCAAAAATATATAATTTGTTATTAAAAATATTAGATATGATACTTACTAATTAATTCTCCTCCTTTACTGGTTTTAAAATAGTTTGTTAAACTTATATAAACGTATTAATTCCACTCATGGTTAGGTCTCTAATTTAAGCAATTATCCTTACACAAACATATAGTGGTTATACATATATGATTAATTTTGACGCATGCACAACGCTTGTTGTTGCAGGCATTGTCTTTACAATATGTATTAGTTAATTTGCTAATCCAAATCCACCATGGAAAATGTTCACTGAAACAATAAATAATGACTATTACGTTGTTTATATCTTTTGTCCAACCATTTTCAAACTACGAATCAAACTTTTTAGATTTTAAAATATTAGTCCACATTCTAGTCTGATACCTTCACCTTAAAATATGCTACCTGAATAGGTTTTCTGTGGGTGGTTAACTTGCTCACCGCCTTATTAGATAGATAAGACTTCTTACCGTTATATTACTTTAAGCAAATTCTCAATAGCCATATCCATTGCTTTTGGATCAAGATGAAATGACAATTTTCTAGCCACATAAATATCAGATTATAGGACATTATTTTAAAAATTTTCAAATGCTATAAAAAAGTCCATAAATTTGTTTAAAACCTGAATAACCTTTTTTGTTTCATATTCCGCTAATAAATGATGTGGTTTCACAGCCAGTTATAGCATACAGTTATTGCTGGCAAACATAAAGTGACTTTACGGAAAATATTTTTAGCCATTTATGATATAGACATAAATCTTCTTCTGTTTCTAATCGAAGAAATATGTCCTGCTTACTTAAATATGTCCCTTGTAATACATTTCTTAGAATAACAGTAATATAAAAGTATTAAAACTTCGGTATCGTCCGTTTGTACAATAATTCATGTATGATTGAAATCTACTAAGGCCGCAAAAAATTTTTTCACTTTCGTCTTCACAGCAATTTAAATTTTGGATAATGCTTTCAAAGTTATTGCTTATTTCTTGGGAAATATTCGAATTTTCAAAACAAACGCGAAAGAACTAGCTTAATATTCACTGGTGCTAACTCCCAATTTCTAAATATTTACCTAAAAATAAGCTGTTGATGCTGTTTTTTAGAAAATTTGCCAATTTAGAACTTTACTTTTTCATTATTTTTAAAATGAATATTCTACATTAGGTCTTGGAAAGTTGGCATGCTTAACTATAACTTTTATATCTAGTACCTGTCTCGCTATGCTGAAAATAATATATAACGGTAAATTAGTATGCTTTATTAATCAATATTTTCATTTATCTTGAACCTGTCGTCATATCATTGATATGTTTGACGATTTTTCTTCGTTATTTGACTGATAAGCCCATAGGAATGATATACACTTTAAAAGAGCAATCATTGGAGACAATAACTATGCATTTAAATCAAGAGTCACGGGATATTATTTATATGGGAGAAATGCGACTTGTTTTACAGGGAACATTATTGTTGAAAATTTAAAAACAACCATATTTTAAGTTTCTGCAGGCCGAAGACAAAAACTGAATTTCATCAAAACATTTAAGAAATTATTTCGTGTTTTATAATAAGTAGAGGGGATTGGGGGGTTAGTCTCGCTCCCCCCACCACTTTTTTCATTGGTCTTCCACTTCCCGCGCCTGTCCCTGCCACGCCTACTTGACTCTGCTTGATTCTGATTGGTCTTCCCCACTCTTACGTGTGCATCCGGAGGGAGATGTTTTATTTAAGCGCTAGCAGCCAACCTAACAGATCAATTCATTTTCATCTCTTAAATTTAGTCAGATGGGTTCGTTGAATACAGTACCTACCGAAGATATTATTGAACGTGTTGGTGAAGTTATTTGTTTAGCACTAACGGCGCCATTGTGGGACATTCCGGTGGGTGATCTAAAATATATTCCTCTTAATTACTTAAGAAGATTTGTAGAGTCAGTGGAGTTGTTACAAATTTGGGAAAAGCTACCAGAACGCTATAGACGTGACAAGAAATTACAGTTAAATTTACCGTGTTATACTCATCATAACCAAGAGGGTGACTGTATAGATGGACCACCGCGATCTATAAAAAGGTGTTGTGGTCATGTGCAAGTTAGTGAAAGCTGTTAAAAAGTTAAGTAAATAATTCTACTTGTTATCATTTTCTTATTGTCAATGGTGTCATTGTTACCAGAAACTATCGAATGAGTATGCGAGTGCTGCATCTGCATGTGACAAATATTGTGAAACATTAGATTTAATACAACTTATTCATGACATAAGGTGATTGGGATTTAGTTATCATCTTCTTAAATTGAAAAAATATATTGAAGATCCCGTTCTAGTGAAAGACATTTTAAAAGAGGAAGAACTTTTAGTGTAATCATGGAGGAAGTTGTTAGAGAAATGTATGAAGAATTCATAATGTCTAAAGCTTGCTCTGAGTTTTTTGCGTTTGACGGACAAAGCAGTGAAGCTCAAAACATTACTGTTTATTTGCACTATATGGAACATGCAGAATTATGTGAACTAGCTGCTAAGGCATGTATAGATTTTCTTAAAAGTAAAAATGAAAGAAAATTTATACATGATTTAAAACAATTAGAGTTAAGCGAACATATATTATGTATAAAGGAATATTTAACCAATAAAACAAATATATTTTAAAACGAATCGTTTTATTTCATAAAAAAATAGTTATACAAATGAAAAACATTTGCTAATGCACAAAAACATGGATTTTTCTGATGATAAAAGCAGCATGGTTCCAATTTCTGTAAAGCTGGCTGTTCATCAAATTCAATAACTGGTTTTTGAGAATATTTTCTGACAAACTCCGCCTTTTCTTCACCCTTAACATAGATAAAGTCGACTTTTTCGGTTAAATTTCTGATAACATCTCGACATCTATGATAAGGAGTAAATCCTTCATCCCAATCGATACAATGATGATTGTTCATTAGCCAAATAGCGTTGCTGTATAGTTTTGATGGTAAATGATTCATAGGAAAGGGCGCTTTAAATATGTGGTGGCTGATTTTAAACCCATCGTATGCTGCCAATTCTTTAACAATTAACTTATTGTTCTCCACTTTAAATCCTTGTATATCTACAATTACTTTCATATCTTTAAATAGTGAAATTTTTTTACCATTTCAAATTTTAATTGGTATTCTTCTATCTGTTTCTTTAACTCTTGTAATTTGTGTTGAAAAATGATTAACCGATGCATATAATCCATAATGAAAGAAATTTCTTTGTGTCATGCTATAAATATTAAAACTGACGCATGCGTATTAAAGTTGTTTAACTATTTTTGTTAGAGGATTATAGCTAAATATTTTATCGTGGAGGATGAGACAATAAACAGAGGTATTTTTTTTGAATATTTTCATTTGTTTCAAATTCAACTCTTATAACTACAGAACCACTTTGAAGCGATTCCTTCTGATGAGAGCAATCAATGTGTGAAATAGGCGAAGTTGTCTTAAATTTTTCAGGCGCAAAAATTGGTTCACTTGTCAATCCATAGTAAGAATTTCTAAAATTGGCAAACATTTCATATAGAGCAGAAAATTTGTTTTCTTTAAAATTTAAATATAAATCGTGATATGGATATCTCTCAGAATTTAAAAAAATTCTTATGTTTGTTAGGTCAACGTTATCAAATTGACTCATGTCCTTTTTTAATTTTCCTTTTCGATCTACTTGGAAGGCAATAACAGCATGACGGGGCGTCTCCAGTTTAATAGTTGTTTTTACCGGCCATGTATGATGCGTTGCTTCAGGTAATTCGGAATATTCAACACATTCCCAGCTTCGAAATCCTAACAATATTTCCTTGTTTGTTTCTAATATTTTCGTTAAGGCAAGTTGTTGAGGAATATCTACCTCGATATGTGGCACTTTCCAATACAATTTTTCAATCGTGACTTTTGGAGTAGGAAGTTCTAATGTTTTGGGTTCCGTATCATCTATAAAGAGCACAGCATCTAAATCATTATTTGCTCTGATGAGTACTAATTCTTGCTTCATATTTAAAATAATTTTTTTATAATCCTCGAAGAATCCAAGTAGCATCTTTAGGGGTATCGATACATTAAATTTACCTTTATTATCTACCAAAATTCTGTCTGCTTCATTTCTGTTGGGAAACCACCCAGCATTGTGAAGCTTTACGCTTTCATTGTTATTAAAAGATAAATATCCTTTGAGTGTTGATGTTAAACCAACATTTCTTACAGAGTCTACAGTTACTCCATTTAATTCATAACGTATTTCTCGAAACAAAAACGCAATACCATTGTTGACAAATCTTAATTTTTCTGTATATTTTCCTTCTTGATTAGCGAGATTTGCTTCTATATATAGAATACTTTCTGAAGGTAATGTGTATGTGTCTAATTCTTGGATTGGAATACGTATTTCATCATTATAATCAAATTTTGAAGAAATGAATGGTTGATAGGTATGTAATTCGGAGCCAATTACAGAGTTGTCAACATATAGACATTCATTAACGTTTAAAATATCCATTATTTAAAACTTTAAAACCCAACGATTTCAGAAACTGATGGTTTTTTGTTGTTAACCGTTTGATGTTTTTGGAACTACTAACTATGTGGTTAAGTTTTTCTTTTTTATAAGATTTACTTACGGTAATAGGTTCAAATTTAGATACAAATGGTCTATTATATCTAATAACCATTGTTGTTAGTTTTTAAATGTAATCTTACGGTAATGGTTTCGTTTCTGAAATTTATAAGGTGACCGTCTTGATCAGTTATTTTTACAGTAATGTTGTTGATTGTTTGAACGCTAGTTGGAAAGTATAATATAGGTAATGGTGATTCCACTATTTTATACCCTGGTGGTACCGTTGGAAAAAATTGGTGAATTATGTGAACTGGTTTGCCATTGTTAAATGAACCTACACAAATGTTACAATCAATACAAATAGCATTAACCTTGGAAATATTTACAACATTGTCAGATTCACTCCATTCATGAGGCTTAATTTTCCGTTTATTAAAACCTAAAAGGTTTCCTATTGAATCATCTTTTGTGAAATCAATTTCTTTACTGCATTTTAGGGTATTGAGATTTGTCGTTAATCTAAACGAAGAGGGTTCTATAATAAAAATTTCATGCAGTTTGTTATTTATCAATGTACTTAAGTCTTTTATGTCATAAGTTCCATCCGGAATAACAATCACTTTACCATCTACGTAAATTTTATTTTTTCCATCCTCTATATTAGGGATACTCATAAATGACTCAAAATCAGCTAAACCTAATAAATATTGCTTGTCGTCATCCAAATAGATGGGAGGATTAAAATCAGATGATAAAATAGAAGAATTCCCTGTAAGCGTAAATGTTGTAGACATTCTGTTATTTTTTAAGAAATGCCGTAATAATTTATTTCATGTGCTTACATAGAAAACTAAGAGCTAGCTGTCCACAATTATAGTTATTAAATTTTTGTTTGACCTCATAGGTGTAATATATATTTACACCCTTACTTGTATTAAAATATTGGGTCAACTCAAGAGGTGGTTTGAGATTACCATAACTATCAAAATACACGACATCTTTTTGCTTTTTTATGTAAGCTACCCAATGAGAACCATCATTTTTTTCACTATCGAAATTAACAATACCAGTTTCTTTTTGTCTAATTTTTCGCGGGAGATTATCACGCATAAAAACACCTCTAAAGTTAGGTATCTCTAAAATGTTTGCATATTTTATTAATATCAATATTTGTTAAAGCTCTTTGCGGAAACTTTATTTGAGCTTTTTTTTATGTTTTTTTTTACGGAGCCCCCTTTATAGGGCTTAATGAACAATCCTTTTTCTCTTCTATATGGCTTTACAAATAGACCTTTTCCGGCTGCAACGTTTTCCATGGCTTTGTTATGACGTTGAGTTTCTTCAAGCAATTGTCTTGATGCTTTTACATAATTAACAGCTTTAGCAATTCCGGCTGCACCACCTCCCAATGCACCGAGGGCACCCAAAATTGGAAGCAAAAGAGGTAAAAATCCACCAATTTTTTTTTGGAGTTTTTATAACGCGTTTTTTTATCCTGAGTTTTCGTTTGGATGTCTTAACACCCATACCAAACTTTTTTTTTCCTTTCATAATACCTGTAACCATCAAAGTTGCAGTTTTTTCATCCAGCGATGAATCCTTAGCCTTTACTCTTTGCCAAGCCTTATCTGCTAAAATCTTATCTGCTTCGTGTCTGTTTGATAAATTGTTAGATTGCGAGTACGCTATGTCATGATCTTTACAAGCATCGTCTAAAGGATTTATGCCACTATCCCCCCTACTTAATCTTTTTTCCAACTTTGTTCCCGGACCGCAATAGTTGTAACCAGGAATGTGTAGTTCAACAGGTAGACTATTAATAAGTTTATTTACTAAACCCGTACCTTTCTTCTTGCGCTTATTGGATGTAATCGAGTAAGGGTTGTGTATGATCATTTTATAGTTTTTGTAAACTGAGTCGATAGAGCTGCTCGTCTTCTATAAATAGTAAAACGGGCAGCAAATTGACTTGGCTGTTTTTTTTTTATAAATACATATTATTTAGAATGTTATGTCAATTATTGCTGACGATGTGGATTGAAAAGCAAGCTTTTTCTTTACCTATTAAAAACCATGATGAAAAATTCTTAAACAAACCATTTAGAAAACATGGCGATCTCTTTGGTGGTGAATCAAAGAGATGTCTTGTTGTAGGAGCATCAGGGGTTGGCAAAACGAACTCCGTTCTCACATTACTTGAACATCCAAACGGAATAAGATTCGAAAATATTTATTTATACTCAAAATCGTTACATCAACCCAAGTATGAGTATTTAAGAAATTTGCTAAAACCTATTAAAGAGATTGGTTATTTTGAATATGACAATGATGAAAATATTATATCCCCTCACGATATTAAACCAAATTCAGTTATTATATTTGATGACATTCCATGTCAGAATCAAACTGTTATAAGGGACTATTTTACATTTGGGAGACATAAAAATACGGATTGTTTTTTCATTTTTCAAGGTTATTCATCAATTCTCAAGAGGCTTATACGTGAAAATGCAAATCTCTTAATTTTATTTAAACAGGACCTAACTAGTTTAAAACACATATATAATGACCATTGCATGATGGATATGACATTTGAGAAATTTAAAGCTCTCTGTGAACACTGTTGGAAAGAAGACTACGGTTTCGTTGTAATCGATAAGGACTGTCCCTTAAATTCTGGCAGATATAGAAGCTGGTTCGATTCATTCATACACTTATAAACATGGATGAACGACTAGCAAGAGAGTTAGTTAAATCAAGAAGAGCAGTAAAACAAAAATATCAAGCATTAAAGTCAGAAGCCTCAATGACTCAAAGCCAATTAGAAAAAACGTATCAACCGATAACACAACCACTACAGCAATTAATTTCAAATATTGCAAAAACGGAACCAACTGACATAAAAGAAGAACCTCATACTTTTAAGGAATTTTATAGTACTTCTACTCCAACAAGGACAGCTAAGAGAAAAACCGGGAAAACTCCCGTTTTACCCACTGAGTTACCATCATTTTTTGATAGTATTGCATCTACTAGTAATTTCCCTACCATTCAAGAAACAAGCACAGTAGCTGAAACTACACCCCCATCGGGTGATAGTACTGTAGAGAATTTAAATATCTCTGATATTTTAGAGCAAACTAGACAAACAATTCAACAATATGTTGACACTCCAGGATATAAAGATTGGTTGGAAGATTTTGATGAATTGCCAAGAAAATATATCGATGAAGGAGTTAGGGATACAAGACATATATTTGATCACAATTATGGTATTGTTCATGATTTGGAAACAAACAAATTTCTTTTAGGGACAACAATGAAACCAGTTGAAATTATTAATAAAAATATAAAAGTTGAGGGTGTAACCTACAAAGGCACTCCAGGTTTATACGAACTACTTTTTAAAAAAGAACCTATTGGTTACAAGAAAGAAGACTTACATCATTATATGGACATTCTATCAAGAACTAATGCATATCGCAGAAATCACGACCGTAATGAGCAAGTTTAAGGTAACGGTTCAGTCAAATATGTAGCTATTATAGGACCGTACTTACAAACCAAAGGGGTAACGAAAACAAAAAATATTAAAACGCCTGCAAAAAATCTCATAGAAGCATTTAGTAGTCCTAAGGCTGCATATAGGCAAACAAGGCAAAAACTGGGAATGGGGATATTGAAACTTAACAAAACGGATACGGACTATGTATATTGGGACAACATCAACGAACTTGTTGATAGACTTAGACTTTTCATGGCTTCTCGGGTTGCCGGGCATACTGGACATAATAATGAAATAATCTCAATTATTGAAGAACTACGAGAAGCCAAAGTAATTCTATAAATAAAAGTTTTTGAAGTAAAAAGCAACAGTTGCATATTATATATTGAGTATGTCGGTAAATAAATTTGGAACTCATATCCTAAATGCCAATGAAGACATATTACTTTTGCATCCTTCCCATGGTTCTTGGACATTCGACAAAATCAATTAATCTACCGAATGGTGAAACAAGACGTTATTTTACTATTAGCGGCCATGAAACTACTTTAGCGTTTTAATTTCCAGAAGCAGACGTGATAAAAGTTCACTGTAGTAAAGACATAGATTTTATCATAAATAACAATATATTTAGTTCGATTGAACTATTAGGTCATAAACTCGGTAATGGTGATAATATTTCTGTTGTAAGATCTCTTAAATATTCTGCATCACCTGGAGTGTTATACGCAGGATTGGTTTTAAAGTGTAAGACTGAAAATGAATAAAATTAAGGAGGATGTCGTTAATGAATTGCATAGACCCGCTAGAAGAAATTTTAAACGAAGACGAGTAATCGTAAAAGGGCTTAATGATTTGTTTCAAGCAGATTTAGTTGAAATGCAACCTTACTCAAAATTTAATAGAGGATATAGATGTATATTAGTGGTAATCAACACTTTTTCTAAATTCGTTTGGGCACTACCTATTAAAACAAAAACTGGTAAAGAGGTGGCTGCAGCAATGAAAAAAATTCTCAAAGACTTAAAAGAAGCCCCTAAACACCTGCAAGGCGTTCCAAAAAATATACAAACAGATAAAGGAACAGAATTTTATTCCAAAGATTTTCAGAAGCTAATGAAACAGTTTAAAATCAATCACTATAGTACTTTTTCTAATTTGAAAGCAAGTATCGTTGAGCGAGTGAACCGAACATTAAAGAATAAAATGTGGAAAAAGTTTAGTCTTCAAGGAAATTATAAATGGTTAGATATATTGCCTGAAATTGTTAGTGTGTACAATAATACAGTACACTCTACAATTGGTAAAAAACCTAATGCTGTTAATAAGGGAAATGAAAAAAATATATTGAAATCATCATTTACTTATATGAAAACAGTTGATCCCGATTTAAAAAAATTTAAAGTTGGTGACTTTGTTCGTATAAGCAAACACAGAGAATTTTTTTCTAAAGGGTACACACCCAACTGGTCAAATGAAATTTTTAGAATAAAAAAGTTACAACTTACAAATCCTACAACCTATTTACTTGAAGATGGAAACAAATCAGAAATTCAAGGAGGCTTTTACGGAAAAGAATTACAAAAAGTCAGACATTCAGACATATACTTAATGGAAAAAGTAATAAGAAGAAAAGGAAATAAGGTGTTAGTTAAATGGTTGGGATTAGACAAAACACATAACTCATGGATATAAAAACGGATATTTTGTAAAATATTCATCAATAAAACACATTTTTTTTATATTACTATTGTTTTATTTTATAATCATATTTAACATATTATTTAAAACAGGTTTTAAAATAATTTCACATAATTCAATTCGTCTTTTAAAATGTTGTTGGTCTACAAACTCTTGAGGCGACATACGAGATTTTCTATATGCAAACGTCCATGCATGCATCGTATGAAGTTGATTTTTAGTTTCATCAAAACTTACTGATTTCTTCATAATATTTTCTTTCTCTTAATTTTTGTTCGAGCTGGATTGGATGCATTAGTAATAATTCCAGCATTGTACAAACATTCTCACTATTAGTGTTTTCACTTGGCGACAGAGTATCATATACTTTTTGAAGACAATTGATTTCGGAAAACAGACTATTGTTAAAAATGTCGAAGTAACTGTTAAATTGCTGTTTTTGTAAAATATTTAATCTGTATTCGATTAAAGGTATTTGTTCCCATAATCTGCACACAGTTTCATTTCCAAAACAGACGTAATCATCATGTTTTGTAATCCTCACTATTGGCATTTCACCAAATTTCTCAAAAAGAATGGACATATTTTTCAAAAATATAGTTTCTTGAAAGGCGTTTGATGAGAAAAAGTAATTCGTTATAACACCCTGATATTTTAGTAGCTCTTTCCAATCATCTTTACTTAGAACAATAGATTGGTTCTTGTTTCCACCAAATTCAACACATGGCGTAAAATCACTTTCTAAACACAAACCAATATTTACAAACTTTGATTTGGATTTATTTAAAGGGTACTGTTTACAATTTACTATGGTTTGTTTTTCGATAGAATGTATAGATGTTTTAAACACATTGGACGTTACTCTCTGAGGGCTGAACATTATTAGACCGTAGAATATAGAAACTAACTAAATAATAATTTACAGCACATTTTTATAGTCTACTGTCCCCTCCACTTAAATGGATGAGGGAGATTACTTAACGTTGGAGGAGATAAAAAATTATACTACAATAAAATCAAAAACTAAAACTTTTAATTCAGGTTTTCAAATACATTACAAAAGCAACGTAAGATGAAATAATTGATATTAAAGTCAGAAACAATAATATTATATAAAAATATACATAATTACAATTATGTTTTTTATGAACAAATTCTATCCATTCTGAATAAATGACAGGCTTTTTATCAAAGAAATATTTAATTTTCATATAATTATTAACACTTAAATCATTTTCTGAAATATTATAAGTAAACAAATGTGAGTTTCCATCTATGTAAATCATTCTCATTTGCTTATAACAATCAGTTTCAATTTTATTCTTATTGATGCACACGTCGGCTCTAATTGTGTTAGGAATATGATTAACATATAGTATTCTGCCAACAAGGGAGACTAACACGACTAATGAAGTAGTAGTCATTGTTCTAAAACAACTAAATAATACTGTTTGTTACAACATTTTATATATTCACACAAATTAGTGAAACAGATCATCAATGAAACAAATTTTATAAAACTTGACAACTTTAACTTCCTTTTCCAATTTCAAAACCGGATAACAATTGTGTATCAAAACCACTTTTATTGCGAGTCTCTTCTAAACATAGTCTTTTAGATTTGGGTTCTTGTTCAGATTGTAAAATAGATAAATTTTTAATCATTGATTCTATATTGACAATATCTTTGTGACCCCATGCTAAAGTTTTTGTGGTATTTGAAAGACGATATCTTTTATCGTCATGACTTGTCAAGGCTAGTTTGTTAATCAAATTCTTATAAATATTGTGTAGATGTGACTTAAAAACATACATTGTGCAGTATACTTTTTGACCTTTTTCCACAACATCTTTATAATCTGATAAGTTTAATTGTTTTTGTACGGCCAATTTACGAATACCTTTTGCCTTTTTATCTAAACTATCTTTGGTTTTTACACAGTATGCCTTAGCACCGGTACCAAAAAAACTTTCTAAAGGTACACCTTTATATTCATCCTTAAATTTACCAACCACTGATGTGGATATCGGCATATTATGAATATTTGGTTCAGGATAGTTAGAGGTGTCAAATTGATCCAGATTTTGCTTCATATCTTCATAAAAATTTTCCGTTTCAATTTCTAGTATTAAAGAATCAGTATCAGTGTACAATAAACTTACATTATCTCCATATTTTAATTTTAAATATCCGTAATAAAAATCATACATTACAGTTTTTGCAATATCCAATATACTCATTCCAACATAAATGGGCTTATTATATTCGATACATATCTTTTGAAGTTGAATAGCTACTAGATTTTCTGAAAAAATTTTTAAATCTTTAAATTGAGGTTTTGCAATTAATTTCTCAGCACTTAATTTGTTTCGCTCTCTCTCCCATTGAGTTACTAGCTTAATATCTACTCGGTTATCGACATTCTCCATAGTTTTACCAAAAATACTGTTATTTGCCAATTTGTACGAATTTTTTTCAAATTTATTTTTTGAAGCATTTCGTAAATTAGTATTTAAATCAATATATTTAGCTAACCATGGCGATTGTGTAAATTTAATTCCCCTGTGTATTTTGAGAAGTTTAAGTCCAAATTTTAAGCTTTGCTTCAAAGCACGATAATGAAGAACATAATTGTACTTATTGTTTAAATTGGGAATTAGTTTAGAATACTTGGAAATTGGTGGCTTAAATTGTTCGGGACAGAGCGGAAAGTCGTTACGGCTTTCATGTAAATTCTGAGGATATTCTAAGTCAACTTCAAATACATAACCCGTAGATGATGTATCTGAAATATTTAAAATATTAAGTTCATTAATTTGGTCCTCAGATAGCCAAACAAAGGTTTTTTCTGGCAAATACTGTTTCATTGCAAAACCATACAAATTTGTTGCATCTAGATAGGCAATATATTTTGTTGGATACTTAGGATTGAAATTATCAAGAAAAGGATTATTTGCCTCCGATTTTCGAGCTGAACAAGTACTAACTCCCCCGCGAACCCCTTTTTTGAAGAAATGAAGGATATCTGGATCAGTCAATAATTCCAATTTGTACATTTCATCATAGCATCCCAACACATTGAAGGGCTTGTTACATAGTTCACGGGATCTAATTTATAAGTTTTATAACAAGTATTTCTATAATTTTCAAAAACATCGGCTAAAAGGAGAACGTCAGATTTCAAATATATATCTGAATATTCACCTATCGTGGAGCAATTGAATACATTCCATACCTCTTTAGCTCTAATGTAATCTTCATTACTAATATTTTCATAAATTAAGTCATTATAAAATTTATCAATATCGAGCAAAGATTTATCATCCAACTTTTCGTAAGAGTCAATATATGAATAAGGAAAAACTCCTTTTTGCCTAACATATTTAAATTGCTCTGCGTCTGAAAAATGTTTCTTAATTTCAAGACATTGAGAATTATCTAAAATATTAGATAGTGATTCAAGAGATTCTGGTAAAAACTGAAATGAGTCTATAAATCGTAAATTTAAGTAAACTATTTTTTTATTTTTAGAGTCATACGTGTTTACCATAATTTTTTTACTAAAAGAAATATATTTTTCTTTGTTTTGAACAATAACGCTAATTGATTCTTTATTGTTACATAATGACTTAATAAATAGATGAGAATCGTAATTCTTTAGATTATGAAAAATTATTGGAATGTAAGTTGGAGGTATGAAATGTAAATTACAAATAGAATGAGCAGCGCCCCTATAGTTACCGCTAAAATGACAGTGGTCCTTACATTTTTTAAAATTTCCGTCTGAAAAAGGTTTTTCACATATATAATACACAAATGCATTTTCAAATTCTTTTTGTTGCAAACTAGTTAACTTATTCATAGGCTTTTGATTTCTAAAATAATTGTTATAAAGATTTTTCACATCAAGTTCAATATATTCAATAAACTTTTCAGCACAATCAGTTCCACGATAAAGTTTTAAAGATGTGAGATTATTATCAAATGATGATTTAATGTAATAAGCGAACGAATATGGCACATGTTCAGCAGTTTTAACTGTATAGGAAGTTGTAGGATCAAGCTTTTCGTTTTCAACGTTTTTTAAATAGCACTCGAAATCAGCATAAATTACAAAAGGTGCTTTATACTGCTTTTGAATATTTTGAAACTTTAATATGTTCTCTGGAATTTGATTTCCAAACTTATCTAAAATAAGTTCATCTGAAGGATATTCAATACGAACAGATGTGCAATCATATTCTAAGTGTCTTTGTAATTTTGCGTAGGTACCAAAATATTGTAAACATCCTTCACACAAATTTTTTCTACATTTCTTTTTTGACAGTTGTTTAAAAAGTAATTTAGATAAATCTTTTATCCAACAATAATGACTATTACCATCATCAGAAGTATTTAAAAGTAGATTGATATGTAAATTCTTTTTATGTCTATTATAGTGTAATGGTCCTACAATCTCATTTACATATACTCCATTTCTAAAAAATTTCTCAACCCCATAGACATTTATGGATAAATTATTTTTGTTTTCAAAAGTACTTATCTGCTCTAATTTAACTGGAAAATTAATACCTGTAAAATCAAAGACAGTTCTGAAGTCCGGGTACGAGGAAGTTTTCCTAGGGTCACCTGAAGGTTTACATATTGCTGATACAACGGCATATGCAAAACAGAAATCATCTTCATTCAAAATGTTTACCAAACTACCTCGGAACTCTGGAATTGGAATATAAGAGTAGCCACATAAAGGATTGTACTTGTTGATGTTTACTTCTAAATGGAGAATTTGTTGTAAAATCCAACCTGCAATTTAAAGAAGAGATAATTAGTATTTATTAAAAGAGACTGTTGTAAATTAAGATAAATTGAAGCAATAGCGTTTGAAATTTAACATTTTTGCAAGTAATTATTAACTTACCAGAATCTCGTTCGGGTAGTTCATCTGCTTTGGTTGTTAGAATTTTGAATAGTTCGTCATAGAGATTATTTAAATCAGTCGTCTCGGTCACGTTATGGAAGGCTGTGTTGAATGATTTAACGGATGTAGACTTCAAAACTGGCGAGTAGTAGATACCAAATAATTCTGCATTTATCTTAACGCATCTATATAATTGCTGTTGCTGGCGAATTAATGTTACGACTTTCTCGGAAATTTCTTGCTGAAACTTTTTACCTTGTATGCAGCAATTCGACTCTTAAAAGCACTTCTAATAAGGTCTATTCCACTTCCATATTTAATAGTACTCTTGCTTTTGTGGACATTTGTTCTTAGATGAGAGTTCCAAGCATTAAAATTAATATCAGCTTTACAGTCTTCGCAATAGCGAGTTGCATTATTCCTGAAGAATTTTGCATCAACTGAAACAAAAAATAATTTTTGTTAATTCACTATAATAATTTATATGCAATATAACATAATGAGCGGCGTAGCAAGATGGGCGAGATGACTGACCACCTGCCCTGCCCCTCGACGCTTAGTGAGTCAAGCAAAAAAGATCATTGAAATAGCACAAAACAAATTTTATTGTTTTTCTTATATTTTAATTTATCCTAATTCTTAGTAAATAATGTAAATATACTTACTATCGATTAAATACTCATCCGGATTATGATTTGTGTCTCTTTTTAAACATGATTCTTTAATGTGTCTTATGGCATTTCGTCTCTGTGTAAATTCTTTTAGACAAAGTGTGCAGAGAAGGGTCATTTTGAACTGGATATTTATAGGTTTAGTTTCTCTTTAAATAAGGAATTGTGAATTTAAATTTAAGTTTGCGCTTACGTTTTTTTTTTATTTTTAAAACATTTATTTACCACTAAGATTTACCACCAAAGCAAGGATTTTTCATAAAAATATTACCTAAATTTAAAAGAAGCTTTAATAAGAATTATTTTTTTAACAGTGAATTTAAATTTAAAAGTTTGCGCTTACGTGTTTTTTTTTATTTTTAAAACATTTATTTACGATTTTCGATATCATCGGTTTTGATTTTTTTCATTACATTTGTTTCGTCGTCAGAAGATTCAGAAGCAGAACGTTTTCGTTTGTTCTGAACTTCTTTATATTCGACAATTTCACACGAATTGAGGTGAGGTTTCGGTGGACTATGGCTGCAATTTTGAACAACATTGTACACCTCAACATCACCTACAATTTCGTTACAGGTTTGGTCGAACAGCGTTATCGATTTTTGGTGGAAATGTAATTTAGGAGCTGGTTGGTATTCCTCCCTGATTATTTTAACCTCAATAACGGTTTCTGTTGAATCTTCTGACGACGAAACAGAAATTGGTGAGTAGACTTTTTGCTCTACCTGAAATTTATTTTCACCCTCAACTCCCTGAAATTCATTTTCACCCTGTTTCCCCTCAACTCCCTGGCTCGAATAAACATCATTGACCAACATTTCAAACTTTTGATTTTCTAAATTAATTTCCTCCTCATTAACAGTGAAATATTTTGAGGAGGCCTCTCTAAGACTGTCTAATGATTCATTGACTGGATTAATATCTGAATTAAATTCCCCAAAGCTCGCTATTTCTTCAAAATTTATTGTTGAAATCAGTTCAGGGTGAACTGCATTATTTTGATTATTAAAAATTGTAACTAAGTTGTTTATAATTGTAGCGTCATCGATATCACCAATTTCTGATTGAGTATTATCCATGTTCTCATTAAAATATTTTTCTAACGCGTCCGGTTTTAATTGACACAAATGACAATCCATTAAATCATGGACTGGGCAAGCCTCTTCCAAATCAAATAAGGTAAAATCAAATTCAAAATCAAAGTCAGTTAGAGAATTCATAGTGGTAAAAAATAAAAATCAAACCTGCAAAAATCACAAAACGAAAGAAAGCTGTAAACTAGATCACACAATGTAGGATAAATTTTCAACACTCAAATCATAAAATTTAGGAGTAGGATAACTAGGAATTTGCAGTCTAAAAGGCACGAAAACACAATTACACAAGAGAATTCACCGCAGACACTTAGAAGCACGATAGGAACTGGCGTACAAGAAATACGACTTTCAACTGATGGTACATGTAAACTCGAAAGCCGCTTAAAACCACTTCTTGTTAAGTCACGCCCACTGGCAAGGTTGGTGGCTGGTACAGCGTGGTACCAAGGTCAACTGGTGTCAAATACCTCCCGACGTGAACTCGGCAACTATAAATTCCTTTTTTTTTTTTTCCAACTCGGTTTTTTTTTTTTTTTTTTTTTTTTTTTTTTTTTTTTTTTTTTTAATTTTGCAACTCGACTTTTTTTTTTTTTTTAATTTTGCAACTCGGCGTGTTGGGACTGTTTCTTTTGTGCTTTATATTCTCGTGATTCTACTGCAATATTCAGTCTTTGTCATTTGATTCAGTCTAGATTGTTTTGTATCAAAATGTCGTGTGTGCCAAACGAACTAACAACTTCAGTTGAAGTACAAATATCCGAAAAAATGTGGTGTATACCGGAGAAACCAACAACTTCAGTAGAAGTACCAATATCACCCAAAATGTGGTGTTCACAGGAGGAACCAGGAACATCTGCCGAAATACCAATGTCCCCCAAAAAGTGGTGTTTACCGGAGGTAATAGAAACAACTTCAGCTGGAGTATCCATGACTCCACATCGACAACAGCAGTTGATGTCACCAGAGCTTACACCAACAGAAACATCACCCCCAGCATCAGCTCCATCAGAATGGTCAGAAACTGTGGATGAGGTCGTGCTAAAACTTCTGCACGATTTAGAACTTTTATTTGGTATAAAGGTAAGCAATGGACCTATTCAAATTGATATTGTGCCGTTAGTGTCAATCCCAATAAGTGCCAAGAGAAAACAACCCAAAAGGTTGTGCAAAAGACCGTTCAATTATAAATATAATTTTTAGTTTTAGGAGCAGAAGACTATTATAATTTATAGTGTTAAATGTAAATGACCATTATAATACAATACAAAGTGCAAAAGGTAATTTTAAGTATATTTTTTAGTAATATTAATTCGATGTATAATAAATATTCTTTAATTTTTATTTTGTTTCTTTTTTAGCGTCCGCATTTAATTGGTAATAAAACGTACTAAGGAGCATATCAAATATGGAAGTGTGTGGGGCTAAAAAAAAATTATGTATGATAATAATATTCTTTATTATGTGTTTAAACAAAAATTAATTATATTTTCTTATATTTTATTAATAATTAAATTGTCTTGTGATAAATCTACTTCTATTTTTTTTTTCATTTAACAAGTTTTGTAACAATTTTTATAATCATATAATATTTTTATAATCATATAATATTTTTACATTAGCCAAGGCACAATGCCAAGGACTTAAATTTTTATGAAAATAACATTCTGGAATTTTCTTAAATTTGCGTAGTTTGGGTTCCTCGTTGACTGGAATACTTATGATCAGCTCTGGGGTGAAAATTTTTCTTAAAAAGTTTGTCTTTGTAATGCCTTTGACATAGATCTTCGGATTACTATATGTCTTTACAATATTCTTGAGTATTTCTTCTATTTCATTTAATTCTATATATCTAACGTCCCATTCCAACCCATGATATTCTTCAGACCAATCAACTATTTCTTGATCCTTGGCAGATAACATGGTTCTTTTAAATGGTGACTTAAAAAGAAAATTAGACCAGCGTACACCATCGTAGATAGCAAGCTCCTTTGAGACCAAGTCAAAATAGACAATTATAAACTTGAATGTCCACGAATAGTTCTGAATAGCACTCGACCATGATTAATCTCCTACTATTAATTGTAAAGGTTATTCTGCAATTTTATTTTTAAAATAACTTTTGTCCACTAAATGGTTTCTAATTTTTTTTTTATACTTCACTGCATATTCTACTGCTTTTTTATAGTGCGTAGAAAAAAACTCCTAGGTAATTTTTTGTTACTGCATATATTTACAAGTCCTCCACCATAATCCCATCATTCTATCCTTTTCAAAATGTATTGTATCTTTTTTTTGCTTAACTTTATTCAAAATTACTTTTGTCCACTAAATGGTTTTCAATTTTTTTCTCTTCAGTTTTATTACACACTACACAAGTTTCAGGGGCACTGAAATGAAAAAGATTGTCATTGCACAATGTACAGCGCAAGTCTTTTTCACAACATTCCTTTGCTCTTTTGTAATGTGTAGACACAAAACTGTGTTTGCCAAGGGGTGCTTCTAATGCGTGCAAATAATAGCATCGTAAGCACAAACTATAAGCACCACCAAACGAAGACATTATGACGACATAATCTTGAAAAACACAAACTTCGCGGCGTAGATAATTTGGTTCAACAGCATCACTAGCACTTATTTTTTTAATATTTACTAGACCTTTTTCACCACAAGCGGCATCAAAGAAATTATGTATCCCCTCATCTTCACTATCGTCTTGAACCTCTTCAAAATTGTTTTTATCTAGATCGGCTAACCATGCTTGTTTAACGTCGAAAATGTTTTTTCCTCCCACCGTGAAATAGAGTATTTCATCTTCGTACATTGAAGACATTTTTTCCAATTGCTCAAAATGTAGGTCACTTGATTCTTGCAAAACAACGTGGCGACAACTCATTTTAATTAATATATATTTTTTAATTTCGTTACTTTTAAAAATACTGATACTACAGTAAGAATGAATTGCTCTGTTGGCTGCTAACACTTAAATAAAACATCTCCCTACGGATGCACACGTAAGAGTGGGGAAGACCAATCAGAATCAAGCAGAGTCAAGTAGGCGTGGCAGGGACAGGCGCGGGAAGTGGGAGACCAATGAAAAAAGTGGTGGGGGGAGCGAGACTAACCCCCCCAATCCCCTCTACTATAATATTTATGTACTTTTTGTAATTGACTATAATTAAAAAATGAATTCAGCATTTACAGAGCAAAATTTTATAACTGTAAATGTTTCAAAAAGTAGCGAAATGTTCATATTTTTTGAATACAGATATTTTTTACTACTAAACTATAATTTCTCCCGCAACATAGGTTTAGGATATCTTAAAGAGCACACTCTAGGCTATTTTAAATAAATTTTTTGTCGAGTAAAATTTAAGTTTGTCGTAGAGACCACAGGGTAAAATAAAACTTTTTTGTGTTTACAATAATAAAATTTGTACTAAACTCAAACTTTCAAGTTCACTTGGCGGGTTGTTTTAAAACATGTCAAAGTTAGTTGTGGTAATGTGGTAATAGTTATACTACTGGCTCAGATTTTGTCGAGCGATATTGGCCAACTAAACTGCTGGCCATAAATATTGCATCAAGAAATTTTGTTATCAAAATTTAAAGATAGATATTTCAGTTTCAAAACGCAATATCGAGATGCGGTTTTCGGTGTTGTTTTGGTCAATCTGTTGGGTTTGCGCTTCTTCTAATTGCACGACCGCATATGCGCATCTAAAATAATACATACAGGGCGTAAAATAAAATCCTTGTATTTTCCCAAAAGTTTGTTACCTCCTAAAATTCTCAAAAATTTTATAAAATTTTCTATAAATCTAAAAAATTTTTATAAAAATCTCTGAGAAAATACAAGAAAACTGTTTTGGCATTTTTTGATATTTTCGTTTTTTTGCAATATACAGGGTATTTAGGAAAATTTGGACATCTTCATACAAATGGAGTTTTATCTTACCAACCTGTATACAAAACAAAATTTTATTACCTGAGTTATGATCAGTAGTTATACTGTTAACGTTACCAATAATAGGTTTAGATACAGGGTGTAATAAAACTTAGCTAGCTACCTAACACTGATTTGAAGTATTCTATAGATTTTTTTATTATTCTATTTTGAAATTATGTCAGACGTAAGACGATTATAATATACCTGCTGTTATACGACTTTTGTAAACTTTAGACTTATTGCCGAAAGGGTTTTTTTATTTTTACTATGGCCATTTTATTAGTCTATATACAGGGTATTCGCTTTTAGTTGAAAAAAGGGATATATCAGTGCACCCTGAAAACCCAAAAATGACAATTTAATTTAAGAAAGGCAAGAAAAGACAATTTTATTTATTCGTTGTACCAGGAATTGATGTTAAAAAGACATTAAACGAAACTGCCTTTTATTGACTATACAGGGTGTTATAAATTTGAGTGTATGCAATATGCATGGAGATCTGAAATGAATGGAGAGAACAAAAGTTGTATAACAACAGGTATGTTGTTATACAACTTTTGTGAACTATGGACCTTTTTGCCTAAATGTTTTTTTCATTTTTACTCTAGCGATTTTATTAGCCTAGATTCCGGTATTCTCTTTTAATTGAAAGAAAAGATATATCAATGCACCCTGAAAACCCAAAAATGACAATTTTATTTAAGAAAGGCAAGAAAAGACAATTTTATTTATTCGTTGTACCAGGAATTGATGTAAAAAAACTTCAAAAGAAATTGCATTTTATTGACTGTACATGGTGTTGCAGATTTGAGTGTATGCAATATGCATGGAGATCTGGAAAAGCGTAAGAGATACAAAGTAGGTTAAAAGGTAGGCGAAGATGCGCAATATGGTGTTTAATAGAATACTATTAAACACCATATTGGGCATTACGCGTTTTACAAATTGATAAAATTCCCAACCACTTCGGAGATATTCGCATAAATACGATTTTAACCGATTTCGTTTTTATTTTTTCCTATTTCAATAGGTATTTAAAAATAAATTTTAGATTGTAGCTAATTTATGTTCTCTACAAGACAGCATTATCAAATTTTAAATGCGACGTTTCTTTTTCGGGCCACCATCATCATATTATTTTTTTTAAATACGGACCTGGATTTTTTATTTCATTTTTTTAAATAAAAATGACCTGTCACACTTTCATAAAAAATGTGTAATAAAGAGAATTCCCATAAGAAGCAATGAGTTGGAGAAAGATAGATATATTGGGACTGAGATTCAAAAAAATTAAATGGAGAATCTAGGTCTGTATTTAAAAAAAATTAAGTTGATAAGGGTGACTTGAATACGAAACTTCGTTCCTAAAATTTGATAATTCCAACTTGTAGAGAAAAAAAAATTGCAATAAATAGGCAAAATTAATTTTTTAAATACTTATTAAAATATAGTCAGTAAAAAATAAAAACCAATTCGGAAAAAAAAACACATTGCTTCTTATGGAAATTCTCTTTATTATACACCTTTTATGCAAGTGTGATATGTCATTGTAACTAGAAGGTCCTAAGCTTCAAAAAAATGAAATAAAAAATCCATATATTGGAAAAAAATAATTTGATGATAGTGGCCCGAAAAAGAAACGTCGCATTTAAAATTTGATAATGCCGTCTTGTAGAGAAGATAAAGTGGCTACAATAATCTAAAATTTATGTTTAAACACCTATTGAAATAAAGTCAGGAAAAAATAAAAACGAAATCGGGAAAAATCGTATTTATGCTAATATCTCCGAAGTTCTCGGAAATTTTATCAATTTGTAAACGGAATACTATTAAACACCATATTGCGCATCTTCGCCTACCTTTTAACCTACTTTGTTGTCTTACGGCTTTCCAGATCTCCATGCATATTGCATACACTCAAATTTATAACACCCTGTATAGTCAATAAAAGGCAGTTTCGTTTAATGTCTTTTTAACATCAATTCCTGGTACAACGAATAAATAAAATTGTCTTTTCTTGCCTTTCTTAAATTAAATTGTCATTTTTGGGTTTTCAGGGTGCACTGATATATTCCTTTTTTCAACTAAAAGCGAATACCCTCTATATAGACTAATAAAATGGCCATAGTAAAAGTAAAAAAACCCTCTCGGCAATAAGTCTAAAGTTTACAAAAGTCGTATAACAACAGGTATATTGTAATCGTCTTAGGTCTGGCATAATTTCAAAATCGAATAATAAAAAAAATTATAGAATACATCAAATCAGTGTTAGGTAAATTCTAGCTAAGTTTTGATAGACCCTGTATCTAAACCTATTATTGGTAACGTCAACGGTGTAACTACTGATCATATCTCAGGTAATAAAATTTTGTTCTGTATACAGGTTAAGATAAAGCTCCATTTGTATGAAGATGTCCAAATTTTCGGAAAAACCTTGTATATTGCAAAGAAACGAATATATCAAAAATGCAAAAAATTGTTTTTTTCTATTTTATCAGAGATCATCTTGATCAAAAGCAAACAATTTTTTTTACATTTTTGTAAGGGTTTTATTTTACGCCCTGTATGTATTATTTTTCGGCGCATATGCGGTCGTGCAATTAGAAGCGCAAACTCAACAGATCGACCAAATAAACACCGGAAACCGCATCTCGATATTGTGTTTTGCAACTGAAATATCTATCGTTAAACTCTGATAAAACATTTTCTTGATGAAATAGTTATGGCCAACAGTTTAGTGTGCGGAAAAGTTCAGACCGTGCACGGGGCTTTTTCGAAGAAAACAATATAGCGGCCATAACGCACAGGTCAGTGACATTACAAATAAGTTTTTCGTGGTTACTTTAACATATTTTCCATAGATAAGAAAGTTTGCTATAAGAAATAACTACCAGACACAAGTATAAGGGTTACCCTACTATGAGAAACAAATATTCGCATGTCAAATCCATAAAAGAACTTGACTAAGCAATTATTAAAAATTTACTTTAAAATAATAACCAAGATAAGGAAAAATAGGAAGCTTTTAACACACAAATCTTAAATAATTGTAGATCCTTATTGCACAATGGAAAGTATATAAAGGATTGCCATAGAAATAAATTGCATCGCCCCCGAATAAAATCTGTCGAAACATAAGTTCCAATTCCCCGATCTAATACAAATCATTTTTCTTCCTCAGCTTGTGTTAGGATACTGTTAATCGAAATTTACGGTAGTGCATATTGCCGAAGGATATGTCACACGTCTTCTGACAAGACATGACATTGATGAAATACTGAACAGATTCTCTAGGGCGTACTATGCAGGCCAGTTAAACTGCTGGACGGTGATCACCTTTTTCAGTTTTACATCATTTATCTCGTATAGGAAAAGTAAGAGACAGGAAATTTTTGTGGTACTATATGGCGCTTTCATAAAAATAGAAAGGTAATCATCTATAGAATTATCGAAAAAATTGTAACTGCGTTGTTATATGTATCAACTATCTATTAATTTCGCTCTAACACGTTTAGAGTAAAAGTAGGCCTGGTAAAAAAAAAATTTTCTCGAGTACTTTTGTATATATTTATATATTTATTAATATATTTATTAACCTTTGTAATTTACAGTAATATATAATGTTATATAGTAGGATAACTTCTTTTCTTATTTCTATAGTAGTGTTTTATATAAAGTAATGCCTATATTAGAGTACCCCTGTGTGCATCATATCGCCTATGTTTTTCTCTTATTCTGAGATCTCTGATTAAGTTGACAATAAGTTATTTTTGTGAGGTAACAACATAATAACTGATATTGCTTAACTAAGCTAATCATATTAAATTCACTACACATGCAAACAAAGCTGCAAATATTTCATAACGTTCGTGTAGGACATGTCTTCTTAAATTTTAATTTATTTTTAATTTCCCTAACTGTAATTAGAAGCAAATTATATGCTTTGGGAGCTAGATATTTAAAGTACTTCAGGTTAATATTTTTTAAATTCGATGGAATGATAAAAATTTCGTTGGACTTATTTGTATTGTTATATATATATATATCTAAATTATTCTTTAAAGATTCATGAAAGTGTATGTACAGGGTGTTCCAATAATAGAGGACGTCGGCTGTAGCTCGGGAACCGTTAATGGCAGAACTTAAGGAAAAAATATTTATAGGTAAATCGGCCAAGAGAAATTGCTGTAAGTTGTTTTTAAGTTCGAAAGTTCGCTAGGGGCGTAACAGCAATACAAAAGTGTAAATGCCAATTTTTTCTTAAATTTCCATAATTAAGGTATGTTGAAAATATAAGCATTGTATAGACCTCAACCAATTACCTAGTGTCAAAAATAAAGTGGTGGATGAACTGATTTTATTAAACTTGGTGTCGAAAAAAGTGCTTTTTTGCTCTACTCGTGGTACCGATTTTGTTAGTGGTCACTAGATGGCGTTCTTTCGGAATTCTCCAAATAATGATATAAAAGTCATGACTATTATATTATTAGGTAGTTACGAAGGGCATTGAATAGTGAAATAAAAAATCCAGGTCCGCATTTTATTTAAGAAAGTTGATAATGACAAAGTGGAAATTATTTTCATCTCTCATTTCAATTAATCCTAAAATTTTAGGAAAACCGGGGAACTGGAAAAAACATGGCTCCAATAGAAACTTTAGTAATCTTGCTTAACTGTAAAAAACAAAACTAAACAAAGGAACAAAACAAGAAATACTAAAACTTAGTGTCATAATCACATAAGCTTCGCAATAAAATAGCTAAAACTAGGGCGAGGTAGGGCAGGACTCGGGCAAAAAAATTAAACGGAACTCTACCTTGGTTCAGTGAAATGACAAAAGAAAAACGACGAAATGATCTAACAATAAACTAACAACAGATATATTAAAAAATTACTGAAAATTACTTTCGCAAATGCTCAAAATGCCGGCCGTCATTGTCAATACAAAGTTGCAATCTTTCCTTTGTCGATTGGCCTCCTGCACTTCTGCTATAGAGATATTTTGGACAGCATTCCTAATACGGTCCACCATATCTTTTCTTGTAATAGATCGAGTCGCATATACTAAATTTTTTTACCTTAAGTAGTTTTCATTAATTTTAAATATAATTGTTGTTAGTTTATTGTTAGTTGTTAGTTCATTTCGTCGTCCGTTTAATCTTTTTGCACAAACCGAGTCCTGCCCTGCCTCGCTTCAGCTTTAGTTATTTTATCGCAAAGCTTATGTGATTAAGAGACTATTTTAATATTTTTTGAATTGTTCCTTTATTACGTTTTGTTCTTTGCAGTTATGCAAGGAGCCATATTTTTTCAGTTTTTTTGTTTTCTTAACATTTTAAGAATGATTTAAATTAAAGATGAAAATAATTGCACCTTTTAACTGTCACTTTTTCTCGTCTAGAAAACGACAAAGTTAATTTTCCAACCCGACGTTTCAGATTCGATTAAATTGCTTTTAATATGTATTTCTTTACTATATTTAGTTTGTATGAAGCATTGTTGTATAGAACATTAAGAATTGTGATTTGAGGCTACACATTGGCAATTTTTGTTAAAGTACCTACTGTTATTGAATGGAAGGTATATTTGTATTTTGTGCCCCTCTGTACCGTTTATTTTTAGACATAGAAAAATAATTTATAAAAATTGTTGGATTTTGCCTGATTCGTCAGAAACATAGCATGAGAATATAGTGAAGATTTTAAAAATTGACCAGGGGCCTTCAAGCAATGTATGTAAAATATTAATGTTGAAAGTGTGATTAATTTTTTAAATTAAACCGAGTCTCTATATACAACGGCTGTTCAGTTTTATTTAACATATGGAATACCCTTTTACGTCGTACGTAAGGTGAGACACTTAAAGAGTTACGTATGTAATGGAGTAGAAAATATTTAAAACATTAGGGTATAATCGCACGATTTATTTATATGCCTTGATAGGCTATTAACCATACCAAATAGCTAATTACAACATTTTTGGTTCCATCTTGAGAAAATATTAAATTTTAATAAAATGGATATTTATTTCAAATTTTGTAGCCTATTAGAAGTATTTGGAGTATCAGTTAACGGATTACTTTGAAAATTAGGCTCTAGGCCATATATAAACATAAACTTTGTTTTAATAATATTTTTAATTGCATGGTGTTGTCCTGTATATTATTCCGTTTTTGGATTTTCATGATCATTCTAAATATTTTATATTTCATATATTTTTGAAGCTCTATAACTGACAAACAACTTTAATTTGGAACAAAATGGATTGCACTTTCTTATAGTAAGTTTTTGGTTACCTATATCTTGATGCCAATTCAAAATTTGACAGGAAATATAATACTAATATTTTTAGTTTCTATCAAGTTGATATAGGAAAATATACAATTAAAAATTAGATAGGAAAGTGAAATCCACTTTGTTCCAAGTTAAGTAGTTTGCATTTAGATATAGAAAATACCACACAAAAATATTTGGAATATCCTGAAAATACAAGAATGCAAGGCATTCCACTTAGAAAACGGATGTTTCACCGATTTAGGCTAGAAGGCACATTGAAAATATTTTAGGAAAAAGTTTTTGTTCATATATGGTCATTATTTACTGGTCCTTTAGATGCTTCTAGTAGGCCAATCAGTTCGGCGCTCCATGTATAGCACCTAATTTGATCGATGAAATAAACTCGTAAACAGGAGAAACGGATAATCAAAATTTTAGTGGATTTTTTAAAGTTATTTTTTTTCCGTGTATTTTCTTAACGAGAAAGGGTAGGAAGTCATATAACATTTGAACTTACGAAAATGAATATTCGTTTCCGGATTTGTTGCTTTTCAGTTAATACGGCTGAAGAGCCATAGTAACCGAAAAGCATAATGTTTTTCGTTACCTTTTCTCTATGAATAACCAGTTGTATTCTCTTTTTTTTACGTTTTTTATGCTTTAGTCTAAGTTTTGACTAACATTAGTCCTATAAATAAGCGATATATACTCAAACGCACAAGTGCGTTTTCCGCACAGCGGTAAAGATTTGTAAAAATGTGAGGAAGACGCACATGTGCGTTTTACAAAAAACAAATAACAAGAACCTATTTTTATAGTTAATTAGGAATAAATAAACGTTATATTCCGAAATATCGTAGTTTGCATTGAATATTCCATATTCGCACATAATAATACTACAGCCAATTTATCCCGCAACGAAAGAGGTAATAAAAATGTTTAGCGATTTTTCAATGATTTGAGTTTTTTTTTGTAAACAATTGATTTTTTTGAAATCTGGTTATCTTTGGCTTGTAGTACCAACACTGCATAGAATATACAGGGCATCCAGAAATTAATTTTATGTTAGCTGGACTCGTATAATAAAATATTTTGTTCCAGCTTACTGTAGAAATGACACCAATTTCAATATTATATTTTTATTGTAAGTTTTTAGTAATTTGGAATATTTTGCTTCGATGTTTTTGTCAAGGGAAACCTCAAGAATTAAAACTAATTACAATTAGTCCCTATAATTTCATCGGTCCGAAATACGTCATCTGCAGATGTAATAAGGATGCTAGATATTACCATTTTTTGCGTGAAACTACAATAGAGCAGGTCTGATGGATGACATAGATGATAGATTTAGATGGTGATGTGACATCTGATAATTTATCATTTTAATTTATCTTTGCAATAGTTCTAAAATGTTCATTGTAAAAGTTTTAATGGAATAATTATGTTTGCAAATTTTAAACCACGCTTTGTCGATTGATGAATGTATTTTTTTTTATTTAATGCTTACTATTAGTATCATAGGTTGTTAAAAAATGATTGCCGATGTTTTTCAATTTTTTTCTCGAGTTTTATTAGTCTGATATAAGTTCAGGTGTCTTCTTCGAAGCCAAAAATTCCGTACTCTTTAGAATCTCATTGCATGTTTTTTCATGTATACACGGTGATTACATATAATATAAACTTTTACGTTAATGTTAGACGACATTTGGTAGGTAAGTCATTTTAAAGAACTTTTGTCAAGTTGTAAAAACACTCTCATTGCCCTAAGCTTACAGGGTATTGCAAAAAGCAGTATTTTTTTAAATTGAATACCCTACGGGGTGATACAGATATCTTTGAATATACTTTATATAGCCGTTATTCGTAGAAATAAGAAATAACTTTAAGCACGAAAATTTTAATAAAAAACTATGACTATCGAATTTCAAAAAAATCGATAAATTTTCTTTACCCGGAACTTCCATCTTCTTTTATTAAGAATAGTGAAGTATGACCAAATTTAGTTTAGTACATAGTCATTCAGTAAACATATATACTTTCTTTTCAAACATTTTGATTGGGCGCCATTTTGCTCCTCCATATTGGATTCCTATCAATATTTTCCTAGTTTTTACCTATGCCACCCTTGATTTTTGGGCACAATTTAAAATAAATTCAATAATAAGTTTTTACATTGACACACACCCATTTTGTTATGGCATGTTGAATTTGTACCACTTTAGCCCTATATTACAATTAATTTTTCTGCAAAATTTAGTCATTTGAATAAGATTTTTGTCGTTGATCTTTAAAAATTTTATTTGGCCTCCATTTTATTTCGCCACCTTGAATTCACATTAAACATTTTACCAGTTTATCTCTAGATCACACTTAATGCTGATTTTTTAGATAATTTAATAGGCCGCCATTTTGTTTTGCTATCTTGGAAAATGTTACCAGTTCATTCTTATGTAATATTTCATGTCTATCCCACAATTAGTTATGGAACAATATTTTATTGAGCCACCATTTAGTTCCGCCATCTTTCGTACCAAAACCAGTTATTTTCTACATAATACTCCATTCTGTGCAAAATTTGAGGTAAATTGGATAAGCAGTTTTTTAGTAATACTTTTTTAACATTTTACTAGGCTGCCATTTTATTTCTCCATATTAAATTTTTACCAAAATGTCACCAGGTTATTCTCATATTATGACCCTTAATTTTAAAAAAAAAAATTGATGTCAATCGGGTAAGTAGTTTTTTAGGTATGACCCGAAAAGACACACAGACAGACACACAGAATTGAGAAAATATGTTTTTCGGCATCTAGGGACCCTGAAATGTAAAGATCTAAAAAAATTTCGGAGGGTGATTTTTTCACGATTACAATACTTCCATTTTACGAAGGTCCGAATTAAAAAATAGTTGTCTTAAGTGCAAAACTCGACATTTTATTCAATTTTTGAACTATATACAAATTCTAGACTAGCAGAATATATCATACCCTTCAATTGAAAATTGACAATTTCAAACTTTGAGAGTCTGTGGAATCGAAACGGTATGGCCTAAATAAATTTTACATTCTGTTTTAGTTTTGTATGGCCTTTCTTCTGGCGATACTTTAAAAATCATCATAACATTAAGCTTTTTCCGATTTTTTTAAAGCAGAAAAACGTTTCCTTCTATTTAGTGAATACAGTAAGCGAAACAATAAAAAAATCTAATTTGTTTTGACCAAGATGAATCGTTATTATTTTTTCCGACAATTCCCTAAGAAAACACATTTAACATCCGAACAATTTAGGAACGAATTATCTTTATTTACAACCTCGTATGTAATATTGACATTTCTGACATTTTATATGTTTGAAAGGAAACATATCTGACTTTGTCATTTACCCGGATGAAAGTGACATTTACCTGGGTGGAAACTGATCACTTCCCTCGCGGGTAAATGTCAATTCCCACTCAGGTAAATGTGGATGCTTATTTAATAACGAAAATGTTTCAATTTTATTTGATCATATCATTTTTTCCAAACTTTTCACGGCTTCTCTCAATTTAGGAGGAGTACAAATGATTTCTTCTGAATCGCTCATTGTCTTCGAAAACACTTTTTTGACGACAATATATCAAAAACGAAACAAATTTAAGTTTGGATGCTTGGCTTGTTTAGTACCATAGTCACCATTGTCAAAATGTCAACTTGTTTTTTTATTTGTTAATGGTGGCGAAACTTGTGGTTATACAGGAGTCTTACTTTGTTAATTTCTTACATAGTTATATTTGTCACAAAAAAACGCCTTTTGAATTTAAAAGGTATGGTTATAATAAAATTGTATAGAATCCTCGGTGAAAAGTTTTCGTTCCTGTCACCAGAAACCATCCTTTTCTCTCGACAGGAATGTAACACTTTCCACCTTCGCACAGCATTGTATAATATCGTAAAGTCTGCTTTGTTTGTTAATAACAACCTTTTAAATATGTATTTATATATATATATATATATATATATATATATATATATATATATATATATATATATATATATATATATATATATATACATATATGTAATTTCCATGGAAGTAGGCTGGGTCAGGTCAAACAAAACGGCATATTACGCGTGATCGGCTGGCGTATTGCTTAATTTAAATATCTCCCTATATCAGTATTAAAAATTGTTATCATTTATGTTTTTAAAATATTTAATAGATAAGTGATTTTTTTATGTTGTGGGAAAGATACTGTACACTCGCTGGAAAGAGTAATAACACACTCGCATGAAACATCACACTGGTATGACACTTTCCATGCTCGTTATGCAATAAATTATTTTACAGCTTCTCAATGTCCGAAATTGCCAATTTTCCTCGCAATTTTCATATGTAAATATCTCGAAAACAATTGAAGTTAGTCATAGGGCAAATAATATCAATTATGCATTTGAGATGTGTGCAGTGAGATGTGTGATCAATACTGTCAAATATTTTGACCATATTGACACTTAATGTTACCACTACAAGTCAAATAGTAAGCAATTCCAGACGTTCAAGCGAAGATTTGAAAAATTCTTAAAAAAAAACTAACTAATATTATAAAGAGGTAAGTCCTGACTAGGGATGGGCGATAATAGATTTTACCTATAATAGGCGATAGCAACTCACCTACATTTTATTATACTATCCATAGGTATTGCTACCTATAGATAGTGGCGCCGAAGGCGATGTTGGGAGACATTACTAAGGGGGCAACGTTCTAGAAATAAATCGGCAAGCAAGTCCTCACGTCTATAAATATGTATGTAACCCATTTAAAAACTATACATAGTTATCGGTGCTTATCAGTCGATATATCGATAAAATGATGATAGCAGTCGATATATCGATAAAATGCCCAGCCCTATTCCTTATTGACTGACTCATCAACGCAGAGCTGAAACTACTGATACAGTAGGTTCGTTAAGCTAATTCGGGGAAAAATCATTCTTTGTCTATTGATTTGAAATTTAGCACAAATACTTTTGAATAAAAATAATTAAAGACGTAAAGCATTTATAAAAATGCGATAAAAATAATTATAAAAAAATAATTATTTCTCTTTTGACTTGAAATTTAGCACAAATGCTCTTCGATAAAAATAATTATACATTCGGCATTTAGCAAAATTCATCCCTGTGGGTGTAAAAAATGGGGATGAAAGTTTTTTGTGTATGATTCGGCCACATTATTCTCTCAGGCGAAGCCTAGACGGGGAATGCTAGTAAGTTGTAATCACATAAGGTCCTTACAATATAAATTTTTTTGTCCCCCAGAGAATCAATTGGTTCAAGGTGTAAGGCAAAACTTTCCACGGAATGACAGGGGCACCTTAACCAAAGCTTAATTTTTTCTGGCATTGTTATAATGCTTTGACTTTAAACTAATCCAAGCAAATATTTTCTTTTAATAGCGAAAGGCATAAACCTATGGGTAGTTCTTTTCCGTGGCTGAAGAATATATTATTTTCCTGGAAGTATGACTTAAAGACTGAGCTGACTACGGACCTAACTCCCCAGTAAATCAATTAACACAATTGTTGTTAGTTGTGTCGTCTTCGCTAGAATATGATCTTCTAACTTATTTTTGACAGCCTGGTATGATTCTCTTAGTTACCTACTTATTATTTGAATGAAGTGTCGTGAGTTTTTGACAAATAAAGCTGTTTGCCTTGGAAAAAGCTGTAATGGAGAAAGTAGATATTTAGTCATATTGATTATATTTTATATATGGGTTATTAATATGAAAATATTTTAGGGGTGTATTTCTTGTCCTCAATGCAAATTTTGGAAAAAAAAAGTATTTAGATATTTTACTAACATTTTGATGCTCTTGTATAATGAACTATGGCCTATTTTACTGTTATTACTACTAACAGTAGTAATACTCGCAGTAATAATGTGGAAACGAAATTATTTACCTACACAAATATTTTTAAATTTAATTTTCGCAAATTTGTCTTGCTCGATACCAGTTTCATAATTAAACCATTTTAAATAAATAATCCTATTGTCACCTATTTTCTAAAATTAGGTTTGGACAATTTCTTCCATAGTTTCCAATTATTTCCAGCCAATGAAACTAGATTTCTAAGTGTGCTGTAATTATTACTAAAAAGTTACTGTCACAATGCAACCACATTAAAAGTTGTGCAGGGAGTTTGTTAAATAACGAGGAAACAAATTTGTAATTAGGCTTCCGCAGTGTTACAAAATTCTGTTCCAAAATAAAACAAATCATTTGCAGCGACTGTACAGACTTTAATGAATTAAGCTTTTACTCCATTTTTAGTTAGTCATCAAAAAATATATATTTTGCTCATTTCTCTTTCAATTAACCGACTGGGTATTTCTAGTTTTGTATATTTTCTGCACGTTTTCAAGGTTTTTATTTTAATGCTATTTCTTACTAGTGCTGTTAATTTGTGCTAGTGTATTGAGTAATTATTTATATTCTTTGTAAACTAAAATATCCAGAAGCCCAGACGCATGTCTACAATTTTAACAATTTCTTTAGAAGTGTATTCCTTTGAAACCTATTTCGAAAACGTCGTCTGTAGTAATAATTAACTTGCTCCTCGCATGAAACAAAATAGTTTGGAATTTTTTCTGTAGAGTTAAAAATCATTTTCTTGATTAATGCTGATTTAATGTTAATAACTACTAACTCCATTTGTATGTTTATTTCTTTGCAACGAAGAAATGTTTCCTTATAGTACTTTGATATTAGCATTATTAGAAACAAAAATTATAAAGTTTTGCCATTTGGAGATTATACGCACCAAAGAGATAGTTTTTAAAATCAATAGAGTTCTTAACTTAGAAGTGTGAGCTTCACCCCCAAAAACCACCTTTAATGGGCACTATGTTGGGGTTTGGCGTTTTTCTCAGAAACGATTGATCGCACAGCAAATTTTATACTTACAAAAAATGTTCCCTGTAAAATTCTCTACAAAAAGATTCATTTGCTTATTTCATTTTATCCTAGGCATTTTGAGCAACTAGTGATCAATGTCAAGGGTTGCTTTCAGCGTAGATTAATATACGAATTTTTGTTCATCTGGCCTTATAATTTAAGAATGGTTTTAATTTAATGATTACAAACACGTTTAGACGTTAAAATTACGATGAAAAAGTATAGTAACATATAGCTAGAGTTTTGAAAGGTACCCTAAAATAGACTATTTTGAGATACGCCAAATTAGGAGATTAACGACTAGTTAGCAGCACTGGCAGCGGCGCACTCTGGAACAAGACTGTTAATCTTTGGACATTTGGCAAAATGTGAAAATTATAATAATAATAAAGTAATAACATTTTTGAAATTTTAAAGTATGTATCTGTATACTTAATTTTTTATTTTTTAAAAATATTTCAGGGGAATATGTTTTTAGGGCTATGAAAGTTGGGTATTTTAGAATTGTACAGAATAGTAAAATTTTTATGACAAGTTCTAGGTAGTTCATATTTTGATTTTTTAAAATTAAAATTAACTTTATCATTACATTGTGTTTTCAGATGATTTGTTTTAGTTTTTAAACAACTTTAAATTGCATAGACTGTTTGACGTTTTCTCTATGACCATAAATGTCAAATAAGTGAATTTATATTGCAAACAAAAATTAATTCTTAATTATTATATATTTATCCAAAGCATTTCACAAAACTAATGCCTGTGCATAATAGACCAACATGTCCACTTAACAAATACATAATAAAATGCTGCCCCAATCTGCCCCCTTAAGGGAAAGTAATGATGAATGATTTAATTATGTGATTTTTCTCGAGTTCCTAATGATTTTAATTTATTCAATCTTGCAAAATAACCAAACATTGTGGGTAATAAATGTAGTTAACGTGTTAAATTCAGTATAAAATGCTGTCGTAACCTGCCCCCTCCCCTAAAAGAAAATAATTAAAATTTAGTTAAAATAAGATAAATTTTTATAGGGGCGAATATTCATTTGTTATTTTTCAAATTCGTCGAAAGTTTACCAAAATTTTTTTATGTCTAAAATAAAACACACACCACAGCATTTTATGCATATTTTAAATCTGCTTAATGTACAACGTCTGCTTCTAACGAGCTAGTGGTTTCTTTGTTTACATCGGGGAAATCCAAAGCTGTAACAAAAAATACGAGCAGCTAATAAATTCCCCAAAAAATGCTGCCAGAATATGCCACATGAAACACAGTAGTAAAAAGACTTCTTTTAATCAACTCTTTCAAAAGTGTTGTAAATTATTATTTAACTAACGGGTATCCGCGGCTTCGCCCGCGTATGGCATTAAGGATGGGTTATAAAGATGTATTTAAATTGCCTTATTGATCCTTTTTTTTAACACCTTGTATTATTTTTAAAATATCCTAAAACAGGTAATAATGTTATACAAAATACAAGTGTTTAAGCGTTTTCCTGAAAAACTGACTGTTTTTTAAAGAAAAAATATTGTAGTAATTAAAAGGCTTTTTCACAACCCTGAAATTTCAGTTTTAAAAAGCCTTTCTTATTGCACCTCTATACTCTAAAATCAACTTGCGAAAATTCAGCTTTTTACGTCAAGCGGTTTGAACAGGATCGTAATTCATCGGGACCTGATTTTTTAAAACACCCTGTATAAATGAAAAAAAAATTGAAATGACTAATAAAATAAAATACACTGTTCAAGCGTTTTTCCAAATAGCGTCTTGATTTTTAAATAAAAAATATTGCTATATTTAAGGGCGGTTCACCCCCTTGGTATTTGATTCTTAAAAAATTCCTTCTTACCCAAGTTCTACAACCTACAATCAACCTGTTTACCAAAATTCAATTTTTTATCTCAAGCGGTTTTAAACAGGGTAGTGTTTAAGGTGTCAGTGGTCAGTTAATTAAGCTTTTTATTAGTATAGATATCGCAGTTAGCCGTGATTTATCGGATATTGTTTTGTATTTTAAATTCGACATTTTAAAATTATTATTTAGTGTCCTGTTTTAGATAATACAAGTATTATTAGCTTTTTGTTAAACCGTTTAAAATATGGATTTAAATAATTTAACAAATCAATCTTTCTTTATATATTTACGGGATAATAATATTGATTTTAATAATTCTCAAAGATTATCAAATTATTTAATTGAAGCTTTTAATATAAGAAATGAATGTAGTGTTAAACAGTTAACAGTAAAGTTGCAAAAATATTGTCATTCATTATCAATCAAGTGGCAGCAGTCCAACAGAATATATAACAGATTTTTACGTAATCATCAGATGTGGTTACAAAAAACATTTACAGTTTTAAATAATGAAGAAAATAACGACGAGAAGATACCGACAACATCCTCTACTTCCCATACATTTGACTCCTTGGGTGATCGACAAAAGAGAAGAAGAACGGGATATTTAAAACAGTATCCTCAGGAACACATTGATTTTGCTGCTAGAAAAGGACTGAAATCAACGGATGCCCGATTTGTTTATGATTTCTTGCAGACATACCCTGAGCATGCTCTGACAATCAGAAAGTTTTATTAATCAATTCTGAACTCAGAAGAGAAAGTTAAGTCAAAAGAAGAAGCTTTAAGTATTTTTGTTGCAGCTGATCTATCAAAATACCAATATAACATAATTCGAAGTCATTCAGAAAAAAAAGCGAAGTCAGATTGTTACCATGCAAAAGACACAATTGAAATAACCGGATCGTTTGTCAAGGTAAAAATGCAGTCAGTTTTAACTCAAACTACCACTAGATTAATCGAAACATTGAATAAGCCGAGTTTGCAAAATAAAAATTGTGTTTTATTTTCTAAGTGGGGTTGTGATGGGGCATCTGATCAGGCACAATACAATATGACTTTGAATAATAGCGAGTCTGATAATGGTGTTTTTATATGTAGTTTTGTGCCTATTAAATTATGTGATGCAAATGACAATGACTGTGTTCTTTGGAAAAATGAGCATCCATCTTCTACAAGGTATTGTAGACCTATCCGATTTCACTTTGCCAAAGAAGATGATATTTTGGTAAAAAAAATTGTTGCTGAAATTCAGCAAGAAATTACCGAATTGTTACCCACTATTTATAAAGACATTACAGTAAGTCATGTTTTGTCCTTTACAATGATCGATGGAAAAATTATTAATATTATGACTGATACCAAATCCTCAATGAAATGTTTTTTGTATAATTCGTCACCAAAGGAGATGAACAATTTAGATCTCGTAACAAAAAAAAAACAATCAACAAAAATAATCTTTCTTATGGAATTTCGCCGCTGCATTTGTGGATTCGGTGTTTTGAGTGCTTGTTGCACATTGCTTACAATTTACCTTTTAAGTCTTGGTCAGCTAAAAACTACTGAACAGAAAACTCTGAAAAGTGAACGAAAAATTGAAATACAGAATAGTTTTAGAACTCAAACTGGTCTATTGGTCGACATTATTAAACAGGGAAAGAGAACCACAAATACCGGAAATACCGCCAGGAAGTTTTTCGCTAACCCAAAGCTCTCCTCAGAAATAACAGGTCTGAATGAAGAACTTATTAATAGTTTCGGCGTTATTTTAAAAACGATTGCTTGCGGCGAAAAATATTGTTTAGAAGTTGCCGAACAATTCATTAACCTGTATGGATGGTTCTACATGCCAGTATCTGTTCACAAGTTATTAATTCACGGAGCGGATATTATACAAGAAGCACTATTACCTATCGGACAATTAAGTGAGGAAGCTCAAGAAGCTAATCATAAACTTATAAGATCCTACAGAGAAAACCACTCGAGAAAAATTTTACGAAAAGCCAGCAACGAAGATGTATTTAAATATCTTCTTTTAGCTTCTGATCCTTTAATTACAAATTTGCGATCTAATTTTAGCAGTAAAAAGCAAGATCTTCCAGAAGAAGTGGTAGAACTACTAAATATGACTTAACTATTTTCTTTAGACTAAAGTTTGTTAATAAATTTTACTATAAAAATTGACAATAAAGTGAATTTGTATTATTTTTAGATTAATATCATTCAGTCTACTGATATAGTACGGAAAAACTACTCTTGTATGTATAGTTAAGCTTTAATAATTAAGCTGAATAGTAAAATTGCATATTTTAATGACCTGCGATGAGAATATCAAATAATAATATAAAGTTAACTAAATTGTTTTAAAAAATGTTTATATCCCCACTATTAATTACTTTTTAACAAAATGATAAAAGCTGATAAAAGCTAGAAATTAATTTAGTTTTTTTTTATAAAAATATAAACTAATATAAAACATTTTTATAAGGTTTTCTGAAAGGATAATGTTAGTCCTAAAACCAGTTTAAAGTTTTTTATATATGCATCTGATTACAAAATATCATATGAAAATTTAAAGTTTTCAGCATTTTCTGATCCTAGTTAATAATATAATGGTCAAGGGTGAAAACAGTATTTTTGATAATAAATAATAGTACATAAATATTATTTGTTAAATTACAAAAATTGAAAGTTTTTTTAAAGAAAAAATAAGTTACATGCTGAGGATGATCTTCAATAAGTCTGAAACGGTGAGTGAGTGAATTGATTCAAAACATTGCACCACAGACCCATACTATTATGTGTCGTTGAACTCGTCTTAAAGCGCAGTATCATGATTTGTAATAATATATAGTGTGTCCTATTTAAAATAAGAAATTTTATTTTAGCCGAAGCAAAATGCAGCACCCTGTATAAAGGAAAATATATTAAATTAAAATTTCAAAATAACCTAAGAAATATGTGTTAAATTTTTCCTCTATATTTTATAGTTCTCTAGATAGGGGGATATGATATCTTATTTTAGACACCCTGTACATCTACAAAAAACAATTAGAGTTTATTTAATTTCAAATTTATAGAATATTTAATAATTTTAATTAAAAAAAAGTATTGTTTTGCAAAGTATTCTTAAAAATATATTATAAAAATGAAATGTCCAACTACTGACATAAACTCGATCCAGTGTGCGGCGCCGCGCCATGGGCAGTTGGAGTAGGCGTTTTTCTCGGCCGTACACTAGTTGTCATATTATTGTTGTGTATATCTGTTCGATACATGAAATATTCGTATCTGTTATAACACTTGTGTTATTGGTTAGTGTAATTTAAACCAAGACAAATAATATTACAACATAAAGGACCAATAATAATTGTGCTTTTAATAACAATATCGTTTTAAAAATCATAAGGGGCCGTATTATGGCATCAATAAATCGCTATCTGAAGGTCAAACGGTGCAAGTCAAAAAAAATTTGATGAATTTAGTTCACGTTAGCAAGCTCAGAGAAGATAGCAAACGCGAATATTTTATTATTAAGTATTCGAACATAGTAAGGACTATAGCTTCATCAACTGGAAGAACTATAGTTGGTAGTGACATTATTCAAGTCGATTCAACTAAGCTTTTCCAATGAATAATAAACACTGTCCATTCTTCAGACGGTTTGCGTTCTTGCTTCAAGCATGAACTTGCTTCTTTATTTGACAACAATGGAATGATGAAAAAGGCAAAAAAAATTAGAATTTTATAATATTTTTAATGCAATATCGGAACGAAAAATGAACACAGGAAATTATAACTTTGAACTTGACGGTGGTCTTCTTATCCACCGCATGGTCTGGCCAAAAGAAGATACCTTTGGGGATGTTTATGCTGCATGTACCAACTCTGTTCGAAAGCGCTATGGTCAAAAAGTTACTGTGGTATTCGACGGCTACTCCGAAAATAGTAAAAGCAGAAAATGTATCGAATGTAAAAGGCGATTACTTAAACGTACGAGTCGTGAGATCGGTTTTGATAACAATACCTTATTAGTTGAAGAAGAAAGTAAATTCCTAAGCAATTCCTTGTACACCTGAATAACGAAAATATCAGCACTGATGTCCATATTGTCCGTACTGCTATCAGAATTTCAGAGAAAAATTAACAAATTCTAGTTGTTGGACAGTACGTCGACCTTCTTGTTTTAATAACAGCACTTTCCCTGAAAGGGAGAGCAATTATATTTGTAAAAGAGGTCATAGGTAATGTGAAAACGCGGATTTACAGTTCGAGGGACTTACAGTCATCTAGTATTTTATGCAAATTAAAAGAATCTATTCATGCTATAGGCGGCTGTGACACAACATCAGGTTTTTTGAAAAAGGAAGACAACAATATGTACAAATGTTTTATAGGGAAAAAGACCTTGATAGTACCGTCGATGTTTTTAACAACGCAGAGTCAACCACTAAAGAAATTGAGAATGCCAGAGAAAGGTTTATATTGGAACTATACAAACTTCAACCATCAAAAGGCAGCCTTGGTGGACAAAGATAGCTTGCTTTAATATGTTACTTGGTCAAGCAAACAGCAATGTAGTTTAATCAAAATTACCACAAACACCATTTTCCGGCAAGTACAAATATAAAACCTGACCTATGGGGCTAGAAGAAAAAAAAACACAGGTCACAACAAAGGCACTCGCTCCAGCCTCAATTTTACCATTAATAACTTGCAACTGCAAACAAGGGTGTGTAAAAAGATGCAGCAGCGTTAATGGTGGCTTGCGTTGTACAACTATGTGCGGAACTTGTGGACAAAAACCATGTTTTAACCTATATTTTGCAGTATTAAACCTGTTGCGTGTATACTTTGAACGGTAAATCACTTTGTGGACTATAAGTCGAAAGGCGACCTGTATTCATTTCTACCCCTTTTTTCAATCGGGTATTTTTCGAAATGTATTGAATAAAATGAAATATGCAAAAGAACCTTTTTTGTAGAAAATTTTATGAGGAACATTTTTAATAGGTTAAAATTCTGTGCGATTTATGGTTTCTATGAAAAATGCCAAAAACCACCGTATGGTGCATATTAAGGGTGGTGTTTCGGGGTGAAACTCACATTTTTAACTTGGGAACTCTTTTAATTTTGAAAACTCTTCCTTTGGTGCGTATAAATGGCAAAACTTTATAATTTTTTTTCTAATCGGCTATTATAGGTCTAATATAAATGTAGTATTATGCCATTGCCATTGTTGTTTTCAGAGCCTGAACATAGATATCACATTCAATCATCGCATTTTAGTTAGTATTGAGAAATAATAAATTTTAAAAGACCACTACGGTTTTCTCCACCCCTATTCTTCATCTATATATATATATATATATATATATATATATATATATATATATATATATATATATATATATATATATATATATATATATATATATATATATATATATATATATATATATATATATATATATATATATATATATATATATATATATATATATATATATATATATATATATATATATATATATATATATATATATATATATATATATATATATATATATATATATATATATATATATATATATATATATATATATATATATATATATATATATATATATATATATATATATATATATATATATATATATATATATATATATATATATATATATATATATATATATATATATATATATATATATATATATATATATATATATATATATATATATATATATATATATATATATATATGTATATATATGTATATGTATATATACAATGAGGGCATAAAGTCTGGAAACCTTGAGATATTTCAAAAACTATACAAGTTGGGTAAAAAAGTTTCATATAAAAGTTGTATAGTTCCTTACGATTTATGATTCAAAAATGTCTTGAAATATACAGGGTGTTTTAAAATCAAGTTACACGCCAAAACTTCAGAATCTCTAACGGAACACCCTGTATATTATTTCATTTTAAGAATCTACATGAAATTCTGATCATATTTTATTAAGCATACCCTATCCCTAAAGTCAACTGTTTTTGAGATAAAAAAAACCTATTAAAAAACATTTTTAATAGGTATAAAATTCTGTGCGATTTATGGTTTCTATGAAAAATGCCAAAAACCACCGTATGGTGCATATTAAGGGTGGTGTTTCGGGGTGAAACTCACATTTTTAACTTGGGAACTCTTTTAATTTTGAAAACTCTCCCTTTGGTGCGTATAAATGGCAAAACTTTATAATTTTTTTTCTAATCGGCTATTATAGGTCTAATATAAATGTAGTATTATGCCATTGCCATTGTTGTTTTCAGAGCCTGAACATAGATATCACATTCAATCATCGCATTTTACTTAGTATTGAGAAATAATAAATTTTAAAAGACCACTACGGTTTTCTCCACCCCTATTCTTCATCTATATATATATATATATATATATATATATATATATATATATATATATATATATATATATATATATATATATATATGTATATATGTATATATATATGTATATATATGTATATGTATATATATGTATATGTATATATATATATATATATATATATATATATATATATATATATATATATATATATATATATATATATATATATATATATATATATATATATATATATATATATATATATATATATATATATATATATATATATATATATATATATATATATATATATATATATATATATATATATATATATATATATATATATATATATGTATATATATATCTATATTTATATATAAATATATATATATATATATATATATATATATATATATATATATATATATATATGTATATATATGTATATGTATATATACAATGAGGGCATAAAGTCTGGAAACCTTGAGATATTTCAAAAACTATACAAGTTGGGTAAAGAAGTTTCATATAAAAGTTGTATAGTTCCTTACGATTTATGATTCAAAAATGTCTTGAAATATACAGGGTGTTTTAAAATCAAGTTACACGCCAAAACTTCAGAATCTCTAACGGAACACCCTGTATATTATTTCATTTTAAGAATCTACATGAAATTCTGATCATATTTTATTAAGCATACCCTATCCCTAAAGTCAACTGTTTTTGAGATAAAAAAAATGAGAAAACTGTTTTACAAAATTTTTTTAATAACGATTAACAACGATAGTCTAAAATTATAAATGATGCGTTTTAACATAATAAATGCTGGAACTGTTGTCCGTTCACTTCCTGACAATATCCTAATCGATTGATGAACTCTTGTTGTAGATTTCGAATGAAAGTAGGTGGGATTTGTCGGATTTCATCTCTTATACGATTTTTCAGCGCATCGATATTAGGAGGTCTGTTCAAATAAACTTTGCTCTGTAAATATCCCCTCAGAAAATAATCTAGGGGAGTTAAGTCCGGGGACCTGGCCGGCCATTCGTAGGGACCACGACGTCCTATCCACCTGTTAGGAAATATTTTACTGAGATACTGCCGAACAGGTAGCGCGTAGTGAGGTGATGCTCCATCTTGTTGGAACCACATTGCTGCAGTAGGCATATCGGGCTCATTACCTGGATATAATTGAGCTAAGGCAGGAATCGACTCGAGTTGTAAAAAATCAAGATAAATTTCGCCGGTTAAATTTACGTCGAAAAAGTAGGGACCTATAATTCTATCTTGAAATATTCCAGCCCAAACATTGATTTTCTCGGGATATTGCGTATGAGCCACTTGAGCCTAATGGGGATTCTCTGTAGACCAATATCTACAGTTTTGTCGGTTGACAGTACCATTAAGAAAAAAGGTGGCTTCATCGGAAAATAAAATATTTCTACACAAGAATGGATCCAGGTTGCACCGCTCTTGCATACTTTCGCAAAACTCAAGTCGGCGGTCAAAGTCGTCTTCATTTAATTCATGGCTTAATCTTATTTTGTAGGGATGATACTTTGCCGTGTGCAGAATATTTTTTACCGATGATTGACTAAGGTTTAAATCTAATGCTACTTGACTTGTAGGTAAATGTGGATTTTCGTTATAACTGAGTAAAACATTCAATTTCATATAATCATCTAGTTTTTGCCTTCCTGTCCTGGGAAGATCTTTTACACAACCATGATCACGAAATTTCTTGATAATTTTGCTAACTGTGGATTTTGCTATTGCTTGTCCTCGCTCGGGATGCGTATTATTAAAAAGTTCACATACTTCGTCAAGATTTCTTTGGCGATCTCCCCATCCAAACATCATAAGAATCTCTATTCTTTCTCTTTCTGAAAGCATTTTTATCAGGAAAAAAGTAACTCTCCAACAACATGTTAAAAATTGACACAGTTTATTGGCAGTACATGACAGTTTCTATGGGAGTTCTAAAATAATCCACCAGGACTATGGATAGGGAATGAGTTAATTTTGTTTAAAGCCAAATTTCCATTTTCTCATTTTTTTATCTCTAAAACAGTTGACTTTAGGGATAGGGTATGCTTAATAAAATATGATCAGAATTTCATGTAGATTCTTAAAATGAAATAATATAGAGGGTGTTCCATTAGAGATTCTGAAGTTTTGGCGTGTAACTTGATTTTAAAACACCCTGTATATTTCAAGACATTTTTGAATCATAAATCGTAAGGAACTATACAACTTTTATATGAAACTTTTTTACCCAACTTGTATAGTTTTTGACATATCTCAAGGTTTCCAGACTTTATGCCTTCATTGTATATATATATATATATATATATATATATATATATATATATATATATATATATATATATATATATATATATATATATATATATATATATATATATATATATATATATATATATATATATATATATATATATATATATATATATATATATATATATATATATATATATATATATATATATATATATATATATATATATATATATATATATATATATATATATATATATATATATATATATATATATATATATAAATATATATATATATATATATATATATATATATATGTATATATATGTATATGTATATATATATATATATATATATATATATATATATATATATATATATATGTATAAATACATATATATAATATATTTCTAAATTGAAATTTCTTGGTTTTAGGTCAGTTTCTGTTGAAATAAATTAGTTCACATTGTCTTTTTGAACATTTTTCTTAACGTTTCGACCTTTTTTTAGGCCTTTTTCAAAAGTCTACAAATTTCAGGAATTTTTTAAATTTTAAATTTAACTTACATAAATGTCAAGAATCTTACCTTAAACGTAGCTCAATTTTAAAAATAAAATTTCCAATATATTTAACGATTTCACTTTTACATATCTCACTAACAATTTACAATCACAACCAAAGAACATAAAATAAATGAAATGTATGCTTGGGTACTATAGAACTGATAGGTAGGTTTTACTTAAATTATTTAGATCTTTTTTGTTGTTTATGGCATTTGAATTTTTTTGGATTGCTACCATTTCGAGGAACTCTCGTTTCTTTTTGTTTGGTTCGACTCGTAATATTTTAGTTTCGTCGAAATTGAATGTATGTTTTCGCGATTTTTGATGTGATGTCAAAGCAGTGGTATTTCCTTTGTCATACTTATGACCCTTTAATCTATTTTCTAGATACTGCCCTGTTTGCCCAATATAAACCCCGGGGCAATCCCTGCATGGAATCTCATAAATGATATTACTTTTTTTATTCTTAGGTGTTTTTGTTTTTAATCTTGAGTATATACCCGAAGATAATAAGTTGTATCCTTTATGACACACTTTTATGTTATTTCTTTCGAAAAGATGTTGGAATTGCTGTGAGAGGCCATTTATAAAGGGCAATGATATAAATTTTGTTGATTTATTTATTAGTGTTTTCTGCTGTTTTTTTTGTGAATTATAAAATATATGAATTCTTTTTTTAAATATTTGATTGACAAATTTTGGTGGATAACTGTTCTCCAAAAGTGCTTGTTTCGCTTTGTTGATGGCCTCTGTTCGGTATTCAGGATCAGAGAGTTGTACCACTCGATCTGCCAAGCCAATAACCACTGATTTTTTTTGGGCAATTGGATGGTTGGAGTTAAAATTAAGATATCTAGAAGACCATGTTTTTTTTGTATACCATTCAGTTTTTATTTTTTGATTTTCATTGTGTAATGTTATATCTAAAAAGTTAATTTTTTTGTTGTCTTCAACTTCAGTAGTAAATTGTAATTTATTATTATAGCTGTTAAAATATTTTTTTAAGTTTTCGACCTGGTTTTTGGGAATAGCTGTGATACAATCATCTACGTATCGATAAAAAAATGGAATCTCGAAATCTAACTTTTGCAAAACAGTTTCCTCCAAATCCTCCAAAACTAATTGGGCGACAACGCTTGAAATGGATGCCCCCATAGCACAACCATCTATTTGTTTAAATATTTTATTTTCATATGCAAAATATGTAGAATTTAACGTTAGTTCAACGGCATTTATAAATTCGTCTTTGGGAATATCTGTATATTTTTTAATTTCGTTCCATTTTCTCTCTATAATGTTTGTAGCTACTGCAATGGGTACATTAGTATACAAGGAAATAACATCTAGTGAAATTAAAATATATTGCTCTGGTATTTTTATATCTTTTATTTTTTCTTTAAATTGTCGAGAATCTTTAATATAATATTTATTTTTATGTACAATATTACTCAGAATGTCCTTCAAAAATTTCAAGAGTGGATCGAAAGGAGACTGAATACAAGATACTATAGGTCTAAGTGGTGTACCACTCTTGTGTAACTTTGGAAGACCATAAATTTTAGGGGGAATTGCATTTCGAATTTTTAACTTTTTTGCCATATCTGGTGAAATAAAAAGTTTATTTTCCCAAGAGTTTATTATATCGTTGTTCTTTTTTTTGGTATTGATTTGTGGGATCAACTTTAACTTCTTTATATTTTTTTTTATCTGCTAAAATGTCATTCATTTTTTTGTGGTATTCACTTGAATCCATAATCACAGTTTTGTTGGTTTTATCTGCTTTTAAAATTCGAAGATTTGGATTGTTCTTCAAAAATATTTTTGTTTTTTTTATATTTTGTGATAAGTTTTTTTCTTTGTTTGTTTTAACTTTAAGTTTGTTTTTGAAATTAGTAAGTATATTACTTGTTTTTGCCCTAATAGTGTCTTTTTGTTCTATACTTAAGTGACTAATGCCATTTTCAATGTAACACAAAATAATATCTGTAGGTAATGTTTTTTCATCATTAACTTCGGTAGCAAAGTTTGGACCCTTACTCAAAACCTCTAAAGCAAATTCAGGAATATCTGTATTTGTTAAGTTTTCTACCCACTTATCAGTGTTGGAATTTTCAGCGTTATTATTTGGATTATCCTTTGGCTTGAGGTGTTTTATTTTATTAATATTTTTTGTTTTTATTTTCTGAAATTGTTTTTCAACTTTTATTGATATTTGTTTTTTAAAAAGGTTAAAAGTATCTGTTGAAATTTTTTGACATATTTTGGTTTCAATTTTTTGGATATCATTATTTAATTTATTTATAAGTTTGGTTGTATCAGTTATTAATGTATTTAATGTCGAAAAAAGAAAATTGGTTAAAATGTGCTCGTCAAATCTACGTTTCAGGTTTACACAATTAAAATTTATATGAGAAGTTTTTAGATTTAAAAAGGTTGGTGTTAGCTTTTCTGATTTGCATCTCAATAAAAAGATCCTTCGATTTTTTTGGTTTGCAAGTTTCGTAGATGTGGTTTCGTAAAGTTTCATTTCGGCTCTTATCTCTTTCCCAAAAGTGTTTTCAATTTGTTGGTATGTTACAATTCTTTCACCCATGTTTCATATATAGTTTTGGTATATCCTCTTTGACCTCCTAATATTATAATATATTTCTAAATTGAAATTTCTTGGTTTTAGGTCAGTTTGTGTTGAAATAAATTAGTTCACATTGTCTTTTTGAAAATTTTTCTTAACGTTTCGACCTTTTTTTAGGCCATGGCATTAGTCACTTAAGTATAGAACAAAAAGACACTATTAACCCGGGCAAAAACAAGTAATATACTTACTAATTTCAAAAACAAACTTAAAGTTAAAACAAACAAAGAAAAAAACTTATCACAAAATATAAAAAAAACAAAAATATTTTTGAAGAACAATCCAAATCTTCGAATTTTAAAAGCAGATAAAACCAACAAAACTGTGATTATGGATTCAAGTGAATACCACAAAAAAATGAATGACATTTTAGCCGATAAAAAAACATATAAAGAAGTTAAAGTTGATCCCACAAATCAATACCAAAAAAAGAACAACGATATAATAAACTCTTGGGAAAATAAACTTTTTATTTCACCAGATATGGCAAAAAAGTTAAAAATTCGAAATGCAATTCCCCCTAAAATGTATGGTCTTCCAAAGTTACACAAGAGTGGTACACCACTTAGACCTATAGTATCTTGTATTCAGTCTCCTTTCGATCCACTCTCGAAATTTTTGAAGGACATTCTGAGTAATATTGTACATAAAAATAAATATTATATTAAAGATTCTCGACAATTTAAAGAAAAAATAAAAGATATAAAAATACCAGAGCAATATATTTTAATTTCACTAGATGTTATTTCCTTGTATACTAATGTACCCATTGCAGTAGCTACAAACATTATAGAGAGAAAATAGAACGAAATTAAAAAATATACAGATATTCCCAAAGACGAATTTATAAATGCCGTTGAACTAACGTTAAATTCTACATATTTTGCATATGAAAATAAAATATTTAAACAAATAGATGTTTGTGCTATGGGGGCATCCATTTCAAGCGTTGTCGCCCAATTAGTTTTGGAGGATTTGGAGGAAACTGTTTTGCAAAAGTTAGATTTCGAGATTCCATTTTTTTATCGATACGTAGATGATTGTATCACAGCTATTCCCAAAAACCAGGTCGAAAACTTAAAAAAATATTTTAACAGCTATAATAATAAATTACAATTTACTACTGAAGTTGAAGACAACAAAAAAATTAACTTTTTAGATATAACATTACACAATGAAAATCAAAAAATAAAAACTGAATGGTATACAAAAAAAACATGGTCTTCTAGATATCTTAATTTTAACTCCAACCATCCAATTGCCCAAAAAAAATCAGTGGTTATTGGTTTGGCAGATCGAGTGGTACAACTCTCTGATCCTGAATACCGAACAGAGGCCATCAACCAAGCGAAACAAGCACTTTTGGAGAACAGTTATCCACCAAAATTTGTCAATCAAATATTTAAATAAGAATTCATATATTTTATAATTCACAAAAAAAACAGCAGAAAACACTAATAAATAAATCAACAAAATTTATATCATTGCCCTTTATAAATGGCCTCTCACAGCAATTCCAACATCTCTTCGAAAGAAATAACATAAAAGTGTGTCATAAAGGATACAACTTATTATCTTCGGGTATATACTCAAGATTAAAAACAAAAACACCTAAGAATAAAAAAAGTAATATCATTTATGAGATTCCATGCAGGGATTGCCCGGGGTTTATATTGGGCAAACAGGGCAGTATCTAGAAAATAGATTAAAGGGTCATAAGTATGACAAAGGAAATACCACTGCTTTGACATCACATCAAAAATCGCGAAAACATACATTCAATTTCGACGAAACTAAAATATTACGAGTCGAACCAAACAAAAAGAAACGAGAGTTCCTCGAAATGGTAGCAATCTAAAAAAATCCAAATGCCATAAACGACAAAAAAGATCTAAATAATTTAAGTAAAACCTACCTATCAGTTCTATAGTACCCAAGCATACATTTTATTTATTTTATGTTCTTTGGTTGTGATTGTAAATTGTTAGTGAGATATGTAAAAGTGAAATTGTTAAATATATTGGAAATTTTATTTTTAAAATTGAGCTACGTTTAAGGTAAGATTCTTGACATTTATGTAAGTTAAATTTAAAATTTAAAAAATTCCTGAAATTTGTAGACTTTTGAAAAAGGCCTAAAAAAAGGTCGAAACGTTAAGAAAAATGTTCAAAAAGACAATGTTAACTAATTTATTTCAACACAAACTGACCTAAAACCAAGAAATTTCAATTTAGAAATATATTATAATATTAGGAGGTCAAAGAGGATATACCAAAACTAAATACATATATATATATATATATATATATATATATATATATATATATAATACATATATATATATATATATATATATATATATATATATATATATATATATATATATATATATATATATATATATATATATATATTATATATTTATATATATATATATATATATATATATATATATATATATATATATATATATATATATATATATATATATATATATATATATATATATATATATATATATATATATATATATATACCATGCCGCCTTTAGTAATTTGGCAACATGTGCGATCTACCAAAAGAAACAAAGCGTGGTTTGCTTATGCGTCATAATCAACTCACCAATAGATGAAGAGTAGGGGTGGAGAAAACCGTAGTGGTCTTTTAAAATTTATTATTTCTCAATACTAACTAAAAAATACAGTACAAAATTATTGTGTCTCAAACTAGAATATGAAATAATATTATTTTAAATTGTTTGTATGTATTTATTCTTTGTGAATTTGAGATACCTGTACAAAGAAAAGAAGAAAAAAGTTGTTAAGGCGGCAATGTATATTTTTTTCTTATTTAGACGAATCTTTAAAATGATAATGAAATATATAAATTTCCTGGAAAACCTAGACATATACTGACGATATTTCTGAGAAACTATTTAAGTTATAATTTACGACCTGGACGGTAAGGAACTGCGACTTTAATATAAAAAGTATTATGAAAAAAGTGCCTTATAAATTTTTTTATGTTTAAGCCTTGTATATTGAAAACGTAGCATTTAATGTACCAACATTTATCACAAAAATTTGGTAGATTTCCGCTACCCAGATCTTCCTTCGTAATGAACATTTCCTTTTATAGAGTTTAGTGCAAATCATCATTTTGTAAACAAAAGGAAGGATTCAAGAGGGAGTTTCCGGTACAGTTCCTTTACATATTGATTTTACCTAATTACTTTGAAGTACCCTCATAAGAAATCCCTCCTTTTGTATAGAAAAGTGAAAAATGACACAATTTATATACGTAACTATTAAATCGCTGTGAAGATGGGAGCATACTTTACTATTCCTAATATAATATTTAAAAAAATGCAAGTAATAGTACTCCTAAAGAAAATGACTCATTTTTATATTTTTTTTTTAACATTTTAATAGGTCACCATTTTCTTTCAGATTGGATTCGTGCCAATATTTTACCAGTTCCTACCTATGTAAGCTTGATTTTTGGGTAAAATGTAAATTCTATTGAATAAATAGTTTTTTACAATTTTTTCCAAAATTTTAAGAGGATGCCATTTTATCCTGCCGGGATGAATGTGTACAAAAATTTTACCAGTAAACGCCTATATTCTAAGTGTGGGGCAAAATTTGAAATCAATTGAATAAGAATATTTTTACGCTTTTTTTTAAATTTTATTTGGTTGCGATTTGGTTCCGCTATTTTAAATTCATACCAAAATTTTACAATATCACATTTCTTCCGCAGAAATTATATTAGTATATACAAAAAATTTACCAGTAAACGCCTATATTCTATCTAAGTGTTGTGCAAAATTTGAAATCAATTGAAAAGAATATTTTTACGCTTTTTTTTTTTTAATTTTATTTGGTTGCGATTTAGTTCCGCTATTTTAAATTCATACCAAAATTTTACAAGTTCATCTCCGTATCACATTTCTTCCGCAGAAATTATATCAGTCGAATAAATAGTTTTTCAGACTGATTTTTTAAACATTTTATTAAGCCGCCTTTTTGTTCCGCGATATTGGATTTTTACCAAAATGTTACCACGTTATTCCTATACGATCTTTAATTTTTGACCACACTTCAAAGTCAGTCGGGTAAGTATTTTTTAAGCTATGCCGCTAACAGACAGTCCGACGGAATTAAGAAAACATGTTTTTTGGCATCTAGAGACTCTGAAACGTAAAGATATGAAAAAATTTCGGAAGGTAATTTTTCCGCGATTACTAGGGAGTAAATAGATGAAAATATTATAGTTGGTAATAACTTCAAATTTTACAAAACATATTCGGTGTTGGATCGAAGTGTCTTAGTCGGGGTTTTACACTATAAAGTATTGTTTCAATATAGGATCTTGATCTTGAAATAAGACCTATGGTAATATCATTTTTATTAATTGCTTATAATATGCATAATGAATTTTTATAAACGCCAAATATACAATAAAGTATTATTGAACCAGAATATAAGATGGCTATTATTGTATGTCGAGAATTATCCGAGTGAATAATAGCCATTATATGCCAGTGAAATACTATATCCGCTACTATTAAATAAGTATCTTAAGTATATAGTTAATTATCCATTTTGACTGCTAATATCTCAAAATATGTCAGCTGGAAAAGTGTGGTTTTCGACATAGTTCTCTACTTATTCATACATTTTTTCATGTATGTTATTTTTCTTTGATTCTTGTTAAGTGTCCCAAGAAAGAGTGGCGTATTTCTGTCTCTTAAATCTTAATTAATTTAAATATATATAATTACATATATATATATATATATATATATATATATATATATATATATATATATATATATATATAATTTTGAGTAAAGATTACAATACAAGACCCAATATGCCTTGGATATTTCTTATGCGAATAGATTTTAAGCATGAATTTAAAAAATCAAGTACAGGGATTTTCCGTATATTTTGGAGCACCACTGGAGCTTTTATTTAAAAAAAAGTTTAACTTATGAAAGTTGAGGGATTATTTCTGAATTGTCAAAATGTGTAATCCGATAAAACAAATAAATATCGAAAATACCAACATAGGTTTTTTTTAATGGAACACGCTGTACTTTTATTACAGGGTTCTTGCTGATTATGAATATACAATGTTTAATAACTTTATCGTCAATGACACCCGAGCAACAAAAAACTCTAACATAAGAACCAATGTGTTAAAGAGAGACGCAAAACGTTTTTCAATGGGAGTACATTGCTTCTTATCGTCGGGTTTTTTTCAAATTTCTCCGGTGTCTTTAAAGATAATGGTATCAAACCTTATATATTTACAATCAGCAAGAAGAGGCCCATTTGATAATCGTTTAGTATACAGGGTGTTCCATTAAAAAAACCTGTTGGTATTTTTGACAGCTTTTCGATGTTTATTTGTTTTATCCTTTTATATAGCTTTCAAAATAAACGCTCAATTGGTGCTCCAGAGTGTACGGAAAAACCCTGTAGATTTTAAACATATTAATCATGGTCAGCTGCAACCGAAGATAGCGAAACAATTCAAGCCTGAAAAAATTGCTTATTAGATTGATTTCAAATTTTATGCAAGCATTAAGTATGATTTAGAGATGGGGTAATTGTGGTACGAATTCAAGTTGGCAGAACAAATGGCGGCCAAACATAATGTTTGTAATCGAGAAAATAATCACCTTCCTTTACATTTCTTTACGTTGTAACCTCCCTAGATTTCAAAAAACATGTTTTCTCAATTCTGTCAGTCTGTCTATCTGTTTCTCAGTTCGCGACATGACTAAAAAACTACTTCCTCGATTGATTGACTGACGAACGGCGGAACAAAATGGCATGGCGACCTAGTAAAGTGTTAAAAAAATTATTATTAAAAAGCTAATTGCCCAATTTACCTCAAATTTTGCACAAAATTAACTGCTACGTGGAACTGGTATCATTTTGATACGAATCCAAGATTACAAGACACAATGACGGCCTAATAAAATATTTAAAAAATAAACCTGAAGAAAGTACTTATTAGATTGATTTCAAGCATTAAGTGTGATATAGGGATACGTTTGTAAAATTCTGGTACGAATTTCAACGTAAAAATATCCTCAATTCAATTGATTTCAAATTTTGCACAAAAATTAAATGTGATATATGGATGAATTTGTACGAATTCAACATGACGGGTCAAAACGGCGGTCTTTAAACAAATTATGCCCAAAAATCAAGTGTGGCACGAATCCAGTATGGTGGAATAATATGGCACCCAATAAAATTGTTTGAAAAGACAGTATATAAGTATTAAAAAATGACTATGTGCGGAACTAAATCGGGTCACACTTCACTATTCCTAATACAGGTCCTAATAAAAGGAAATATTCATAACGAGCAAGATTCTGGGTAACAGAAATTTACCTATTTTAAATTACTTTTATTTGGTACTTCCCTCCTTATGAATCTCCTTTTTTTAGGAACAATGAAGTATGACCCAATTTAGTTCTGTAAGTAGTCATTTATTAACGCATACTGTCTTTTCAATTATTTTATGGTGCGCTATTTTGGAAATGCACCAATATTTTACCTATGCCCACTTGATTTTTAGGCATAATTTAAAATAAATTGAATAAGTAGCTTTTAACTGATTTTTAATTATTAAACCGCCATTTGGTTCCGTCATGTTGAATTCGTACCAAAATTTTACCGTTTTATCTCTATATTAGATCTAAATTTTGTAGAAAATTTAAAATCAGTTGAATAAAAAAAATACCTTGATTTGTTAAATATTATATCTGGCCGCTATTGTGTTTCGCGATCTTAAATTCCTACCAGGGTTTTACCAGCTTATCTCTACATCATTCTTTCACAACATTTAAAATCAATCTTACAAGTAGTATTTTCAGCCTGACTTATAAAATATTTTATTAGGTCGCCATTATGTTTTGCCATCTTAAAATATTAGCAGTTGCTTTCTATATAACTTATGATATTGTGCAAAATTTGAGGTAAAATGGATAATCAGTTTTTTAGTAATATTTTTTAACATTTCGCTAGGCCGCCATTTTGTTTCATCATCTTAGATTCGCATTAGCAGTTCATTCTTACGTAATAATTTATTTTTGTGCAAACTTTGAGGTAAATTAGATAAGCATAGGTTTTTAACATTTCACGGGTTCATCATTTTATTTTGGCGATAATGGATTTTTACCAAACATCATACCCATATGACCCTTCATTTTTAAACAAACTTTGAAGTGAATCTGAAAAGTATTTTTTAGCTATTCCGCTCACAGACAGACAGCAGACGGAATTGAGAAATCATGTATTTTGGCATCAAGGGACCCTAAAACGTGAAGATCTGTAAATATCTGGAGGGTGATTTTTCACGATTACATAAGTTCTTTTACGAGGAAGGTAAACACAAAGCCAGACTAACATGTAAAATGTACAATTTTTCCCGAAGACACTATATTCTATAAGTCTGTATTATAATATTATAAAAACAAAAAAGTGTTTCCCTGTTATATTTGAATTAATAAAAAAACCTGGTTGTCTAAAAATTAAACTTACCGAATGACTCATTTAAAAAAATGCAAATTATATTACTTATATTTTTTCAAACCCTAAAATGACAAAGGTTCCTGGTCCCCACAATAGCGTACCTAAATTTTGATAGAGGATTAAATTTGAAATTTAAATATACAACCCTCTCACCCCACCAACAGAAGGGAAGCAAAAAGCTTAAATACACAAAAAAATTGATTTCTGGGTAGGTATGCAACTGCCAAATTTTATACGTTTTAGCTTTACCCGTACTCGAGTGTATAGTATGAACTTTTCGGACACATTCTGTGTATTTTAATAGGAAAAAATGAATAAGTCAAATTATCTTCAAATAAGAAAAATACTCATATCCCGAAAACGATACCGAAATTTCGAAATTCTTTTACGTTTTTTAGCATTTGAGAGGTCCCTCGGATAAAAGGTACGTTTTGACACAACGACGACCACGACAAGAAGTCATACACAAATTCCACCTAGACAAGTTTCGGGCGACCCAGATTTTTGGCATCTATTAATAGGAAATTCTTATTACATATTATGTTACATTTTCTTTCACTTAATGGATCAACAACGGTTAGGTACAGCCAGCGGCGGCGATCTTTTAGCTTTTTATATTATAAAAATTAGTTTGATTAAAGACAATGAAAAATAGGACTTGATTATACTCGAAGTAATAGTTGTGTTTACTTTTTTTTCATTTTTACTGCTTGTGGTAATTTTATTTACAGGTAATATATTTCTATGAAAAAGTATAACAAACTTCTATAGTGTCACTCAGTGCAAAATAAGAAATGAGGTACCTTGTAACGTTATAAGAGTGATACATTGTCGCCACAATAACTTTTAAGATATTTGTCTTAGAACCTACCTTATTTGTAGCTGTTTTCGACAGCAATATTAAAATATTATATTCAGTAATGGACATTTTATGGAACTTTTTAGCAGTATAGTGTCCTTATATTCTTTAACGTGGTAGGTTGTTTTTGTGGGTTCAGGACAACAAATGAAACCTCCTTTTATTTAGAAAATGCCGACGTTTCGACCTTTATTAAGTCTTTATCAAGGCTGGAAAAGAAATTACAACATATAAATATGCTATATTTCCTTTCAGGCGGCAGCATATAAGGAACGACAATAACAACAGTGAGTATATACGTTCTTAAGACGTACTAACAGATGAATCAATCACGATAGTTGTGTTAAACAATAAAAAATCATGAAAATAAATTTGAAGCGCTGTCACAGTACAACTTAAAATAAAATAAAACAACTACAAAACACTCATCACAAAATCGGTAAAGAACACAGAAGAAAAAAGGAAAAATTAGTGGAATGCATTTTCTTCACCCCTTCTCTCCTCTGTTCCTTTTCCCTTTATACATTTACACTTACGGTAAAAATGGGATTAGTGTTGTTTTAGCTATGCCGCGAAATAATAGACAGACAGACCGAAGGAATTGAGCAAATATGTTTTTTGACATCTAGGGATTCAAAAACTTGAAGATCTGTAAAAACCTGGGATGATGATTTTTTCAACATTAGAAAAATTTGCGCCAACGAAAACTTGAGGACAGACGAACCGATTCGTTTCAAATTTGCACCAAAAATACTCTAGGTCAGTGTCTCGCGAGAATAAGAATTTAGGTCTCATGGGCATAGATCTTCAATAATTTTAATAATTATAAATTTCTTTAAAAAATCAAGCCTTGAAATCGCACAAGCCGATAACAGTCAAATTGCAATCAGAAAGAATTGGAATAACTGTCTTACAAACCATTATTATCTACTGGCGTAGATACTTTTTTTTTCGATTGTATATATATGTAAAAAATATATATTAGTAATATTTCTAAAAATGGCGAATGAAAAAATTTGTTTTATTTTTTGTAAACAAAATAATTTTAATCCAGTATGCAGGGTATATCTAAAAGGATGAGGCAGCCCTCTTTGAAAATATATACAAAAAACGGTGAAACATGTGTTATTTTTTGACCAAAGCTTCATTAGGATGAAACCGGTACCTGGTAATAAAAAAAAATTCTTTCAAAAGCATTTAGCTTGCTTAAAGAATAGTGAAACAAGTCAAATTTCTTTTTTTTTTTGAATATATATTTTTTAACTGTATGTATTCAACTGCTGGCTTAGAAAACAGTAAAATAAAGCCAAGTTTCTATTATAATTTTCTATTTAAACACTTTTTTCCATTATACAGGGTTGCCCTAGGGGGTTGAAACTGTCCCCTGAAAATGAAAAAAGATTTTTTTAGTCCAAGAGAGTTTAGAGAAAACATTAAATTTCTACTGTTTTTATATAAAAATATTTTCCATTATACAGTGAGGCTCTAGAGACATGAACCAGCCCACAAAAAACGAAAATATTTTTGTTTTAAAGCGGTTAGTTAAAAAAACATTCTTTTATCCCTTTGTATATAAAACCTTTTTTCTACCATACGGGGTACTCCTAGAGGATTCAAAAGCCATTTAAAAATGCAATTAAACTGCTGCTCATAATACGTGAGTCACTAGCTTTTTACACTAAACTTTAAACTAAATATTTTGCAAACCAAGGGAGGTATCAGAATGTTCCTACTAGAATTTAATAAAAAAATTGTTTGTTAATAAACTAGTCTTATTTTTTTTTTCAAAATTAATAAGTACACTATTTATACAGGATGTACAAGAAAAGCACTATTTTTTTTTAATATTTTGATCCCCAGGTTTCTACAAAAATGTTTTAAATTCTTCTTTTTTCAAAACATGTACAATTTTTTAAAAATACCTTTTAAACAATTAATAATAATTAGCGTGAGGCAATAATTTTGATTAAGGCATATACTCTATGAATTATTCTACCAAAATTAATTAGTTTTCCTACAACTCAAGCCCCAGTTTTTTACAGTGACGTGCATAAATGTTAGATATTATATGCGCTTTCTCAACATCTGTGCTCTGTAGGGATTATAGATGTTTTCTAATACAAAAAAGTAGATACATTTTATCGCTTTTTTACAAACAGAATAGGTGAATTATGCTCTCTAAAGGTATCAAAGGGTTCCCAATAAATCAGACCAAAACAATGTGATATGCTTTTCTTTTATTATGATTTTTTTATTCAAACGTTTCGGCGATCGTTTCCCACCATCAACAGGCTTTTTTGGGAGGTGTGCATCAGTTCAAAGCATACTTTTTGTTGTTCTAATTAGAATGTGAAGTCATATTTCGCTAATAGCTATTTTTTTATATTTCTTTTTTATTTCTACACAAGAAACGCTCTCTGTCATGTTCGAATTTTAAACTGTTCAGTCATTTAATAACCTTGATAACAGGTTCACATGTACAGTAGAAATTCCTGATAATTCTTCTATTAATTTCTTATATATCACTCTCAATCTTGAAAGCAATAACAAAGTCACCACAAATTAGTATAGGAAGAAGACTTGGTCTAGCAGATACTTAAATTTTTATTCCTGTCATCCTATGAAGTATAAAATATCGATTATTAGGAATCTTGTTGATAGAGCAATTCTACTCTCAGATCATAAATATTATGATAATCTGAATTTTATCAAGAACACATTAGAAAAAACTGCTATCCAAAAAGGCTCTTAAGTCGAGTTATTAATGACCGCTACAAACTAATAAAACGAAAACAAGTTTTCATAGCTAATAATACCAATCATGTTAGTAACTCTCAAAACAGTTTATCTAGTATTTCATACATAAAAATGCCATTTTTCCACACGATTGAGAATCAATGGACACCTTCCAATCTTATCTCTAATATTTTCACTTCATTAAAAGATCTTGATGATAAAACACTCCAAAGTAATTTAGTATACAAATTAGAATGTATATCTTGTGACCCTACTCTTGTATATACCAGTGAAACATCAGAATATACAAAAAAACGCTTTTATCAACACAACTGTAATATAAACTAACATTACATGCTTTTGATTTTAACTATTTTTCAATATTACACAGTGAAGAAAATCGTATCAAAAGACAAATTTTGGAAACGTTATACATTCACAAGTTTTCAAACAATATTAATCAAAAAACTGATTATGATAATATAATTTCATTTTATAAACACCTAATTTAATAGAACAATTTAACATCAAAACATGTTTTCCTTTTTCTTTCTTACCTAATCAAAAAAACAATTTAATACTTTCTGAAAATAAAATCTGGAACTGACATCTGTCGTTAAACTGTTGAAACCCAAAAAAAAAATAGTTTTATATCTTTCAGTCGCAAAACAGTTGACAACACACTAACGTTTTAATATTTAAATAAAAACACCACAGGTGTCTTACCTGTATGGTAATATTTTGGTTTATGTGTTATATGTTTTGATGCCTTTATTAAACTAATAAAACATAAGAATAACACATGTTTTTCTCTTAGATATATAAAAAAACAAAAGATTTTTCTCTTTTTCTTTTCATTTGGTTACCTACTAATAATAATAATAATGTACGTATAATGTGTATTAATTATAATTACGTTTGTTTATTGTTTGTTAATTTACATGTATGTATGTAATATTTTAATCTTTTTCAACTTCCTATCACAAAAAAAAAACAAAACATCTACTTGTAATGTTATTCCATATTTCTGTTCTTTTTATTTACAATTTATAAACAAAATGTATGTATTTTAGCCTGATAATGTTTGTAAACGACCGCCGAAACGTTTGAATAGAAAAAATCATAATAAAAGAGAAGTATATCACGTTGTTTTGGTCTGATTTATTGGAAACCCTTTGATACCTTGTTCAAAAAAGACCGGAAACTGTACTATGCTCTCTTGCAACTTTTTCAAAAAGTTTATGATATGCGTAAATATCCTAATTTCATAAAGAATATATATGTTGGCTCGTTCATTACGTGAGGCTACCTTATTTCAGGATTTGTAAGAATTATAATAAAATTTAAATACAGAAGGTTCTTAGTTGCATATGTACCGAGATATGTACTTATAAGATATGTTTTTTTATTTAAAGGGTTTTCGGTTTAAGAGAGAACACTTTAAGTATGTAATGAAATACGGCTTAAATTAATTTATGTCTAATACCCCGAAGAATGATTTGTTTCATGATTTTTAAGACGGCTACTCCATATCAAAAAAGCTCAAGAGACAATTTCTGTGTAATTTCCCTCAAAAACTTAGAAAAAGAAGCAATAGAAGTTCAAAAAAGAATAAGTACTAACACGCACACATCTGAGAAAAGTTTTTTTTTCTCAAATTGTCACAAAAAGGGCTACAAACTATGAATGTGTTCGAATAGTTTCGTAATAAGTTGGAATTTTTGGACTTTATTTTCACAACCGCACAAAATCTCGAGACCTTTTGTTTGATAGGTGACGAAGACCACTTTTCTACTACCTTGAGCAGAATTGTGAACTGTATTGGCGTAATTAGCGGCTTGGAAAATCTTGTAATCAGAAATAAAGACAATTAGGTGCAGCAAAAAACATTTAATAAAACTAACAAAAACTATAAAAAAAAGGTACAAAAAGTGTGACCTAAATTTAAAAGCACTCACTCAGTCATACGCACAATCTTAACTAATAAAAGTTTATAGACTTTACATAATAGAGCCGCTACTTTAAAGTGCACTATATTAAACTAATTAGAGCGAGTTGCGAAGCACTAGAATGTAGATATTCTGGTTGGTAGATAAACCTTCTTATTGGCGACTTTGTGTGGCTTTAAATAAAGAGAAGTAGAAAAAAAACTGTTTTAATTGGAGTTCCAGGCGTGGAAAACTGAATTATATAGTATGCGTGTGACGGGGAAATTTTAGACCAAATTCGCAACTCGATTAAGCAAAAAGAGGTTCGATTTTTGGGCCCGACGAAAGAGAAAGGACCTGCTTATTTTATGTTCATTCGGTTGTTGGTACACTTATTTGTACTGATTTTTAGCTTTTTATGCGGGCAAATCTATTCCCAAACCCTTGGCTTTCTCCCTTTTAGGCCGAGCGTTCTCGCCACTGTGTTTCCACTAACAGAGCTTAAAAGACATATCTGCTACTACCATATACTATATGCTATATAGTCTTCTGTTAAAGTTATTTTAGACATTTAGGTTTAAAAGTACGTTTTGTATCTGTCCTGGTAAAATCGAGTTAATTCTTTTATATTATTGGTGGAGTGAGTGTGAAATATGAAGCAATATCATGTTTATTATTTTATTTTATTTAATAGAATACCTCATGTTTTTCAAGATTTTAGTTATGCATAAAACGGTATTCTAGGCTTATAAGATATAAGGTATATCTTATAAGCCTAGAATACCGTTTTATGCATAACTAAAATCTTGAAAAACATGAGGTATTCTATTAAATAAAATAAAATAATAAACATGATATTGCTTCATATTTCACATCGACATGACTTTTATAAAGAAAATGACATACTTCAATAATTTCATTATCACCCGGTGTACATTTTATGATTGTAAACATTATTTGGATATTGGGATACTTAAGAATCTCCTCAGAATCTAATATGAATATTATGAGTTGACCTACATTGCTTAATCACGATGTTCATTAATCTCCCAATAAACGTGCAACTGATGGTTATTCAGCAGATGTGTTAACTAATAAATCCAGTTTTGCATAAGTAATTGGATTTAAACAGTTGTGAACTATAAACAGTTTATGCTTAAAAAATGAATATTTGCACAAACAGATTTAACCGAAAACGTTTTCTGTTATTTTAAAACCGAGATTTTGTCTGTAATTAAAGTAATAGTCGTATCTAAAATAGAATTATAGAGACTATCATTTTGTAGTATAAATTATTAAATAGTAAAGAACCGAGTTTATGTGATTTAGTTACATGATACCTAAACTCTTTTATCTGGTTTTTCGTTTCTCTGAAGATATTTGTGACGAAATCTATCGGTTCTATATAAAAATCACAAAAGTACATGTCTGCTATAACCTGATTAAGGGTGCCGAAGGCAACATTATGTTTGTCTTAATTATTATGAGAAAATAGTTAATATTAATTTGTTATGAGAAAATAAAAATCATCATCTTTTTGGGAGCAGTTTGATAGCACAGAAACCTTAGAGTGCGTGCAAAAATGCAACTCAAACAAATTTTTATTAACTTCGTGTATGTTAATGACATTTCAGACAAACATTTAAAATGTTAACTGGCTTTGGTCGGAAATTGAATCCTGGACATTATCTACGCCAATTTACAGAAATTATTTCTATTCGAGATTTTAATAAAATTGGCTTGGAGTTCGCAATTTATATATTTTTTTACAGTTGTACAATTGTAAAAATATCATTTACGCCAATTACTTCCACAATCTCGTGATTTCAAGGTTTCTACCAAAACTATTGTCGTTTTTTATTTTATTGAAGTTGGTTGGCGCGTTAGCGAGAATTATAGACTCCTGAAAATATCGAGGTCTATGTTCATGAGACACAATATCTAATCTCTTCGAGACATTGAGGTATCCTGTTTTTGTCGCAATGCCCTCCGCATACTCCTTAATTTCAGTTACCGTTTCTTTCATTGAAAAAAACTCTCACACTTCTTGGAATGGAAAATGGTTTTTTTTGTGAATTTTTCTAATTTTTTGATATAATGCAGTTCTCGACTACCTGATCAAAAGGTGCCAGTGTCACAACTACCCTTAGTACTCTTTTTACCAATTAAGCAGTTTTTGAAAAATGAAATGTGCTCGGTTTGAGGTTATTATTTAGTATTTGTTTAGCTATGACAAAACTTTACAATAGTTGCTTGTTAAAACAGTGGCATGGCAATATTTTTCGTGAATACAAAAATGCTGAAAATTAAGAAATCGAAAAATATATAAATTCGGCATATTTACTAAAAAATGTATTGCGTAAAAGGAACATGGCAATGAACGAGACTGGTGGTCTCGAATGGTCCAGAACAACTGGTTATTCTAAAAACCTGTTAAGTAGGTAGGGACAAATTATAAAAATGCATACGCTAGCCACCATTTTACTAGTGAAGTATTTTATTACATATTTGTAAATAATAATAGAATGTAATAGAAATTAAGTAATTAATAAGTAAATTGTGATATTAAATTTTAAATTACTGCATTGTGCAGAAACTTAATTTAATAAACAAAACACTTCAAAAATAGCGGTTTTTATAAAGTAAAGCTCTGAGCCTGAGTTACACCATTTTGTTTTTTACTCATATCTATTCATCTTTTGTTAACTTTAGAACTTTATAACTTTGTATTATCTCTTATCCAAAAAATTGTAGCTGTAATAAATAAAGCTAAAAATATTTAAATATTTTTTGGTTCCTAATATTATATCGAAACGTGTGAGTTTTCGTAAAAAGTGCAAAGAATAGTTTAGTCACAAATTGAATTGATATTCTAATGGTGATAAATATGCCAAAATCTTTGGCGCTGTTTAAAATTATATATTTATTCCCGATAAAATGTCTCTTTACTCTTAATTAACATCTATAAAGTTTAATCTTAGTATGTTAAACCGTTTAGCAGTAATATAAAAAAAATTTACCCCGACAGCTAAGGATTTGCGGACCATTATCCACATAACTTTTTTTACTATTTTTATAAAAAATATCTCGATATGGGCGACATATAAAATATATGTTAACAGGTAACTTGACTGTATACATTCTTATATTCCACACTATTACTTATTAGTTAAGGTATGGATATGTGATTAAACAAATTGCATGATTTATTTTTTAAAATAGCAATTTGGGCATATTGTAAAATTGATTGCTTTAATAACCCACCGTCGGTACTGAAAATCCACTAAGCGTTATAAAGTTATCATGAATACAAATTTTCTTTACACACATACTGACATCATAAAATGTTTGTAAAAATTATATATTATACCTGGGTCCTAGATACTGTAAAACGAAAAAAACAACTTGATTTTTATGAAAATATTTGCGATTACAATACTTTTCGCATGGAAGCAGTTCATATAATACAAAAATATGTTTTATTATTATTTTCTATCTTCACAATTTTCGAATGGGTTGTATCAGTGTTATCCGCCTTGTATTTCTGCAAGATTCTCTTCAAGAACTTCAAACGGAGCTACCTAAAAATGATCTTACTATTGATGTGATTGATGTTCCGAAAATTTCTGATTATCATCATTATTTTAATTATTATTATATTATACATTGTGTCCCAAACTAACAATTTAGCCGTAAATAGAAAACTACATATGCGATTTTTTCAACTTCCGCGTGGCTATTTAAATACAACTAAACTATCGAGGCAAATTATTGTCCGTATTAAACAAACAATTTCGATTGTTAATCAATTCTAACTATGTTTTTTATTAAAAACTTGACCTTATGCCTAGTCATTTTCGATGCAATAAAAAAATTATTAAGGTGCGATATTTTAAAAACCTTATTTATCACCTACCAAAACAAGTAAGTTAAAACACCAATATGTGTCTACAAAATAAACTCCACATCACAGTTTCGTTTTATACAGTTTGATTTAAATTAATGATTGCTTAACAAATATACTGGGCATTCAGTGCTAAAAAATTGAAGTTATTTTGATAAGAAAATCTGTTATCCCTATACAACTTTTTGAGCCACTCTGCATGAAATAAAACTAGATTTTTAATAAGAGAAATTATTAGGTTTAGTCTGCTGAGAAGTGCCCATTTTTCTTTCTTTCACAGAACAAGGCTATTATCTTCATCTTTTACTTCTGAAAAAAAAATTAAAGTTGAAGAAGGTATCGAAGTTATTTATTTAATACAGTGTCTATACAGTTCTATTTAGGATAACCAAGTTACCCCACTTTCGTTTCCCCACCAGAAGTTATAATTATAATATCAAAATACTTTGCCTCGATAGTTTACTTAAACCGATAAGACCGAACGGAATTTGATAAAATCGTTCGAGTAGTTTTTAGATACTTGGCTAATGTACCATCATAGCACATACGTTCGCTGCGGTCAAACGTAACTACCAAAAACAAAAAGCCGTAATGCATTGCAAAAACTGGGAATTTAATGTGGAAGCTAGGTTCAGTATCATGGAAATTTCTGATATAGATATATGTTTTTTTCTAAATGAAATTTTCTTAGAATTCCTTCTTTTATCATATTCAGTATATCCCAAAAAAAGGCAAAATTGTCTTGACGACTGGTTTACCGTAAGTTCAAACTGTCAGATTTTTTTGTTATAGTATTTCCGATTTTTATATAATATTTAATTACTAATTCAACGATATATCACTATTAAGATAAATAAAATATCAAGTTTTTTCTTATTTTCAGAAATTAAATAACAAATTTAATTTTTAATAATGATATGTTCAAACTGAGAACCATGTATTCAGGCTTGAAATCTCTGAAGAACACTGCTTATACAAGTTGGCCTAGAAACAACAATATTCCTTGATTGATTTGATAAGTAATTTAGTAGTTGTGATTATTTAAGTTAAAAAATCGGTAAAATTCCCTTACCTGCAACTTCCCCCTATGAATAATTTCTTTTATTAGGAATAGTGAAGTGTAACTCAGTGCAGTTCAGTGCATAATTTAAAGTCAATTGAATAAGATTTTTTACGTTGATTTTTTAAAAAAATATTTGCTCACCATTTTGTTCTGCGATCTTGAATTCGTACCACAACTTTACCAGTTTATCTCTATATCAAACTATGAGAAGTTTTTTTTAGGCTAAATTTTTAAATATTTTATGAAGCCGCCATTTTGTTCCGCCGTTTTGGATTCGTATCAAAATTTTATCAGTTGATTCCTACATAATACTTGATTTTTGTGCAAAATTTCAGATAAATTGGATAATTAGTTTTTTAGTAATCATTTCTTAACATTCCACTAGGCCGCCATTTTGTTTTTCCATATTGGATTTTTACCAAGTCATTCCCATATGACCCTTAATTTTTGACCAAAATTGTCAATTGGGTCAGTAGTTTTTTAGACAGACAGATCGAAGGAATTGAGAAAACATATTTTTCGGCATCTAGGGACCCTGAAAAGTAACCGAATGGAATTATCATTAGACATAACTGTCGTTACTCGACACAGAAAATTTCGAAATAGGCGCAGGAAAACTAATTTTCAAAGAATTTGTGGTATAAATGGGTGGTGTGGTATATTTAATGGATGCTTGATAGAAAATGTTAGTTTTAGTATGGAGGTACTCTGACGCCCAACAATATTTTTATTTTCCTATCTTCAAATTCTTCTCGAGAATATTCCATTAAATGAAGGAGAAACTATGTCCCTGCAACAATTATTTTCCAAAAGGATGGATGTCTTTTTGTGAGAATACTTCACAGAATCAGTCTACGTTACACAAGTAAACACTTTATGATAATTGAAAAGCAAGATCACCAAACATACCGTAAATGATTGCAGTAACTTGTATAAGAAGGGTTCCTTATAAATTTCAAGCATCTATATCATCATCACATTGTCTTCAGTTCGAACATCTGTTTTTTAAATTATGAATTGGTAGATAAGAACACAATTTTGATTTTATTTATTTATCCTGTCTATTACTGAACGCAAATCAATTTCATTTATATTAAAGAAAATTATTGAATATGCTATATTATTGAACTAGTAAAAACACTTATAAAATCGAAAATAAATTACAGGGTGTTATCTTAAAAAAAATAAGTTACTGCGACAATTTGGTCGATAATCTAATTTTCTATTTTACTGAATGAAAAGTATCTAGGTAAAAAAGCTAAAATTAATTGATCTCTAGTTCATTAGTGGATATCCAAATCAAGAATTAAATTAAAATAATCCTTGCTGGGTATTGAAATAAATAAAAATATAATATATTCAGTTAGTAAAGATAATTTTTTATTCTTGCATTTGTTAGAATCGTTCTGGAGACAATTTGAATTTGGAACAACCCAAGTTTATTATTTCATAATTCGAGCCAATATGACTTACACCTACTTATATTATCGCAAAAAATAAACGTACAAAATATTTAATACAGGTATATTTAATGCACACGGTGACATAAATGATTCGCCAAAAATTTAGAAATAATGTTTCGTTTTTATGCTGATCGGAATATATCTGGATACAGAAATTAAAGAATAAATATATCGTACTAATAAGAACTATTAGACAATTCGTATTCAGTCCAGAAATTGCTGAAAATTATATTTGTAATTGGTAGATATACCGCGAAAAGGCGTAATAATTTTTACAAGAATATTGTTTTTTTTCATGCTGAGGTGCAAACTTGCTGTCAGCTTTTAGGGGTTCTTTTACCCAACAAGTGAGGACGAATATGTTTGTTGAAGGACCTTGCACTTGGTGAGCCACATTAGTGCAGGTGTCATTTCTGACCTCGGCGAGCTCATTCGATTTCCTACAGCTGCTCTGCAGGGCCTGACCCGCTGCCACGAGACCGTTCGTAGCAAGAAGGTCCCTGGAGGTGAAATCTGGAGGTTCCAATTACCTTCACAAAGGACGTAGGCCGCAACAATACGTCAGTAAAATGCAAATGTTAACGACATTCCATGTATTTCCCTCTTTGTTTAAGGAAAAAAACTGTTTACAGTGCTGAAGACATCGCCGCCAAGTAGCCATGTACCATAACATTGCTCACGAGGGTATTTCTCATTTTATATTTCTTGACTAAATTATTTTATATTCTGTGTTGATCGCTAGGAGACAGATTTAGAACAATTAATAATATATTTCTAAAATTTTGAGTCCAAAAATATCTGTCAGTCTGCCCAAAAAGATTACACCAATTATTCTTCTGTAATTAGGTTGTCTAGCGGAAAAAAAAACGAATACTACACCGCAGCTTTACATTGGTTCCGAAAGATTATCCGGGAATTAATGATAAATGGTGAAGTAACTGCAAAAAAATTTAATGTCGACTGAGTAATCTTTAATTATTAAGATTTTTGTTTTTTCTTTGGGATCGAATTAATAATCTGTCATATTCTAGTTTAAATTGGTAAATGGGTAAGCTTGTCTACATACACAAACGAAGGCGTGCCTGAACGTGGGCTCTGTGACCTTCTTTACAAACGCTGCTCATCGAACTGCAACAAGATGGTGGGCTCAAACTCATGCAAACTGAAAAATCAGAATGGCGGACAGTGATTTCGATTGCGATTCTAGCGGGACGAAATGCTTAACAAGCTGCAACCGGCGTATATCAGATATTTTGTGGACTCTTTATAATGTTTTAACAAATATACTGTTAAATAGCGTTGTTATCAATTTTACATATTTTGAAAGCCTTTCAAAATATTTATTTTTCTGCTAATTTTAAGTTTTTCCCATATTGATTTGGAGAGCTTCTGTACTTGAAGCTGAACGAACGTAAAATGAGAAATAAAAATGAACTTTACTTACATGGTTTTATTTTCATTAAAGGCTTACATATCAAGACTACCATCCGAATCTTCATCCAGTTCATTAAATGACGAGTCCACCAGAAGATTAATTACGGCTGAGGGCAACGTTTTCTCTTTTTTCTGACGCTTTATACGGAGACTACTAACTAAAGGGTCCGAAGAGATGAGTAGCATGTGAATTAAGTCATCCATTATACTTTTTCTGCTGAACTTACGCGAGTAATTCTCTCTTATATCTTTACTATCTTTATTTCGCGCCTCTTGCGCTTCTTCTGACAGCATACCTACTGGTAATATAGCTTCTTTAATTATTTTCCCTCCGTGTATCAAAAGTTTGTATACGGTCTGGGGCATATAATACCAACTGTAATATTTAATATATAATTTGGCCGTTTCGAAACCATAATCTTCAAATCTAGCTATACTGGCTATTGTTCATCTATACTGTAACCACTGGCTATTGTTCTTAAAATAATTCCAAACCGTTTGATCAGATCTTCATTAACACCTGTGATATCGGCAGAAATCCAGGCTTGGGTATATCGACAAGTATTTAATTTTTAAAACGATCCTGGATAATTTTTTTTCTATGAGCAACTACTTCCTTATGTTCTCTTTTTACTTGCCAGCATTGTATATCCAGCCGATATGCTATATGTAGTAAACATTCAAAATATTTAATCCATGAAAACTGGGCATTCCCAGCTCCAACGCTCTTGTGTTGGTGTTCTGTTTCTACCCAATTTTAGGTTATTCATTTGATTTGGAGTTGCCCCACACACGTGGCAGTTCTGTGTAGCCTGGCCCGAAAGAACGCTACAAATGTTTCCATCAATCATTGTTAACACCAAGTTTGATATTACGAATATATCTTTCCCTTCCACTTACACAACAGTCGGTTTCAACTCCGAAATTTGGTGCTTTACTGCTGAAACTTCTTGACGTATTAATTCCGATGTTTCTTTACGCATAATAATTTTTAAAGGTCGGCAGTATTTAGTAGATGATGGGCGAGGATTTTGCCACAGTGTTATTTTTTTGTGTTTTCCTGAAGAAGTTGAAGCTTCTGATAAGGTGGTCATTTGTAAAGGCACTAAAGATACAACAAAAATAAAACCATCATCATAAGAGTCACTAGGTCGTTCAGTAGGAAGCTGTTTGTATCTGCTTTGTCCAGAGGCTCCATCGCATCCCCATTTGAATGAAATATGTACAGAAGAAGATGTGTCGAGTCCTACGTTAGCTGCTTTTAATACCTCATATTGAACAGAAACCAATCTTTGTATTGTATGGTCAAGTAACGACTGCTGTAAATTCGGAAATTTCATTTTTTTCTGGATAGCACTGCTTTCTTGCCTCCAGTAGGAAATGATAATTTGGATATATATCGGCGTTATGGGCCTTATTAATTTTTCGCGTAGATATGTACTGATCTTTTGTTAATTTATTATCCACAAAAAAAGCTAATGCTGCATCACATGACATTTTAATAGGTTCCTTTTTTGGTGAAAAGTAAGACTTCTTAATTTTATGGGCTCTTTTTGGTGAATAAGTTGTCACTTGCTTTACAATTTCTGCCGCAGTTCTTCGTCCTGATGCATGTAAACTCATTTGTGCAGCGAGAACAATTTCATTAACGGATGCTGATTCCACTAAAGGCTTTATTTTTCTTTTTCGAGTTTTTTCAGAACATTCAATAAATTCTTTTTGTGGACGGCCAAAGGCACCGTTTTTTTGTGATGTTTTCCAAATGTCAATAGCTTCTCTAAAAAAGATGTTTTCATCCAACCAGTTTTTGTATCTGAACAAAAATCTTTCCAATGTATAATGGGATTCAATCCATCTCTGCTTGAGATTTTTACAAAAATCGTGCACTTTTTTCTTCACTATTACTTGAATATCATTTGAACAGTCTTTGGGAAAATAGTTTTTAATGATAAAGTCGGAAACACAGCTCTCACGTTTTGAATAATCACTTTGTTGCTTCCAAATGTCAAATAAAAGTCTCTTGTCGATGCCGTTCTCCAAACCTTAAAACAAATAAATAAAAAAAAGTTGGTCAAAGTTGGTTGAAATTTTCACGTATATACAAAGGCCAAAGACTATTCTAAACAATAAACTAAAATTCATATTGGCTTTTTTTAACCTTTGGATTTCCGAGGATTTTAACATAAAAGATTTGAAAAAAAAATAACAATTTCACACTTTTTTTTAAACTTTAATAAATCGCTAAACGTTTTTGGAATTAGTATATAAACCAAACCCAAAACAAATACATACCTTGAGCTAACTGCTCCATAATTTCAATTACTCACAATTTAAACAATTACGTCAATACACTGATTTGTTTTAGCAACAACTGTCAATTGCTGACTCAATACGGAACGGCGCGTAACAAAAGATAAGATTCCGCCTACTAGATCGCGGATATGGATTTTTTTCTGCAAAAATTGTTTAAACCATGGAACTTCATATACATAAAGCTTTGCTACAAGCTTTGTATAATAGTCCTTTGATTTTTTTTATATATGACTTTTGTCTCGCTAGATTATTGCTTGGAACGTCTGTGTGGCGTATGTGTGTGATCATGGATGAAAAATACAGATTTAATTAATTTGAAAATGATGGATAACTTTTAATATCGGGAAAAAGAAATGAACTGAATCTCAGGGAAAATATAAATGCTAGAAAACTGTTTAAATTTAAGGGTGTACTGGCTTGCGGTGGTGGTATGATGCATTGAATAACATATTGGTGATTTTAATTTGACGTGTGTACGTATGATATCATTCCATTTTGCTTGCACAAAAGATGATTCTGTCTTGGTGGATGATGATGGTCGTCCACACAAGTCCCGGATCGTTCAAGAAGCTTCAAGAAATTGTAATATTGATTGAATGATTTGGCCAGAAGGTTTTATAAATTAATAATCAGATTTTTTTTTTATTTTGATCTACATCTTTATTCCTGTATATATTGCATCGCTATATAAAGTGAAATTCTGAGTTGTTTTAATTGCTAACTGTTAATTGAAAGAAACTTTAGCACATTATACTTTTTATAATTTATCGTCAATATATAGTTTTAAATAAGCAAAACTAATTAAAATAAATATTTATTATATTCTTTAAAAAAAATCAGCTAAATGTTTCAAGGTTAGACTCTAAAAATGTCTTGTGTTTTTCGAGGGCGAAATCTTTATACGCCATCAACAACTATTAAAAATGTTTCTCAAGTTACTAAAGTGGCTCTGTTGGTAACTGAGCGTATCCTTATTTAGTTAAAAGGGTGTCTTTGAGGTAAAGATAAGACACGGATTATTAAATCTTGTTCAGAAAATAAGTAGAGCACGTGGCATCTTGAGTAACAGCTATTGCTTTATAACAGTGCTACATTAAAAACGCTGAAATTCTCCGGATCGCACTCGATACAAGCTTTTTGACAACGCAAAATAAATTGATTTTATTCAAAACTTCCTCCATTGATAAACATTCCTTTTATCGCGCAAAATGAAGTGTGGCCTATTTAGTTCCACATAATTATTTATCAATAAATACATTCACTTTGGATAAAAGGTAGGATTCATTCCTTCAACTTCCGAATAATTGGGTAAAACAAATCTCTAAAAGAATTTAACTGGAACTTTTCTCTTAATGGATTATACAGGCAGGCAAGTGAAAGATAGCACAATGTATATATCTATCATCGCTTCAAAAAAAGAAACTGGGACAAAACATTTATAATTATATCACTGGAATACCATAAATTACCTACCGTCAAAGAGAAAGCAGTTGTCAAATTTGACAAATAATTTTCACATTCAAAAATTGCTGGGTTAAGTCTAGAATAGAAAGCGTTACTATATACGCATATTAGAGAGGGAATCACTATAAGAAATATTGTCATTGAGTTGCGATTTAGCAAAAATATTGTTATTAGCTGAACAGAAATTCCATTAGCATTGAAATATAATAAGAAAGTTCTTGGCATCCCAGAATTTCGAGGGCAGAGCAAAATGCAAGACTAGTTCATTATCTGAAAAATAATCCATTTGAAACAGCAGTCATAGTAAAAGGGGGGGCATGGATCAGTATGCACCGCTCGCCGAAGAATTTGCTGTTCGAATTTTACTAAAAATCGTTGTGCTGTTAACAAAGTTTATCTCACCGAAATAAATAAGCAAACAAGGTTCGAATTTGGAAGAGAATGTGTAAATCAGAATAACATGTGGGAAAATGTGGTTTTTCAGATAAGAAAAATCGTAACACTAGAATTCGCCTTTATACTACCTGGAATGAGAAAAATATGTTTATATAGTTAGCCAAAGTAATCGATTTTCTGTTTATGTCTAGGCTTGGATAAGCGCCAGAGCATCATGTGTTTGTGCGATATTACCTTGACCTTCGAAAAGTCTCAATTTAAACTTCTTTGAGAATGTTTGGAAGAAAATGACGAAATGTATTTTGAAACACGCATATTTCGTAGCAGTTTAGAGGCCAGGACAACAAACATGTTAGTATAAAATATGCTTTTCGCGCAGGTTTCAAACTAAACTTTTTCTACAACTGCATAGGAAACTTTTTGAAAATTAAATTAATTTTTTTTCTGCTAATTGGCAACACAGCCCATACGGAAAAAAATGCAAGACATTTTTAGTTTGTTTCATTGTGGTTTAACCAAATTTATTTCTATTAAATGTTTTTGTTCAGTGAAATATGAAGGTTTTAATTATTTTTTGAAAATGTTTCATTTGAATTTAATTCATATCATATTTCGGTTTATTATCAGAAGCACAGATTATAAGAAAGATGTGGATTTATTATAATAACACAGCTTTCAGTGGTCAACCTGTTTTTAAATGTAATCCTTACATTGAAGAGCTACTCGTTGCCTATCATGCAAGTGGGATATATTACACTTATAAAAGCTGAGTTTTCTCGTATCGCGTCGCTCTGTAAGTATGAACAAACCCGAAAACACAACTATCGGAAATTGACAAATATGTCAAATAAGCCTCATTCATCTTAATTAGGGAGCAACAAACCTGTTATCCCAGATTTTTTTTTGTATACCATGGTACATATTACTAAATATCTGTGTGTGGAACTAAAAAGGGACATACTTTTTATTAAAAAAAAGCATTCATAGTAAGAGAAATGCCAGTTAACTGATTTTTTTATATATACATTTTATCAGGAAACACCAAACATCTAATTTGGAAAAATATTAATTTAAAAAATAGGCTAAATAAAAATTGCTGTTATGAAACCTGACATTGCTATTTTTCTACTTAGATACAATGGAGTATTTTATATAGTATAGTAGCCAGTCAAATTAGAATTTAGCCTTCCATTGACTTCCAAATAAAACTAGTATAGGTTTGCGACGGTTTATGAGGTGAGAACTTGTGGGAGCCAAAAAACGCGAAATTGTATCACTTTTTACCTTATAACATCTAAAGGGTGCATCGTGCAGAAAATTCTCTCTTACCAAAGGGTATTAAATTCAGTTGTTCAGCGGTCTGGTCGTAATCAGCAGACCAAAATATTTTGTGCAGTCTCATGACTTTTGAAACTATAGTCACCCACATTCTTCTGGGAAATCGAATTTCTATGAGCCAGAATATTAAATATAATGGTAAATCCATTTTATTATTGCTATACCTACCTCGTGTCGCTTGGCAGAAGATGGTCCAGAAATATACTTATTCCCTTTCTCCAGCTCTTCATTTTCGAGAGTATTTCGACTTTTCTCTCCTTTTTGAGTATTCCGAACCCACAAATGTCTTTGAAGCAGATACCCATTACTCGGGGAGTACTAGGGTAAATGGTGGTGGGATCTCGGTGAGTGTACCCAACACAGGTGTTCAGACGGCTAATTAAACACCGCGAACGACTTTCCTAATAAGGAAAACTTGTTTAGGATAATTAAAACTTCTTATGAAACCGAAACCGAGGCTTTACTTTACATCATGACATAAAACACTAAATATTGCCTAACGAACTGATCAGCCGAAGCGCGACGTCGTTCTTCTTTTCGTCAAATTTATTGCGATAACACACAAACTAAATCAAAACATAATTTGTAATCAGGATCCCAGATCATTGTCACTAGTATCGTTTGTCAATGGATTGAAATACATCTATCGAAACTTATCCCAACAAAGTCTCTGACGCCTTAGAGCTAAATAATTTAATTGATTTGGACGACTGCGGGCGGTCCATTTCGACTTAAGATATTCTACGGGGCAAAATCCTACTCCCATCACAGTGTCGTGTTTGACTCCATTTAAACAATTCTAATTTTACCTCAAATTACCACCGTGATCTTGACATTATACCCCTTCGAAGCCACTGCTAATGAAATACAAGGAGTGGTAGAGGGGAGAGTGTGTTAAAAGGAACAGATCCTGGCAGTTTATAGTTTTTAAAGTTTATATTTCTCACATAAGACCAACTGTATTAAATTTACATAAATTCGATTATTAGTAAATTATTCTTAATGTTGAATGATTGGTTTAAAAAAATAAATGTAATTCAATTTCTGCATAGGGCCCAAACTTCACGATATAACTACTCTACAAATATTTCCAGTTGCCATAATTTTTTTAAGAGGTATTATTTTCCTTCCCTTTTGAGAGGGAATTTTTGTAATATTGAAAAAATCATCCTATGTATTTTTCTCAGATGGATAACAATTTGGTAAAATTCCAATGTGGCGGAACAAAATTGCGACCTATTAAAATGTTTTCAAATCATTGCTAATATTCTACTTATCTAATTGACTTCAAATTTTGTACGAAAATTAAGTGTGACATAGAAAATTAATTCTGATACGAATCTAATGAGACAGAACAAATTGGCGGCCTATTAAAATGCTTAAAAGATCATACTTACGCAGTTGACTTCACATTTGATACGATAATCAAGTGTGATATCAAAATTAGCTGGTAAAAGGTGGTAAAACTTTGCTCAGAATCCAATGACACAAAAGGCGGCCTAATACAATGTTTAAAAAATTGGTTTAAAATAACTTCTTTCCTAATTTTTGCTATAAAAAGAAATATGTTAGACTCCTAGTCAGAAGTCGGAAACAACCCTAAAATAGTGAATTATAGCCTAAAGCTGAAACATTAAGTGTCAATTTAACTAAAATATATTCCAATAACAACAATAAATATTAAAATTTAGTATTACTGACTTAAGTCAATACAGCTCTAAATATAACAATATTATTAAAAGGCGACTCAAATTTGAACAGGTTATTTATACTGATTTAAAACAGATATATTACAATTGATTATTTCGGGATGACGTGACATCAGGACCGCCATATTGCCTGAGAGACAAAGCTCAATTGATGTGTACACAAACGGAAAAATTCACGTCTTGAAATAGAAATTTAAAATAAAATGCCTGTATTTTGTTCAGTTGTGGGATTGTGTAATGCGATCAGAAAAGGATCAAGTCCGATTTTTTAGGATCCCTGCTTTTAAAAATGGAGGAGATTATTTAAATGCCTTATCAAAACAAGTTATATGTCAGGTCATGATGTATTAACAAAACTCAAGTTTTTATATTTTTAAAAAGAACTAAGATATTAAATTGCGTTTTTCAGCCTTTCCTAGCACTAAGTATGGAGTTTATTGCCCAGAAAAGCATAACTGTAGCGGACGTCAACAAATTGCTTTACAGAGTATTCTGTAACCTTGTAACGACGAGTGTTCAAAAGAGATATTTTTGTGTTCTTTTCTAGCCAAGATACTGTTAAAAACTAAAAAAAAAAACAAAAACAAATTTAGTTATTTTTTATTTTCTTTTCGTTTTAACATACAGTGAGTGTTTTCAACATGTTTTTTTCATCTTATGCATGTATTAAGCACTTGTTTTTCTGTCATTTATGATCAAGAGTAATACCTCTACATATTTACAGATGACTGTTGCAGAGGCTTGTCAAAATTCAAAAGTTCAACGCCACCATTATGTTAAAAAAAACCTGTTTTGCTATAATTGTAATTAGCTTAATTTTTAACATAACCTATACTGTGAGGTGGATGTGTCTCTTTAGTGTTAGGTTAGCGCAGGTTCGTCTATAAAACCATCATTAAAGCTATAAAACATCATTAGAATATAAAATTTTACATTTTACTTAAAATACATTTTATCCATGCCTAAAAATAACAAAAAAAAAGTTGTTTGTTTGGTGCTGAAACGGCCGCGTCGAAACGGCTGCGCCGAAACGTACTAAAGCCTTTGAACGAGGGTCTCTTAATACATTACGTATACATTATTTTCCACTAAACCACTATTGTTTGCTACACATTTTTCTAATTTTTAAGCACACTTTCCTCCGTTCATTACGGGAAATTTCCCCATTATTCCATTCCATTTAACCATTCTCAGCCAAGAGCAGAATTAGGAATTGGGGCTCTATCTAACTAAATGTGCAGTATATATCTATATTCAAGTGCAAAATTACTTGTAGCCTCCCAAAATTCGTTTTGAAGGAATTTGAAGAACCTTGCACCACTTTTAAAATACAACTTCATACATTCACGTTTTGCCAGTACTGCTTTTTACAATAAATTATCCAATAATGATACTCAGCACGAAATCTAGTGAGTGTTTTTTTTTTTTTTTTTTAGTTTCAAACGTAATATTCACCTTAGAGTTAAAAACATTTATAAAACAACAGCTCTTACAATTGAAGGCTTATTACACAATAATTTTCAGAATCGTGATTACAATACAAATAAAATAAATTTCGGACATACAGTGGGGCATAAACAACAAGGTTCTACAAAAACGGCTTGTCATTCCTGTGGGGGTATGCATTTACGCACAAACTGTCGTTTTAAGGATGCAGTTTGCAGAAATTGTTCTAAAAAAGGCCATATTGCAAAAGTTTGTAGGAAATCAAGTACTTCGGGTAGAAAAAATATTTTTTCTGGTCCACATCATGGAAATAAACATCCACAAAAATTTTCGAAGAAAACTCATAATGTTTTTGTTAATTCTGAGCAAAATTTGGAAGATAATTTTGATATTTTAGAAATAAATAAAATTAATACTTTCAATAAAATTCACACTCCTGCTATTAAAATTCCAATTCGGATAAACAACAATACAATAGAATTTGAGTTCGACACGGAAAGTTGCGCAACTATTGCCAATGAAAATGTCTGGAATGATATCGGAAAATCAGAACTACTACCACCTTCTACTATTTTATCCAGTTTTTCAGGTCATTCAATTGATTTAATGGGAGAGACAATAGTAAAGGTTAAAATGTTAGAACAGGAAAGGGTTTTAAAATTATTTTTCTGTCGTGGAAATGGAAGTAACCTCTTAGGGAGCGATTGGATTTCAGAGTTAAATCTTACTTCTTATTCAATAAATGAGTTAGGAAACTCATACATGTTTTCTGTGACTACTACTTCCACTCCTAAGATTTCTATGAATTCTTCAATAAGAAATCCAAATCTAGAGAAAATTATTTCTGCATATCCGGATATATTTGACGAACAATTAGGCCATTGTACCAAATTCAAGGCACATTTAGAGCTTAAATCTGATGCAAAACCAATTTTTTGTCGAGCACGTCCTTTACCGTTTTCTGTTAGAGATAAAATAGAAGAGGGAATTAATACAATGATACAAAAGGGAGTTTTGAAACTTGTATCGTATTCACAATGGGCAGCTCCAGTTGTTCCTGTACTAAAGAAAGGAGGACAAATTCGCTTGTGTGCTGATTTTAAAACAGGACTCAACACTAGTTTAAATATCCATGAATGTCACCTTCCGCGTCCGGAAGAAATTTTTGCAACCCTGAATGGAGGAAAATTGTTTACAGTTATTGATTTCTCCGAAGCTTATCTTCAAATTGAATTGGATTCCTCTAGTAAAGACTTTTGTGTGATTAATACACATAAAGGAATATTCAGCTTTCAAAGACTTCCATATGGAATTGCTTCTGCACCTGGTATATACCAAAATTTAATGAATCAAATGTTAGCTGGACTTCCAGGCACTGCGTCATATTTGGACGATGTTATTATTACGGGAGAAAATGAAAAACAACATTTACAAAATTTAGAAAGAGTATTTCAGAGAATACAAGATTTTGGACTTCGCATTAAATTAGAAAAATGCAAATTTTTGCAACCAAATGTTGAATATTTAGGATTTATTATTTCTTCAGAGGGTCTTCACAAATCACCAAAAAAGGTTGAAGCCATATTAAAAATGCCAAGGCCTACTAATTTAGAAAAACTACAGTCATATTTAGGCATGATTAATTATTACTCCAAGTTTATACCTAAATTAGCAGATTTATGTTACCCACTTAATAAACTTCGACGGAAAAATGTTTCTTGGCAGTGGTCTGACGAATGTGATCACGCATTTCTGACAATTCAAAAAGAGTTAGCTTCTTCAAAATTTCTTGCTCATTATGACCCTAATCTACCCTTAATTTTGGCCGCTGATGCTTCTTCTATAGGAGTCGGTCGAACCCTGATGTTTCTGAGAAACCAATTGCGCATGCGTCCAAAACACTAAAACCTGAAGAACAGCGATATTCTCAGATAGAGCGTGAAGGACTAGCAATCGTCTTCGGAATTCGAAACTTTCACCAATATTTATGGGGCAGACATTTTCAGCTACTTACAGATCATAGACCATTACTTTCTATTTTTGGTTCCAAGAAAGGTGTCTCAACTACTACAGCTAATAGACTACAGCGTTGGGCAATACTACTTATGGGTTATTCGTTCGATATGAACCATATCGCAACTTCAAAGTTTGGACAAGCTGACGGATTGTCTAGATTACCAATGGGACCAGATGACCGTTTTGATAAAATTGGGTATAATTTTGATTATGTAATTTCAAATATTATAGAAACTACTCAGAAAAATATTCCAGTAAAATGCGATGATATAATAAGAGAAACTTCCACAGATCCTACACTACAAAAGATTAAATTTTTTATTTTAAATGGTTGGCCTAAAACTTGTCACGATAATGACATAAAACCATATTTTACTCAACGTAACGGATTATCAATACAAAATGACTGTATTTTATGGGGGAACGATTATTCCGAAAAAATTTGCGTTCAAAAATTCTTAAAGATCTACATTCAACGCACGCAGGGATTTTACGTATGAAAGCTGATGCACGTAGATACCTGTGGTGGCCTTTCTTAGACTCCGACATAGAAACAATTTCTTACAATTGTACTGCATGTGCCTCTATAAATAAAAATCCTGCTAGAGTACCTATAAATAACTGGCTTACTGCTTCGAAACCCTGGTATAGGATTCACATAGACTACGCAGGACCTTTTAAGAACTCTATGTTTCTTATCATTGTAGATACTTACTCTAAATGGTTAGAAATCATACCTACCAAAAATACCAGCTCCGGAACTACTACAAACATTCTAAAAGATTTATTTATCAACTATGGATTAGTACATGAAATTGTGTCAGACAATGGTACAGCTTTCACTTCTGGCGTTTTTCAAGAATTACGGCATAAATCATATTACTACACCTATCTATCATCCATCTTCTAATGGCCAAGTTGAGCACTATATACAGTCGTTCAAGTCAGCTATAAAGAAAATATGTTTGACAGTATCAGAAAACCTTGTACCACAACACATAAAAAATTATCTGTTCAAGTACAGAAGCACCACCCATCCTACCATTAATGCTTCACCGAGTGAACTATTTTTGGGAAGACAGATTCGTACAACTTTAGACTTAGTACGACCGACTTTAAATTCTAAACCAAAAAGTTTTTCTGCAAGCAAGTTCCAAATTGGCGGAAAAGTATGGATAAAAATGTACATAAACATAAATAATCATTCTTGGGAAAAAGGAACAATAATTGAACAAATAGGCACTCAAGTGTGGATGGTTCAAATTAATAATAAAAAACTAAAGACATTCTAATCAAATAAAACACTATAAAGGGCAAGAAGATACACAGAATGAAATTGAACTTGAATTACTATTGGATACACAAACTCCTACGAGTACGCAAAATGGTAGTTCTCCAACTATTAAGCAAAAAAAAAGACTTTCCTTGCCAATTGCTTTGCGGAAGCCGCAGAGGCAGTGTGGACCACCTTCAAGGTTAGAATATAAGCCTAAAGAGGGGGACAATTAAATAGTTAATTTGTACTTTAAAATTTCGATTTACTTTTAAACAATTGTTTTCAAAATTGTTTATTTGGGGTGAGGGAATATTGTGTATTTAATTACTTTTTAAACTTTAAAGGTATAAACCTCTAATAAAGACTTCTATGCGTGTGCGTGAAGTGAACACAAGACAGTAAGAACTATACTACAATACGCGCTACTTCGCTCCGGAATAAACGGAACACTACTACGGTTATAGTGATCTTAGTTACATAATACTTGTATACTTAGTGCTACAGTTCGGGACTACAGACCCATATTGATAGATATAAGTTTAGTGCCGCATTACGCGTGTTAAGTGCTTAAACAATATATCAAAGGACACCGCTCCTAACCATATTGAATTCTATTCGGATTAATACAACTCCGGTAAGTCGATACATAAAACTTTCCAACCCTGATTCCTATCCCTATCTTTTTATATGGAATAAACAAAGTAACTTTTGATTTTGTTTTATTGAATTTTATCATGCTGGACCTATAATTTTAATTCACAAAAGATGTTTACTTATACCAAAAAACGACTTTTTAATTAATTCAACGTCAAAGCCTTTACATAATAATGTGTCGATCATAATTTTCAATATTTCATCCAGTTCATTCATTAATGCACTTAAACTGTCGAAGGAAAACTCATTTATCAACTATTTTTGAATCTTTTATGTTATTCTTCCTCGCCTAGATTGCTCGAGATAAAGACAGATGGTTCACTACGATTTTCCTATTTTCAGTTCCGTAGATTATTATGTTTGAATGTGTAATCTGTTTGAGATTTAATGCAATGTCTTGCAGCATGATAAATTGCTGCTACTATAAAAACTCAGGGTAATTCAGTTAATCGTTTATTTATTACAATGGCGAAAGAGAAATTGATTGACATGTTTTTAAAATAATGGAATCGAGAATAAAATTGCCCATTTTAGTATTACTGCACTATTGTTATGATTTAATAAAAATACTATTTTTGTTCTCCATACCTGGAATGGAAATTGAAAAAAACTGATAAATTATCGTATGTATTAATTTCTCTGAAAAGCTTTCTAAAACAGTTTAATTTCTCTCTCTTTATTTTCGAAAACGTTTTTCCTCTCTTTGCAAAGGATTTCAACACAAAGAAGCAACAGTTTCAGGGGGGCCAAATAGCGCCTAGGTAATATGACTCGAATGATCCACTCTTCTTGAAATACCGGTACTTATTTTATGTAGCAAATCAGTCAGTTCAATTGTTTTCAAAATACAAAAGCCATTAAGAAGTAATAATTGGAATTTTATCTAAAAATACAGTGATAAATAGAACGGAAAAGCAGACAAACCACATTGTATTTTTGTCAGTGGTACTATTATTATCTATCTCTAAAAAAATGTAAGTGGGCTTAGTGTTATGCTTAGCCTGTAGAACCTTTCTGTTTTGAAAGACGTTTTCGTTTTTGATTTTGTCACATCGATGATCTCTGAGCATTTGAGATCTCCCTGGATACAAGCCTGCGTGATGAGGGTAGGTGCCCGGAAATCGATCGCAGGAGGGTATCCTGTGACATAATCAAAAGCAATTTCTTCTTGTAGGCCGCATTTCTGCAAAAATTAAAAATTTTTGCTTTTCTACGTATATCCTTTTACGGCCAAGAAATCAATAAAGATGTGTGAAAACACATTTTTATTTGTTTTCGAGTTTCACCCATGCATATTACATGCCTTTCCCAAAACCTATGGGTTGCAGCCGGAACTCTCCAGAGGCCCAATAGGTGGCGCTAAGTGTTATGCTTAGCCCGTACAACCTTTCTGTTTTGAAAGACGTTTACGTTTTTGATTGTGTCACATCTATGATCTCTGAGCATTTGAGATCTCCAGGGATACAAGCCTGCCTGATGAGGGTAGAGGCCCAGAATTCAATCGCAGGAGGTTATCCTGTGACATAATCAAAAGCAATTTCTTCTTGTAGGCCACTTTCCTGCAAAAAATTAATATTTTAATATATATATATATATATATATATATATATATATATATATATATATATATATATATATAATATAAATTCAAATGTAAAATTTCATGTAAATATCTTAAAATATAATATGTTCTCTTTTTTGAGATTTTTTCGAAACCGATACTCCACTGATCAATTTTTTCTTTTTGTTTTACAGGCTTACCATGTGCTGAATATAATGTAAGGAAAAAACAATAAGTTTGTTGAAACGTTTTTTTAATGTTAAGCTTTATATATTTTAAAAGTAGGTTTATATTTAACGTTGTTCTTACCTAAATTGTTTATTTACATATACTTGTGTCACCAATAGGTCGAACACACGTGCCAGCGAAATTAATCCAAATAATTGGTATTTTTACAAGTTTTTATTTGACTCGCTTTCCGTATGTCTGTGTTTCTTGAAAAAAAAATCATAAAAAGAAAAAATAATATATTTTAACATATTTACATGAAATTTTATAACTAAATTTAGTTTTTAATTCTAAACTTTTTCTTTTAATTTTTTTTTCTATTACAAAGAAGAGTACTCTTGGACCTTTTTCGTAAAAGTGCCATAAGCGAGCTTACTATTATATCCACGTTATATATTATATAACGTTATATTTCCCCGAACATTCGTCTATTAAGGTATCACTCTAGGTAACATCATTAGAAAGCTTGGACAATTCTGCATCATTTTGACTAATGCTCAATTGGCAACCGACCTTGATAAGAGTGGGAAAAGCTATCGAAAATATAATAATTTAGATCAATGTAACTGCAAGAAAAAACGTGAAAACTGTAGTTCGATATCTTCATATGTTTCAGAGTTATTGTCAGAAGAATGATATTTATCACTTTAATTAAAGAAAAATATTTTCCTAGTTCCGTAAGTATGTAGGTTGTATTAGTAATAATTAGGTTTCGTTTGTCCTATTTCGAATTTCTGTTCACACTATCTACGCTTAGGACTTATTTACTTAATTATTTAAAACACAAAATTTGGAGCGTGTCTAAAGGCCAACAGGCCATATCAAAACAACAAGAACATCAACAAAAAAAATTATGTATTAAAATATTAATTATGGAAAACGTTTTAAGGAAACAATTGAAAAACTTCACTGTTCAAAGTGCCCTCCGTCTTGCAAAATACTCTCATCAATTCTTGCTCTAGAACGAGAGAAAGCTGTTTCAATTTCAGTCAAACTTCTGTCAACTCACTGTCTGTTTCTGTTTTCAATTTCAGTCAAACTTCTGTCAACTGTTAATAATTAAATCAGTTGACAGCTATTTCAATTTACTTATCAATATATTTTGTTTCATTGCTATCTAGATTTATTTTTTAAAACATCATTACAATTATGGCCAAATTAGAAGTTTTCTATGTTATGTTATTAATTGATACCTACACAACCAAAAAGTACTTTTTCTCATGAAATATTTGACCACGGAACTATGAAAAGAATCATTTCATAAAATATTGTTTTGGCAATAACTCTGAAACAAACAACGATATTTAACTGCGGTTTTCACGTTTTTTCTCGCGAGTTTAATCTACTTTCCGATTATGATATCAGAATTATAACGTATGGTTTAAGTTTTCGTGACAAAATAAAAAAAAACTGTTATTATTACAGCAATTTTATTCAGAACTAACGTGTACCACTGGAAATGATCCTTTTCAACTGGGTCCAAATTCGGGATTTAAAAAAATAATATGCAAGATTATCTCGTAGCCACTTTAGTAATAATTTTTTTTCTGAATTTCTGTGTCCGGTAGTTTTCAAGATATGGCCGGTGGATATCCTTAATAAAACCCTGTATGTACAACCCTTAATGAAATACCTTGTATATACAGAGAAGTACGCAACAAATGGGGAACTTTTTTATTATGATTGAAGAATAGTTTTTACAGTATTAAACTTTAGGTCAGATATACAGAGTGTCCAAAAAGTACACAAAAGTGTATTTCAAAAAATAATATTTTTGTGACGGTAGTTTCAAAAGCCACAAGAAATCCTAAATAAAAGCTAAGTAAGGTTTTATTAGATATAGTTAAGGAGATATTTAAAGCCAAACATCTAAAAAAATTAATTTTTCAATAAATAAATATCTCCTTAACTATAACTAATGTGAAAAAACTTTACTTAGATTTTATTTACGGTTTTTTGTAGCCTTTAAAGCTGTCGTCACAAAAATTTTATATTTTTATTTCAAAAACTCGAAATTACACTGTTTTGCATTTTTTGACCTCCCTGTATATATAACATAAAGTTTAGTACTGTTAAAAGTATTTTTTCTTCAAGCACCTACTTTTATCAAGAATAAAATTTCCTGAGGGATCAATAATAAAAAAGATTGCCACTTGTTGCATTGGACACATTATATATATATATATATATATATATATATATATATATATATATATATATATATATATATATATATATATAAATAAATATATATATATATATATATATATATATATATATATATATATATACATATATATATATATATATATATATATATATATATATATATATATATATATATTTCCTAAATTTTCGATTCTTTCCTTTAGAACCCAAAAATAATTTCACTAAAAAGTCAATTAAACGTACATAAAAAGCTCAGTTCCGTCGTTAACTTTGCCACAGTTGTACGCCAAAGAATTTATTTCAAATGAACAAAGTACTCATTAACTTTTATTGTTTTTTTGTAAATGAATTTTTTCTTAGCAAATTCGTATATATTATAGCTATATATAGTAAATATACATACTGTTTATTGCTTGTCTTTTTGCTTACTCTACACACTTAATCGCATTAAAAGAATGTATGCACAAAACGGCGTACTAGTTTTATGGCCGTGTTCTTTTTATTTTGTTTGTGATAGATATAAGAGGTGTTGCCGAATTTTAGTAACAAATTATGAGGATATTCGAAATATGTAATAATTCAGCTATTGACGTAAACAATAAAAATGACAAGAAAATATTTACTGGTGTACCTTAATGAAGACAAATATGGTAAAATAAATTTCGCTTTTTTTTTAAATAATCAGTTTATAGGTATTTACTTTCTTGATCCAAATGGTTTATTTATATTTTCAGGTATCGGTTGTAATTGCTTATTAATGTAAAGCACATTTGTGATACATAACTGATAGCACATTGAATATCACAAAACATGCTATATAGGAGAAAAATAAACAAGTCTATATATGTTTATAATTATTTGGTAATAACTTTATTAATGTCATATAAACTGTAATTTATTTCGGGTTTAATTAATTTATTATTATTAGTATTATTATTATTATTAATATTTATTTTTAACATATAACATAACATATTTTACGTACTCTGTAAAAAATAAAGTGCCCTTTATTATTTTCCTGCATAATAGGTTTTATTCCAATAATTAGAATTGTACTGAATATTTAAACAATTTAGCCATATAGTATTCGCATTAAAAATGCACCAATCGCTCTTTGCTTAACACTTGATATGTGTGTAAAATTTCGTGTCGATTGGACAATAGTGTTTTTGATACTGAAATTTTAAACATTTCATTTGGCCGCCATTTTGTTCCACCATAATGGACTTACACAAATATGTTACCATTTTATCCCTATATCACACTTTATTTTTGTGCAAATTTTGAAGTTAATATGATAAGTAGTTACTTAATGATTTCTTTTACATTTGTTTGTTCCGCCATATTGGATTTTTACCTAAACGTAAGCATTTTTTGATCTATGATGCGTACAGACAGACAGGCTGACGGAAATGGGAGAACATGTATTTCGGGATCCTCAGAGACCTTCAAAAATCTCGGAAGGTAATTTTTGCACGATTACAATACTTCAATAAAGCTTAAATAAAAATTGTTAAGCATCTCCATCATTACCGATCTGGGATAGGTGGAACAAGTCTTTATAAAAAGGACGGAGGACTGGAAATAATCCACGTCAAATTATTGCCTAATAAGCATTTAAGTTACTAAAAAAAGAAATCTATCAAACACCAAGATCACTAAATGTTTGTATTTCCCTAGTCCGATAGAAAAAGTAATAAAGCAGTATCGGTTGGTTAGTAATATACAGAACTTATCTACAAGAGGGATAATCAGAATTAAACTGCGACGCTTCGAAAGATTGGAAGACGAGTAAACATAAAAAATTGACATCGATCAAGTCAGACAATTTGGATACGACTCGCGAAACATCCGCAAAAGAAAAACTTTTTTTTTGGCGTATATTACACTATTAGTTTCTTACCAGATGTGTTAACTGGCAATTCGCAGCTTATTTATTTATTCCATATAGGATAACACGAGCCCTGGGGTCTAAATTATGATCAAATTACATTACTGGTGGATCTCTGACCAGATGATTGTCGAATTAATTTCCGGAAAAGCACCAGGTGATAATTATGTTCTTCGAACTACGTTTAACCAACATTTTTAGGAGAGCCTTTTAAAAATGTCATATGTAGGAAAATTTTCTGAATTCATTAAATGTAATTTTCTAAATCTGTGTTGAACTGAATTATGTGTCTAAGGAATTGTTACAATAATTGTTATGGAACGTCGTCGGGGGAAAAAGCCCTTGATAGGTCAATCGTAGACGACGAATGAGCGCTTCTTTTGGTAAAATGTATAAGTAATAATTTCGGTAGGTACGAGAGGGACACATTTTTCGAAAGCCGCTTGGCACAAGATTCATTTGGCTATGGTTAATTTTTAGGACATTTTCTTTCGGATTGCTCGTCAAAAAATCTCGGACAAATTCGGTAACGGGCAATATCGAAGCGCGGTATGTTGCTTAAAAAAATATAAAATGGGGTGACTTTGGAGAAATTTGCAGACGAGAGTTCGATGGGGAATTTTGAGGAGATTCGAAATCAAAATAGAATGCGTATACCTCAAAAGCAGGCAAAATTCAGAAAAACTAAAAAAATTATTTTGCTCTTACATTGTTCACATATTTCACTTTGTTTTTCTAAAGCAGTAATTCTGAGCTGGAATAGTTTATGGCGCTCTAAAGTTCGCTCAAAAAAGGGAGAGCCATTTAGGAATAACTATTTTACGTTCGACCCTGTAGTATCTAAACGGTTGATCCTAGATGAATTAGGTAAATACACCGAAGAAACGTCTATGTTTCTTCCAGAGACTGATATAAATTTTAGCCTGATCGTTGTTAAGACTGCATTTTGAGAAATTTTTGAATTCTAGCAAACACGAGATTTTTTTGCTAGGCTTTGCTCCTTTATACTGTTGTATCGGTAAAAAAGATTATAGATAAGTCAAAAATTCCATCGTTTTGTTACAAAACACGAAATGATTACAGAAATTTGCAAATATCTGTAAAAATGCATATATATCGAAAAGTAAAATACATTTCCCGAATCCTGTTCAAAATTTGTAAGTTATAGCAAGTTTTTATGCCTAATTTTGTATACGAAGTTAACGTAATTATAATACAAATTTAATAAACACAGGTTTGATTTGGAGTAAATCTGTATGTATGTTCATTTTTTTTTCTTATATATTGGAATCTAGGAGCATTAAGGCCTAAATTGTAGGTACCGTGGTTGCTTTAAGTAACGGGATTTAAAGACTTGCAGATTAGAAGAAGGAAAAGCTTTTGCTGGTAACGCATTCAATAAGAGGTCCTTAGTCATTGTAGTTGGGCGGTGAAGAGATGCATGTGGGTCGATGTTCGTGTCTTCCTGGCAGGAATGACTAAGGGGGGCATAATAGGTGACAAATGATCAGAATAGTAGTAGTAGTGGTAGGCTCTGTAGAACAGAGAGACATATCGCACAGACGATGTTCTTGTTATGTTTGGATCATCAGTCAGGGGAATATCTCTTCTTTGGTCAGAGTCAAGGATTTGAGGAGAGACTGCACCCGAGATATGCGAGCAATACTGCTGCAAAGCTAGGTCATTGTAGTTGGGCGGTGAAGAGATGCATGTGGGTCGATGTTCGTGTCTTCCTGGCAGGAATGACTAAGGGGGGCATAATAGGTGACAAATGATCAGAATAGTAGTAGTAGTGGTAGGCTCTGTAGAACAGAGAGACATATCGCACAGACGATGTTCTTGTTATGTTTGGATCATCAGTCAGGGGAATATCTCTTCTTTGGTCAGAGTCAAGGATTTGAGGAGAGACTGCACCCGAGATATGCGAGCAATACTGCTGCAAAGCTGGGTCTGATTTGAGAAGTGTAAATGGTGTACAAGTTGACAGAAGAAAAATATTTTGCAGTACGGAAACAAAACCCAATTTCTTCAACCCAATTTCTTCGCGTCTGCTGTAGAAATTGAGGTGATGTGATCACCTCAGCGAAAATCTTTCTGAAAAGTGATACCAACTGGGTTAAAGAAATATTTGGCTTCAGGTATTTGATTATTTATTTGAATGATGTGGGAATTCGGAGATAATTTGTGGGAGTAAACATGATTGTGTCTTAGTGGCGTTAAACTGAGCAAGGTTATTTGCTCCCCATTTCACCATTTTATGAAGGTCCTCGGTTTGGGCAATTGTATGTTGGAGTGGAGTGCACTATCGTCAATATAGCTGTGGACAGGATTGCTGGTAGAGAAACCAGATTATTGATGTGCAGGAGGAATAGGGGTAGGCGCCAATACTGAACCATGTGCAACGCCTGCGTTTTTGTGAAAGTTAGATTGGCCATCAACCACTACAGAAATACTTCTCTTGGAAAAAAAAGTGGCAATCTAAGTACAAAGTTTTGGAGGAAGGCCATAGGCAGGAAGTTTGGTAAGAAGTACATCATGACAGACTTGATTAAATGCTGTGGACTTTTGGTAGTGGAAGCTGTATTGCTAAGTTTATACTTATGAAGGTAATTTAATTTTTTAATTTAAAATTTAAAACATCAATATTGATATACTTCTCCATTGCCTTACTTACATTATTGGCTCTGGGTGAATGGTGAGATGCGCTGAATGTAGGTAGGTTCTCTGATGAGGTTAGTAAGAGATTGGCTGATTGCAAAGGCCTCTACCGCTTAACCTAGGGGATCTTTTTTAGTAAACCCCAACCGTTCTTTATTATGAACGTTAAAATCTCCATGATTTCAGAGGGAGGGAATTCAGAGATTCACTTTAGCAGAAAGAAAGTCGAAGAGTTCGTTGAAGCAATTATCTGATTGAGAGCAGTAGATGCAGCAAATAAATTTAGTAGACGTGCTAAGGACTAGTTTGAGCCACAGGATATCGGATCTATTCGATTCAAGATTAGGAAGTCTTGTACAGGATAGATTACTACGAACGCAGGCACAGACGCTACCGTTTATGCGGAATGATAGAAGGGGTTTATAGTCAAAGAAGCAAAGGTGATCGGTGACATTTTTACAAGTCCATCAACTTCATATTCGCTCAAATTTAGTGTTATTCATCAGTGCTTCTTAGTGCTTTATTTGGTTTCGTTAGTGATTACTTATTTTTGTAAATATATTTTTTATTTCTTAATAGGGGCCTTTCGTTAGTACTTTTTGGTGTTTCGATTAGTTTCGTTAGTGCTTTCTTATATTTGTAAATATTCGCTTACCTTTGTTTTAGGGTATCGTTCGTTAATGCTTTATAGTGCTTGAAGTATTTACGATTTGCTCAAATTTGGTGTCATTCGTTAGTGCTTTTTAGTGCTTCAAGTAGTTTCCTTAATGCTTACTTAATTTTGAAAATATTCGTTTATTTTCTTTCAAGGTCAGCCCCCAAAGTATTTTTGATTCATTCAAATTTGGTGTCCTTCGTTAGTGACTCTTAGCACTTTATTTGGTTTCGTCAAGGCTTTCTTAGTTTCGATATGTTTTTTTTTTCAAATTCGGGATCAGACCTCAAAGTTTTTCTGATCGACCCAAACTAGGTGTAGTTTGTTAGTGCTTTAACAGTGCTTCAAGTTGTTTCGTTATTGCTTGCTTAATATTGGAAGTATTTGTTTATTTTATATCAAGTTCAGCCCCCAAAGGTTTTCTGATCTACCCAAACTAGGCGTTCGCGTCGTTTATTAGTTCTTCGTTAAGGCTTTTGGGTGCTTCAATTAGTCTCGTTAGTGCATTTTTATTTTTGTAAATATTAGCTTTTTTTAAGGTCCGCATCCAAGAATTTTCTAATCGGCTCAAATTAGACGTCACTTGTTAGTGTTTCGTGTTTTTTTTAGTGCTTTGCTTAGTTTTGTTGTTGCTTTTTAATTTTCGGAAAATGGATCAGCATATCTTGGTTTAAGGTCAGCTCACAAAGTTCTTCCGATTAGCCCAGACAAAAATACCCGAAACATCAGAAAACAAGCGTGTTCGTTTTTCGATAAGCCTCTGTATTCGGTATTGCATAAATTCGGTTTAGGATTAACACCAAATAATTTACAATGAATGGTGATATGTCGATGTCGATATATTTTTTTATTTTCGAAATATTTGACTGCTGGCTGACCTTGAAATCAAAATAATGTATTTCCAAATTTTGGCAGGCACTAACGAAACTACTCAAAGTAATATAAAGCAGTAATGTCGACGCATAGTTTGGGTCGATCAGTAAAATTTTAGGAGCTGACCTTGAAATAAAGCTAAGAGAATATTTACAAAAATAGAAACACACTAATGAAACTAATTCAAGCACCAAAAAGCACTAACGAACGAAGCTTAGTTTGGGTCGATCAGAACTGGTGGAGCTACCGTGAAATAAAAAAAGATTTATGAAACTAAGGAAGGACTAACAAAACACCAGAAGTCACTAACGAACCACGCCTAGTTTGGGTCGATCAGCCAAACTTGATGGGGTGATCTTAAAACAAAATAAACCCATATTATAAAAATTAGCGAAGCAATTAGGAAACTACTTGAATCACTAAAAAGCTAACGAATGACATCAAATTCAAGCGAATTGTAAATACTTTGGAGGCTGATCTTCAAATAAAGTAAACGAATATTTCCAGAAATTAAGCAAGCAATAGCGAAACTAATTGAAACACTAAAAAGTACTAACGAACAACACCTAGTTTTGGCCGATCAGAAAAACTTTGGGGACTGTCCTTAAAATTAAAAGAAAATAATATTTGCGAAATTGAGAAAGCACCAACGAAATCAAGTAAAGCACTAAAAAGCAAAAGTGTGTGATCCAACATACATTTTGTTAAATTGAACACTCTGTATATTATATGTTCGTAAAATGTGCCTCTTCTTGCTGATTATAACTATATCAGGTTTGATACATTTATCTTAAAAGACGTCCGGGAAATTTGACAGAAACCCTGCCATAAGAGGCAATGTGTTAAGAGAGAGAGAGACAGAGAATGCTTTGCTTCTTATGGTCGGGTTTTTGTCAAATATCTCCGGTCTCTTTTAAGATAAAGGTGTCAAACCTGATATCTTTATAATTAGGAATAGGTCCATTTTATGAACATATAATATACGCGGTGTCCCATTGAAAAAAATGTATATTGGGACTGCGACACTTTTTTGAAACATCCTGAATACATAAATAATATAATATATCCTATACATATAAACCAATAGTGGGGGTGGCGAAATTTGAGGAAAGTCCCTGAACATATTATTGAGGTATTTCTCCTTTCACGTAATTATAAGGGTTATTTACTTAGTCTAGAATAGTTTTTTCTTCGGTATACGGAGGATTCAGAAGTAGGTTTATTTATATTTGCTGCTTTCTATAAAGTATATAAAGTAAAATGTCGCTGACATTATATACGGGCTGTTAGAGCAATTCGGCCGGAGTACACCGAGCACAGAAAAAAGAGCGCATGCATGTAACCTAACATGTAAAATAAAATGGGCGTAAACAAAGTGACACCAATATGGGGGCCTAGTGAAAGTTTGCTAGGTCTGTAATTGGTCAAATTTGGCTAATATAAATCAAATAAAATCAGTTTTAGTGCTGGTGCCTAAAAAGATTATTTTTTTATAGGTGACAGATTTGATTTTAATTGAAGAAGCTTGATTGATCCGACGAAAATTCTAAACGATAGTTTTATATAAAAACTACTATTATAGGAATAAAACTACAGATGTAGTTTTATTCGTATAATATGTAGTTTTATTTCCTATAAAATATGTATCTAAACTGCTTTAGTGTGAAAATTAGTTATTATATACCTAATATGCACACATAATATTTATACAGTTTTAGTTAACATATGGAAAACTTTTTTATTACTGATTTAATGAAAAAAAAAATAATCTAAATAATAAATTATGCTTATTAAAAAAATAAGTTTGACTGCAAAAAAATTATCATATCATATACAATATAATATATACAAAAAAAACACGCATAAGAAAGTAGGTAAAACAAAAAAAATAAGTGGTGTGGGTTTTAGGTAATTTCATAATCAATTAGTGGAAAACAAAATTGAAATTCCAATTTGTGAGATTGCCAAATTAAAGACCCTGCAAAAACAAGTCAAAAAGCTTTTGAAGATTTTTGATAATTGGAATATTTTCGACTATATAGTAAATAATATAATCAACATTAATTTTATTAAAAACTATTCCAATTATTTATAAAACTGTTATCAAAAAACTTCTAAAAGCTCTTTACTTGCATTTGCTGGCTCTTTAATTTGGCTGTCTCAAAAGTCGGAATCTCAGTTTTGTTTGCTTTGGAAACTTACATTTTTGTATTTATTTCGTACCCCTTCTATAAAAACTTTTTCAGCGCAAGTCATATTTTTTAGGAAAAAGAATTTTTTTTGCTAAAATTGACCATTAAAGTTTTTCATATGTTAACTAAAATAGTACACACGCTGTATATTGAGAATTGTAAAACCACGGGATGTAAGATAAGACGTTATGTTTCAGTTGTAGTTTAAACTAGATCTTATAGGGAGATTAAATTGAAATGAACATACACTGTAAGTACTCTCTACAGATGCATTCATGAAATTCTAAAAATACATGTAGGAAATAGGTGAAAGAACTTAAATATGAAAAGTGTTTGTATTTGTCGCCATTGTTATCTTAATTAGGTCATCCTCAGAGCATAAAAATAGTATGGATTACATTACAGTATTAGTATAAACTCTCAAATTACATTTTATATAACTTAATATGAGATATCAAATATTTTTTCCTTTATGGAGCATATTATTCATTTATTTAGCCAATATACAAAGAATTTCTATAAGGACAGACAAAATATATACAAAAAGAGATAGGTTAGCGCTCTGTGCTGAAGATTGGTCTACTTAAAACTATACAATACAATTAAAGCACAATATGCTAAACTCTAATCAACACTAAACATAATTAAACCAGATATGTACAAACATCAAATAATATATAAAAATATAAATTTTATCAAAGGAATCATGCTTACAGACTGCATACATAAAAATAAAGTTTTTTATAGTTACCACAAATTATAATAACGAAACTAACCATCAGGTAAATGATTATACAGAATTTTGGAAATCAAAATATGCCTACCATTAAAATAGGAGATATCGAGCTTTGTCTTATACCATTGGGCCACTTTATATTCATAAAAAATACCGCTGTTAATTGCCCCGATTAAGAATTAGTTTATTATACATTTTACAATAAACCATAGCCCTGAGGCCGAGGTCCAGTCAAAGCTGTCTTCTGAGAAATGATAGAAACAGACAATGGCATTTTTTGAAACACTATGTTCCACTAATCCGATTGCTATCATCCAAGCAGCTCTTCTTGCTTCATCTTTTGGGATTCTGCAATGGAAACCAGTATTTAGAATAATTTTTTATAGCCATACAGCCAGGTTAATGGTTTTAGAAACCCACTACCCAAATTTTAATTGAGACTTCCTTAGTTCATTCTTAGACCGTCAAGTTGTTTCCGCTGCCCCACAGAAAACGGGAAAAAATTTAAAAAAAAATATCTTGTTGACTCATTATGATGTTAGGAGGATTACTAGAGAGATCAGTATTAAAAAACTTTATAAGTTATACAAATTTCTCCAGTTTTTTTTATATTTTTAAAAAGAAATGCTGAAATGTATTTTCTGAGATTGGGTGAGTGATGTAAGTACATTATTTATTCTATGGGTTGCAAACAAAATAAATGAATTAGAGTTTAAACAACTAAAAAACACGCAAACACAAACATAAAATTATTGCATTATCATCGGTCCTTGAAGTCGATGAAAATTACATTTAAAGATTCCATTACAAACAAACATACAGGTGAAGCAAGTTAATATTAGCGAGTTAATATATATATATATATATATATATATATATATATATATATATATATATATATATATTTTTTTTTTTTTCTGGATTACGTACTCTTCTGTTAAGCGGCTTTTCCACTAACAGTTTTTATACATTAATTCATAAAATTACTTTGCATCTAATACTGGTGCATGTATAATTTCGCATCTGACATGAAATAAATATATTATTTTCTGTTAATTTTTAGG
>JAUTXW010003370.1:2500-175000 GCA_030620095.1 Kuschelorhynchus macadamiae | reverse complement strand
CATTATTTGAAAGGTCCCATCCAGTAGGTTATTGTGTAAAAATTTTAGAACTTTACACGCATTATTAAAGTTTAGCTTATAAAAATTCAAGAAAAACGTAAGCAAGGCACCTCCCTACTGGAGAAAGTATTGAAAATGTTCTCCGTTTACTTCTAGACAGTAAAACAGTCTATTTGAAAACTCCCTACGAACATTTTGAAATGTGCCAGCATCAATATTGTGACAGGCAGCGGTTATTCTTTGCTGTTACTCCAAAATAAAGTCTGGTTAGGTTATGTGTACTTTTCTTTTAGGTAGTCCCATAAAATAAGTCTCACCTCGGGTTAAGCAGTGTTCAATTATTGCCTTACGTTTCTGCTAAAATACGGGGCGCACTAGCCTATTAAAAAACTGGTTGTATGTCAAATTTATCAGGATTATTTTCCCATATTTCTAGAATAAGAGGCTCAACTGTAGTTTCCAACATGTCTAGATACAGGTCTCCTATCACATTTGTATGCAAAAATGGGCCCTACCATGTGGTTTCCCTATAAACTACATGTGGATTTACCTTACACCAGTAGCGGACGTTTTGCCTGTATTAGAAAAAAAAGTGCATTTGTCGCTAAAACAAATATTGTGTACAAAGGAGGGATGTCGGGCTGTTCTATCGGTCAGTATTTTACAAAATTCGTCACGTCTGTCAGGATCATCTTCAGTTAATTCCTGAAATATTTAAATTTTATAGGGATGACATTTATGCCGTTTCAGTAGCAGTTGAAGTATTTTCAATTTCACGAATAATTGCAATTTGTCTTCTACAACAGGAGCTTGCTCAGGGTTTTTTGTACTATTAACACTACCGGTGGCAGCAAATTTCTGGTCTAGTTAGCGAAGATACTTCCGACGATTTTTTTTCCGTTTCATGGAAATTACGATTTCTACCTTAAATGAAACTAGCTTCAATTTTCTCCGCTAGGGGACGTAAATTAGGCTGCCTATATACGACAACTTTATTGACAAATTTTCAAAAGACCCGAAGAGAGGCATTATAAACAATTCTTTGGCGTCTCTCCGAATGAAAACCTACAAGAATATTAATTGAGCAGTGTTACCTATGGTGTTTTCTTTGTTCCATATTTAGCACTTAGAACGTAGGTCTTGGTTTCACGTTTACTCGTCGGATAATACTGCGGACTGTTTCAATTCTCGGAGTTCTCGTTATGGTGAGCGGGACCTGCTTGGCTTCAGTTTCCTGAAGACCAATGGTAAAAACCGGCATTTTGTTTTAATGAGATCCTTTGATCCTTGTCAAGACGAACGAAAGGAAACCTCTTTAGCAACATTTCGCTCTCTTGACTCCACTCACACACTTTTGAAAAAGTTTTCAAACTTATCCAAAATTAAAAGGATAGTGGCTTTTTGTTTGAGATTCACTAAAACCGCAAAATCTCCAAGAGAAAGGTTTGTCGGGCACTTATCTTAGGCCGAATTCCATAATGGTCTCTTAGTTTTGGTCAAGCGTGTGCAATATTTGTGTTTCTTTGAAGATGTTAAAAACGTTGAGAAAAATAAACCTTATTCAAGCCACCTCTTCAGAAGCTAAATAATTTTATTAACTCACAGGATATTCTCAGGGTGGGCGGTAGATTAATGTTTCCTGGTTTAAGTTACTACTAAAAACATCTAGCTCTCTCACCTAGGAATCATCACTGGACAGAGGTGCAAATAATCTTGTCGACAAATGGTTCAATTTTTTATCTAAATTTTTTTTGATACTTTCTCGTTGTGCCATGAAACGATACTTGAGCAAATGCATTAGGTGTTTTAAGGTTGGACCTTAGCCTTTGCAACCCATGATAGGACAATATATTTTTTTTACAATTTTCGATTATCGGGATCGATTATGGCGATTCTTTTTTCATAAGGCTCTCCGAAACAAGGGAAACTTTTCGTTTGTGCAGCAACAAGAGCGCTCTCCATCTAGAGTTAACTTATTTGTGTCTTAATACGGACTCATTTCTAGCAGCTTTAAAGCTATTTATCGCTCATAGAGGTCGATGTGCTAAACTTTTTAGCGATCCGAGGTGCTGTTAAAAGTTGAACCGATTAATAACTCATTTTTGTGATTTGTTTAAAGCCGGTCTCAAATCGGTAAAAGCTCTTTTGAGTCACGTAATTGGAAACCAAATGTTTACAAACGAAGAATTCTATACAATTTGTGTCAAATAGAAGCGGTCTTAAATTTCCGCCGTCTTTTCCCTTTAGTGGTCATATCCTAACTCTCGAGCCTGTCACTTGTCTTTCTGATGCGGATCTCACTACATTAAACATTAATCGACTTAGTCGGTGGCAGCTCCTTCAAAAGTTGCACCACGATTTTTGGAAAAGGTGGACTATAAATATACCGATTCAAGAATCCCTCGTGTAGATTAAAAATGAAAACTCCTCCCTCGTGTAAGCTCGATCTGATTGCTGAGCTTCATCCGTTCTCGAGGGGCAACTGTGCGTACTGCACAAGGTTTATTTCAATGGCCCTAGTTAAATTGTGTCCTTTGCCATTGAACTCGGACTAAGTAAAATACTTTTTTAGTATTTTAGGTGGGTGGAATGTTTACGCCACATATTCGTTATAGTTAGAAATGGTTTAATTTATTTTATTTCATGATGATATGTTATTCTCAAGTATTTTCTTTACTCGTGTATTGTACGTATTAAGCTATTGATAGCATTAATATCTAATATTTCAGTTATTCTATAAATACTGGACTAAACTAGTGCTTTATATTCAACTTTCAAAGGTTAAATATTTCGTGCATACTGGAAAAGCTGTAAACAGGAACAGTGATATGCAGTCACTCTTACAAACCAAACATGCGTCACCTCTGTACTCAATCATTCGTTCGAATCAAAATCGGTACCGCATGCATGCATCTTAAGTGTTACGTAGTTCGTCCGACAAAGAACTAACATAAGGGTAACTGTACGCTGTGTCAACTGGTGAAGATCTTAATTGACGGAAGTTAATCAAAAGACCGGGGGTGCGATTTTGCACTTATCATTTCGTTAGTTAACGAATCTCTAAATCACGTGATTTAGCGAAACAACTGACAAAGGTTGGAAGTAGCATCCATTTCTTAAATGGAAAATTGCATGTATTTTTTGACGTCAAGTAGGCCAGTTTTTCATTACGATTTGACAATTACTGTTAACCTTAAAATTATTTTGTTGACGTTGAGGAAAACACGACACATTTGTTTGGCCTAATTAATTAAGTATACTTTATTATTTTGGAAATAATTAAAAGGTGATGAAGAGTTAAAAATCTGAAGCTACTAAGGTCTGCCTGGAGATCCTTAATACTTGTGTTTGTTATACTTCTAAAATGGAAGATATAGCAGCATTGTTGGCATTAATTGGTGATGGTGAATAATATTGTACCTAATACCTACTAATATTCTAATAAAACAGAACTTAACAAATAAGTGGTGATTTCAAGAGACCTAAATTTGACTGACGTAATATAATATTTTTGCACTTGTATTTCCAGATATTTTAGAGACATTAGAGAATATGATATTTTTAAAGACACTGTCAGGTATTTCGAGGTAGGAAATAACTATTTTAAGATACATAACACCTTTTTAAATAAATAGGACACTAAGCAAACATTTGTTAAAGAATCAACATTAAACTAAAATCTAATAATTTTAACAGACAATTGTTGAATACTTTAGTAAGCCATATTTTGAGATAGAGCTTAAGTTTTTTTTCTTTATTATCTACAAATTCAATGTACTGTAGTGATAAATGCATACATATCGTTATTAGAGTGGACTAGTTTTAGACGTACTAGTCAAAATGTTATATTTATTCTGAATTAAATATTTTTTGAAAATGAAACTTCCAACTTTAATTTCCAATACATTTGTTTTCTATATTTATCTAATGAATTGGTAATAAGAATATGTTTTTTATTTTTCCAAATGTATTGTTTATTTTAAGACGATTTTTAATAAAATGGTAATATGGTGTTAATAAAATAAGTTACACACTTATTCTATGTTAAAATTATTAAAATACATAATAGGATTTATTAAATCATTAGAAAAATAAACAAATAGAAGTTAATACTTTTACCATTTAATTATAAAGTTTAAAATAAATAAAAGTCTTTATTGAAGAAGGGCAACCACCAGCATTTAGATCAGTTTAAAAGAGTAAAAAATGAAAAATTAACCCTTTAAAATTTTGCAGAACTTTGCATTTTAGGGTGCTTGGGCCCCATGTTTTCCCACTTCTGTCAGTCTGTCTGTACGCAGCATAGCTTAAAAACTACTTATCCAGTTGAATTTAAGTTTTCAACGGAATGGAAACATTTTGGTATATAGAATATGACGAAACAAAAAACAGAGACAGACTGGTAAAATTTTAGTCCGAATCTTGTATGACAAAAGTAAATGACGGCCTAATAAATTATTTGAATATGCAGACAATCTGTACGAGGGAAATTGATTGCCATCTAAAGTAGTCCCTCTCTAATATTTTTATTATTTCTCGTACTAAAAAATATTACACACAGTGTAATTTTTTACATGGAATGCTCTGTATAAAGAAGCCCTTTTAAGAAATACTCTATTTGTAACTGTTACGAAATTTATATATAGGAAGGTATTAATTTTAGTTTTTTAAATATCATAGGTGGGTATATCAGAAAATTTGGCATGAAGTTTTTTGGAAAGATATTTTTTAGCTTTTCATAGGTGTAAAAAATAGACAGGGTATTCATTTAATAAAAATAGATATTTTGTCACTCTCTATATATTTCAAAGATACTGATAATTACCATATGATTGGGAAGAAGAAAATTTACTTTGCATTTTTTTCATTGCATTAAAAATAATAGAATTACTGCACAGTTGATCCTATACCTAATAGAGTAATTTTATCGTCTAAAAACTAAAAATTGACATTTGGAGAGTTTACATAACTACCAGAAGAAACAGTTGGAACTGAAAAATAAATATTTCTACGTTCATACCTTAACTTTTGGAAATTTGTTTAAAGATTCATATATAATACCACCCATAACTAATTTCATAATGGTATCAATCTCTAACTTTCTATATCCCTGTAAATCTGTATCTATAAAACGCCTAAATATAATTATTTTTTTAGATTTAAGTATAGTCATAAATCTTTAAGATATAAATGAAATAATTTTCCATTTTGATTATTATGAAATTGACTGGAACTTCTTTAATTTTTTTTAAAGTGTTGCGGTATTTTATAGTGAAAATCAATTCTATATTTGTCACTAAATAAAAAAATATTACAATTGGACATGTTTTTATTGTTCAAGTTGTTACAAGCTGAAATTAGTTTCGATTGCTGCTGATTTCTGGTGATATGTAAGTACACACCATTTTCTTTTACAAGGGGTCCAAAGGACTCACACTGTGACTTAAAATACCTAAAAAGAAGAAAAAATATTGTAAAAAAATTGCTTTTCGAAAAATCAGCTGTAAATAAGTTATTAAAAAAACTTCGTTATTGATAAAATAGGTATATTTCCAATTTTCGTTAAAAAGATAATATGAAGAATATCCATATAAATATGGCTTTTTAAACTTGTGTTTGTAACCAACAGCATGTATAGTACCTCAACCCAATTTTTTTTATTCAATATAACCATAACCCCTACATTAATTAATTAATTTTAGGTACTGATGTCCAAATTTGTAGACAAAATTCAAGTTTACTAATTTTCAACCAGAATTTATATATTGAGTTGTGGTTTTCGATAATGCCTAGCACTATATGTTGGATTTATCGCTTCGAAAATGCAAAAGGCCACAAGAAATCTGTTACACAGAGTATTATCTAATACATGTGTATAAACATTTTCACAAAATGTTTATACACACACAATGACTATTACAAAACGAAATATTATATTGTTCTTTTCTACCCAGGATAATTCACACCCGAATACCAAAAAACTTTTTTTATATAAAGGGTGTTTTCACCAAAATGTAAATTTTTCTGGATGTGTTGTTTTTCTCAGCTCCCGTATGCATCAAACAATTGTTTCTTATCCCATTCTATTTTGAACTTTTTACTTTAAACTAACTTTCATCATCCATCAGATCAAAAGGTCATTTGAGAGTTTAAAAATTAATGAAACTTATTAAATAATGGTAAAAAGGTCTGTTATTATTTAAATTTACATAGATATTAATGAATTCTAATAATGAGTTTGAAGTTAGTTCAAAGTAAAAAATATGCAAAACAGTTTTTTATAAGTATAATGTTTTTATTTATATTTTGACATCTAGATACAGCTTTAACTATAGAAAATAAAAACACAATAATTGTAGGATTTTTTCACTATTATCTTCTAAGAATACAAATTATTACTGAATAGAAGAAATTACATAACCTATATTTTTTTTAGCTGGCCCCATTTAATGCAACATTAAATGAATCTGAAGTTAGCAATTATATCAGGTTTGGTACCTTTATCTTTAAAGATTATCCAAAAAATTGATAAAAGTCATTTCATAAGAGGCAAAGATATTAGTCCTCTCTCTCTCTCTGAACTCATATATTTATAATCGGTATGAAAAGACTAATTTAATTAGATAATAATATTCAAGGTGTCACATTTAAAAAATTCATGTTATGTAGTTTTTTCGACTTTTCAATAATTTTTAGAAATATTTGAGATTCTTAGACCATAATACAGGAATAATCCTACAAATTTTGAAATTAAAGTTTTTTTTTTTAATTTTCTATAATTAAAGATGTAACTAGGTGTCAAAATATAAATGAAAGCCCTGTACAACAGTCGCATTTATAAATTTAGAGACATTACCTTTATTCATAACTGAGTTAAGAAATAATAGTATAAGGGATACAAAAGTTGAGAAAAAAAAAGAATTTCGTTGAAAACAACCTGTACAAAAAAAAACTAAAGAATTAAAAAAAAAAACAAGGAAAACTTTTTTTTACAAGTGTTTTCCAAACCACTCTGTAAAACAACTTATTGAAGACCTGCATTAACATCCTCTAGGCTATAAACTTAGTGCTAGACCGTTTTACTGAATGGGGTGAAGGGGGGAGGGGGACGCTTGCCTCACCTGGAAGATGTAAATATTGTATATTACATATATAAATTACATTTATATACCAAATGGACTATGCATGACCTTTTTTGTTTTTTTTTCCATAAGTTATGGTTCTGCATGCAATATCCCAAAAAAAAGACATCACCTCCCCTATGCCCCTCTTAGTTACGCGCCTGCTAGACAGTGTCGAAAACCGTAACTAAATATGTTAATTTTTGTTGAACAAAAATTGAATCTGAAATTGTCCAAAAATTTCCATCTTTAAGTTCGTCATTTATACGTCACAATCCACAATGCCACTAGGTATTCTAAAAATTATACTGAACAAAGCCTATAAGAAAGGGTGAATTGCGAGGTAGCTACTAGGACTACACATAAATCTTATAAAACTAGCTTGAGGGAAATGCCCTACATTTTATATATGTTGTAGTTCTTGACTTTCTGAACAATAGATACCACGATCACCTTCAAATCTTACAAAATAGAGACAGAATTGAATTTATAAAATAAAGTTATTCTGAAGAAAAAATCGAGAAAAAAATGTTTCTTGTTAGAAAATACAGTTTTCACTGTGAGCAATCTTAATTTTCATAGACTTAAGTCAGTTAAACTTTATTTGATATGATTAAAAAAGGCAACATACAGATGTTTCAAGTAAATCGAAGTTTAAAAAATAAAATTTTAAACAAAACGAATTACAAATTCATGTATAGTCTTTTTAAAGGTATTAAACCTCAGTTTACCAAATTGCATATAAGCCAGACGTTTTGTTCTTTAATAAAACAAAATAGTCCATAATAAAAAAACAGCAGCTGCACCTTATACAAGATTTTTGGGACATCCTGTATAAATATTTAATATATCCTTACAAAATGTACTTTTAGCAACCTAGTTTCTTCCAGTATCCCAGAATTACATAATAATGGATTTGAAATAACCTCTTCTGGTCAAAAATGGTAAACACAGTTAACTTAACTTACAAAAAAAAAGGTTTCTTCATGATATAGGTATAATGTATATGGTGTATAATTTTTTCTCTAAAATTAAGTTTGGTTCACTTATGTTACTTTATGTATATTAATGTAGTTTTTTTTAATTTTTAACACATCTGATATTTTATACAGATTGTATGTACAGGATGTTTGGTTATATTTTAAACAGTACCCTAAAGACTTAATTATGAGTTATCAAAAAACTTTAAATATAAAAGTGTTTAGGTTTGGTCAATTTACAAGAAAAACAAACAAAAGATAATCGGAAATTTAGCAAATGGGCATCGACTGCGTTATTTGAAAAGGCACACCCTGTATAATAGATACACCTCAAATGGTCTCTTCTTGCTGATTATTAATAATGGACTAGGTTTAAGACCTTTATCTCTAAAGATAATCAAGAAATTTAAGAAAAACCCTCTCATAAGAAGCAAATCTCTTACACATTGCCTCTTATGGCAGGGTTTTTCTAAAATGTCTCTATTATCTTTAGAGATAAAGTTTAAACCTAGTATTCTTATAATCGGCAAGAATGATTTAATGAATGATGATTTTGTTCAAACCCAAAAACATTTGTATTTAAAGTTTTCTGATAACTCATAGCATAAGGCCTCTAGGGTACGTACCATTTAAAATATAATCAGGCACCCTGTACAATTTTACATAGGAATAAACAAATAAATTCCATTAAACATAATGAACTTATTAAGTCATATAATAGTTATTTTTTTAAATAGAATATTTTTATTGTGATGTGAAGCTTCAAAAGCGATTCATAGATTTGAACAAAAGATTAATTTAAAAATACACATTAAAAATTGCAATTAGCAAAACCCAAGGAAAAACAAACACCTCAAACATATTTGTGTCACACTGTAAGAAATTAAACAAACATATAAAACATAATGAGGTGTCTAGCACAATGTTTAATGGATGACATAATAAAAAAATAAGTGCACCATTCATCAGTTGAGTTGCTATGCATTATCTTGCTGCTGTTTTCCGACAGAATATCGGTGCAAAAACAATTAGTCAAATTAAACAAGGTTTCAAGTGTTAAATTCTGTTTGATACTGTAAACTGATAATTTGTTATAATAACGAACTCATAGTTATGTTTTGCAGTAGACTATGCTAAACATAAACTTATTAATTATACTAGCCTAATCTGTTTAAGCCTAATATTATAGTAAGTTTCTTTATAAATAAAAATAATCACAATTAATACTTACACAGGTATATATCTTCTACAATCAAAATGGTCGAGTTCAAATTTGAATCAACAAAATAGCTTATCGAGGAATTTGTAATTGTGCTTCGGTGATTGTTCTTCCTTATATTGACTAAGTATGTGAAAGGTAAATGAAAATACTGTATCAAATACTTGACATCATTTCTTGTATCATTCCCTTATTTTTAGGGTGATATTCTGCAAAAAAGTAAAAATATTGCTATAATCAATAAATGTGCCATATACCACATACTGTGTAATATAATATAACTAATTATTTCCCTACTCTAATAATTATAACATTATATAATTCCAACTATAGTTCTTTTAAAGAAAAACAAAGATTATTTCATTTCGCCCTCAACAGTGAAAATATATAATACCAAAGAAAATAATAGCTTCCACTATAAATTTTCTTTGATAATACCTGTTAAGGAATACTTTTGTTTACAAGTTATACATAGACCTCGACATAGACAATAAAATATAATTTTAGCAAGTACATTCTATTTGCTTAAAAATATACAAATTCATGCCTACCTGTAACAGTATTATGATAATCTAGATTCAACTGCCCTTATTGCTTCCTTAGTCTTTCCATCAATAGAAAATATTATTCTTAAATTGGTTCCTAGTTACTGGTATTTATGTTCAATTTTGCAATACTTAAATACACCATTATTAAACCACTGTTATGTTTCCGCAAGTGATCCATCAGCTGTTCGGCTTGTTTACTGTGTATCTGTGAACTAAAGAAGTTAGGTTAGGTTACGAGAGACCAAAATAAATAAAATACTGCCTATTCTTAAAATAGGGAGGGCCATTCCCCAGTAACAACGGGCAATTATAACCTGGAGTAAGATTTTTATTCTTACTCTAAGTTTAAAACGCTTTGTTCTCCCGAGGAACGCATTTCGCTTATATTATTATATTATTTTTCTGTGGAAGGCGCACCCCGTTTCAAAGGCGGATAAATGTATGATGTTTATGTGGTTGAATAACAGCCGCGGTGCTGGATTAGAATAGATGGAATACATATTAACATAGGTCCCTTTTCTTTTAAAAATAAAGTACGTAATATAGAATTTTGCACCATATAGCAAATAATCTAATTAATATTTAAACAGAATATTCACAACTTTGTTAAATATTTCTTCAAAAGAAGTACATTTTGAGGATAGCGTTTTATGTTTTCCCGTACTTCTAACAAAATGATCAAGAAAGAAGAATTCACTGAATTAAAAATAGTGATTCATTAATAATTAAAATATACAGGTTTCGTAATAATATGACATAGATAATATTTTTTAAACATATTAGCTAACCTTGTTTAATTTGAAGGATTTACGAGTTTCGTATCTTCGCTGCCTATTTGGAGGTTCCATGTTTTCATGATTTTCTTCAATATTTTGGCATCTGTTGAATATTTACGGTATGATGCATATGCTAATATATCATGGCTTAGCTTTCAAGTAATCAAAACTACGTTTTATCTTACGAAATGAAACTCCAAGGCAGTAAATTTAGATATTATCAAAAACTCAAGAACTGACAGATTCGGAAAATGGCGGCTTTAGTTGTAGGTTGTTGTTTAACGAACCAGGATCGGAAAATCCGATTGTCATGCCGAACAGCTCTCCGAACGGAGAAAATTTTCGTTAACTAACGAAATGATAAGTGCAAAATCGCACCCCGGGTCCAATAAGTCCATCAAAATGATATATAATCTCTAAGTCATTCGATGTAATTTGTTAGATAATATCACTTTCTTTAAAAATGTTTAACAAAATTTGAGGCATATATTCTTAGATATATAGGTTATAGAAAAACATATAGAAAATTAATGAGGTTCATTTGTCTTTTTTACGGGGTGATCGTTATTGAAACTTTTGTTTTTGCCTAGAAACTATAATATTTCAAACATTGTCTACCTTAAAGTTACTAATAAGTTATAATTGTTTTAATGTTATAATATTAATTGAAATATTTAAAGAAAGCAAAACAGCAGTTTTCTTGCTAAGATTTCAGATGTTAGTTATGCTTATCCTCAAAATATCAAAAATATTTTTTAAGTGTGTTTTAAACAAAACTCATCTTGCATATCGCACTCTACAATATCAAAATTTAATAATTCTGAATATATCGTTCTAATTAATATATCTATGAATAAATCTCAAACATTTTATTAAATAATAATAAATAAAAAATTTAAAATCATGGATATTTTTAGTTTACCCCTGTATGACATTTAATTTTTCTGCAAATATTGAAGCCGATTGAATAAGAAGATAGTTTGCGTTGATTTTTTAAACACCTTAATTCTTCATTTTGTTCGGTCATTGGATTTTTACCAAAATATTACTATATGACCCTTAATGACTAAACTGACAAACCGACGGAATTGAGAAAACGTATTTTTGGCATCTAGGAGAACTAAAACGTGAAGATATGTAAAACCTGTGATGGTTATTTTTTACGATTCAAAAATTTTATTTGGCCGCCATTTTGTTACGACAACTTGACCATAATTTTACTAGTTCATACCAGAGTTAATTCTTACACAAAAAGGAAAATCAGTCTATTTGTAGTTTTTCAGGTTAACTTATATTTTATGAAACCGCCATTTTGTTTTGCCATCTTGAATTCGTATCGAAATTTTACTAGTTGATTTCTACGTAATATTTTTTGTGAAAAATTTGAGGTAAATTATGAAAATATTGAATTTGTATCAAAATGTTACCAATTCATCCCCATGTGACCCTTTGACCAAAATTTGAAGTCAATCGGATAAGTAGTTTTTTAGCTATGCCACAAACTGATAGATAGACAAAGATATAGTGACTCTACTGGAGAAAGTATTGAAAATGTTCTCCGTTTACTTCCAGACAGTAAAACAGTCTATTTGAAAACTCCCTACAAACATTTTGAAATGTGCCAGCATCAATATTGTGACAGGCAGCGGTTATTCTTTGCTGTTACTCCAAAATAAAGTCTGGCTGGGTTACGTGTACTTTTTTTTTAGGTAGTCCCATAAAAGAAGTCTCACCTCGGGTTAAGCAGTGTTCAATTATTGCCTTACGTTTCTGCTAAAATACGGGGCGCACTAGCCTATTAAAAAACTGGTTGTATGTCAAATTTATCAGGATTATTTTCCCATATTTCTAGAATAAGAGGCTCAACTGTATTTTCCAACATGTCTAGATACAGGTCTCCTATCACATTTTTATGCAACTCTACTAGTAAGTACTCTAAAGTAAATTGAGACAACATAAAAACTAGATATCCGTCAACAGTCGGCGATTTCTTTGTGAAGCATAGGCGGCGTGATAGAAATTTAAACTTACTTTTGTAAACAGATTAACTGAATAAAAATAACATTTATTTGATATACGTGGTGTATTAAATAGAGCGTACCCCAAATTTTCCGCTGTCTCAATTTACTTTAGATACACTTTACCGACAGGCAGACCCACGAAAAAAAAAATTTTTGTCATCTAGGGACGCTGAAACGTGAAGTTATGTGAAACGTGGGAGGGCCGTTTTTTCACAATTAAAAAGACTTTTGGGCTGCAATTGCGTTTCGCCATCTTGAATTCGTACTACAGTTTTATCAGTTCATCTCTATATCAGCCTTAATCTTTGCACAGGCCGAAGGAATCGAAAAAACGTGTTTTTGAGACCTTGAAACTTAAAGATCTGAAAAAATCTCGGAGGGTGATTTTTTTTTCACGATTACAATACTTCTCTTTTACTAGGCAAGTAAAAAAGCGATAAATTGTATCCTAAAATTTTGACATTCTTATGACAAGAAATAATTTAATTAGAATTTCGAAATTTTTGTAGTTAAAATTTAGCCTTTTTTCGTTATTTGTATTTATGAAAATATATTCAATAATGTTTAAACATTTTATTTAGTAGCCTGAAGAAAAACATTTTGAAATATTGGCTTATTGAGAAATAAATAGATAAACAAAGCCGTTTTTAGAACACAAAACGTAACATCAAACTTTAAATTCGCGCGCAAATGAGAGCGTTTGTGTGTGGTGCGCGCTTGCTGCTGCATCGGTCACTGCAGCCGAAGTGCCGTAACATGGTGGTCATTGTGGCCGCCAGAGGGCGGTGTGGTCATCGTGTGTGTGTGTGTGTGTGTGTGTGTGTGTGTGTGTGTGCGCGCTTTTGTTCCATGGGTTGTTTCTCAGTGGGGCGTCAAGCTAGGTACATATTACAAAAAAAAAACATAAAATATATATTTGTACTAACATGATACTATAAAAATTAAGATATACGATCGTATAAAAGGTATGCATTCTTTTTACTGCAAGAACATCTACTGATGATGATTGAGGGTAATGGTGGTGAAAATTCTAAATTAATAATATTTGTGTATATGTATATAGACTGCCTGATTTTAACTGATTAAATTAGAGTTATTACAGTTCCAGTTAAAGGCAAATATTCCGAAGTTTGAAACCCAAGCTTGACATCAACTACGCTGCTTTAATAATGGTTCGCTGTAGATTTTACCTAGATATGACTTTTGAAAATCGCTATACATCCTGTATATTTCACTAGACTGAAAAATTTAGATTCAGAGATTCGTATGGATTAATCTTTTTTAAAGTTATCTCTCAGAGATTTCACAGTCTAAATGTCCCTCTTAGATATTCTTAGAGCAGGTAATTCGTGAATTTCCCAACGGCATGTTTTTTCAATTTCTTCTAAAAATTTCTGTTTATAGGTATCGTTAGGATAAACGTGTTTAGATTTTGGTTTAATAGAAGAAATCGGTATGGTAGCCTTCTGATCGAGTCGTGTTGACATAGCAATTTTCATTGTTTCTGGCACGTTCTAGTTGGATTTTCTGCTTACTAAAATACTCCAAAAAATACTCCAACTCTCTCCAACCAGTAGTGTTAAGAACTTCTCTGTCAAGGCAGTTAAGATACAAGAGACTCTTAACGGTAGTAGTAAGACCGGGATCTCGAACCTCTTCGATGATGTAGCCTGTGATAAGCAAAATAAGATAAAAAAACCACTTTGCATGGGGAGACTCAATAATATCAATCTTTGTCAAACATTCTAAAATACCAAAACAATCAATAAGTGATAATGCTAATATAATTATGCTATTTAAGGGGGATGATACGAATCCCAAAACAAATGTATAGCGATCATGTTAACACGGACCTGTCAAAAATTATTTTTTCTTATTATATAGAGTAGTTATTAGTTTTGATAATTTAGAAGTAATGGAATACGATGTTCAGAACGCAATAGAAAATCTTTATGCAAATCATGAATATTATTAGGATACATTAAATCTACTTGTATTATATGTAATCTGGAATTCACGTTACATCAAAACTTTAAAATCTTCTACCCACGCAAAATTTGAATATGGTAAGACTGCATTGCCTTACCCTAAAGATTATTATCATTAAGATAAAGAATATTTGTAGATCTTGGAGGATCATAATTATTTATATTTGTTGTTTGATTCTGAATAGCGATTAACGCATGTAGAAATACCCTCTTTTATTCCACCTTCAATAAACATAATCATATGTATATCACTTAAAATTTCTAATTTATACTCTGTATATTTAAGCATTGAATCCCATTTATACTGGGGCACTGTATGGTACCAGGTTTAAAAATTATTTGTATAAACAGAAAAATCCTTTTATGATTTATGCTGATTTTGAAAGCGTGTTAATAACAGTAAATTATCAAGTAACCCAAGGTATAAAAAAATATCAAAACATATAGCTTATAGTGCAGGTTCTTTTTCTTGGAGAAGGTTGAATGTACTGGTTTGTTAATGAAATGCTGAATTTATCTGAATTAATATACTCAAAAATAAAAAAAAATATTATATAAATGATAGTAGATTCTAACTTTAAACACTGTCGCATATGCGAAAAAGTATGTTAAATAAAATAATAAAATTGTACGAGATCATGATCATTTTACTGGTAATTTTAGAGGGTTTGCACATCATGATTGTAATCTTAATTATAAAAAACTATGTTGTACTTGTTGTTTTCCATAATTTATCAGGCTATGATAATAATTTCTTAAGAAAACAACTTGCTGAGAGTGATAACCTCATTGTCCGTTCTTGTAACAAAGAGAAATTCATTTCAATTTTCAAAAATAACTATATTAAGTTTCGGTATATAGATTCACTATGGTTTATGAGCGATTTATTAGATAACTTAATGGCTTCTATGAGACAAAGTGATTTCAAAATATTAAAAAGTGAATATATACATTTAGGGGAAGATTTGTTTAAGCTATTAATGCGAAAAAGCGTCTTTTGTTATAATTACATAGATAATTTGGAAAACATGAGTGAAACCTCTCTACATTCAATTGAGAATTTTTATAATAAGTTATATGATATTCATATTAACAAGGAAAATTATTTTCATGCTCAGAATATTTCGAGAACTTTCCATATAAAAAATTTGAAATAGATGTGTTGCATCACATGAGCTAGAACCAAAATTGTAATTGGGGAAAGATATTTTGAGCATAATTTATTATGAACATTTAATTTGTTTTGAGAGGAAAAATAATTTAAATATCTATCACATATAAATTTTTTTTCGAACTCTTACTAAGCCTGGGAGATACGACACGTGAAAGATCTTTAATCCAAAGAAATGATATTCAATTTTAGAGTTATTAATTTGAAAGACTGTAGGTGTAGCTTCATAATCATTTAATTTGTCATAATATTTATTTTGAATTAAAAGAAAATTAACATGTTAATTTTTCTTTTGTTGACCTTGCTGGTACCACAAAATAGCTAGATCTACCTAACTCTAAAGCATGTATATTAACTGATAATTTATTAACGCTTTCAAATTTGATTATTGCATTTAATGACATTGGTGCTTCTAAGTTCTCAGTAATTAGAACTTGCCGAGAATAGGACGCTAACCACCCGTCCAATAAAAACATGCGTTATTATTACTTTTTACGTTTATACAAGCATTTTTATTTAATATATGTTCTGGTATCCTAATATAAGATGAACTATTACATATTTCAATTTTATTAATGTTTATTTCCAAATTAATTACTCGTTGTAGCGTTCTTGAAACTTTGACAGCTTATTTAGTATTGTATCACAAACATGTTCATAAGGCAAGCTTTGTACATCCTCCCTCCTGTCAAGTATGGTATTTTTAGTAATAAAATATTTTATATCAATAATGTATTCGTTAGCACAAGTTTTTTTAATAAATTCTCGCAAAAAGTTGTATTTACTGTTATTATCGGATTTTTTTTTAATATGCCCTTAATATTTTTCTTTTTTGAAATAAAAGAAAACATTCATTTCAAAAAATTGAGTTAAAAAAGTTAATTATAACAGCAGTTCTTACTCTCTCTTCAAAACAAGAAATTAGATTTTCACACACTACGGTTGGTTTTTTAATTCTACTATTTCTCAACCCTAAACCAACAGGTGTGCTTAGAGTAGTTAGTTAATTGTTTTAAGATATCCTAAAATTGTTTGAATTCGACGTTTAGTACCTATATGCAAAATATTGTTACGAAGTATTTTATTACACGGTATAATTTTTGCTTGTACTCGTTTAACCCAAAGTTCTGAATCTCTTAAATTTCGTTCCTTCAGATTTTAGGCACTAAGTTTGGGAAACCAAAATCTAATTTTTATATTAATATTATTAAATCCAAATGATCTTCTTATGAATTAATTCTTATTTTATTTTCATCTGGTCCTAGTCCATACAGAATAAATCCAGGTCCTAAGTCCTCAGAATATTGACCTTCGAAATTTAACGTGGTTGTGGAAGGGGATATATGGTTTCTCTGCACAAAACACATTATTTATGTTTGGATTGGTCAGATCTGTATACAAAATATTTATTTTCCGAAAACTGAAAATACTACTTCTCATTCACACCGCTACCGCTTAATAATAGTGTCAAAAACTTTAAGGGTACACTTGAATATTTATAAATATCAAACCCTTATTTAGCATACCTACACCTCCTTCTCCTTTTCAAAATTTTACATATATCTATGTATAAATTTTATTTTTATGATCTACCGCAAGAATGGGATTAGGAATAATTTCTATATTTCTTATCCTTAAAGTAAATCGGTATGCATCCATTGCTAATTTCCTTTACCTGACTTGTCTGTATGCAAAATTCCAAACGAAAATTGGAAAAACTTTATTTTTGTCTTCATTAAAACACACTTCTCTTTATCCTAATAGCGGTTCTTTTGTCTAACATCTCCTCCTCCTCTTTTTCCCTCCATTTTAATAGGGTGAGTTGTCTGGTACGTGTGCAGTCCCGTGCATAAATATTTCCTTCTCTCAGAAAAAACATTAACTCTTTCATCCAACTGGGCATTTTAAAATGACCCTTCTAGCAAGTAACTTCATTATTTTACACGCCATTTTGCAGCAAACAATTTACTTCAACATATCTATATGGGTGCAGAAAGAGTATATTTGCATAGACAAGGATGGATCGAAAAATGATAGCTGGCCTGCAAAATGGACTTCTTTGATCCTAACTATAATGTAGATTTATTTCAGTATTGCATCGCAAATAGTGGTAATGATTATAATATTTCTTCCCTAAGCTATATAAATACAGACTTAGATTTATATTTCGTAATAGATCCTACAGAGATAAATCCACCTGGAAATCCATTTTTCTACACCAAAAAAATCGGATGAAAACACTAATATTAACTTTATATTGCTTTGCTTTATTTTCTTATCATGTTTAATTTTACTGTTAGAAATAAGTAGAAAAGGATGTACCATATAGTTGAATGAAAAATATAATAAACAAATAACTTAATTTAGTTTTAGTAAAATTTTTAAAATGACCTCTTATTCCGGGAGGCTAACGAAAAATATAATAATTATTAACTTATCCATTTGCACTGATGCAATATAATAAAAACTTAGAATATATTAAATACTGAAGCATACTTTACCAAAAAGATTCTTTTCATATTATATGTTGTTATGATTAAAAAAGTTTCTTGATGTTAATGCGAATTAGAGAGAGGTTCCACTTCTAAGTCACTTTTTGCATCAGATGAAAGTTCTTCATATTCGTCCGACGATCCGGTATTGACCGTGAAACAAACCTCATCCAAAGCATTGTGCAGTAATTGTTTTCTTTGGATTTGCTCATTTTCATATTTCTTAACATGATCTGTCCCATTCTTCAACACCTATTTGGTCAAACCTAGTACGTGTTAACTTTTCGGCCATGTTAAAACTTGCATTATTTGCGGCCACCCATTTTTTTACTTGAGCTCAAATTTTCTCAATTGGATTTAATTCTGGGTGATATAGGGAAAGCCTTAGTACACTGTGTCCATGTTGCTCCATAATATTGTCAAGTATGAACTATTTCGGAAATTTATCCTTATTATTTAAAATTATTTTGTAAAGTTCTGGCTTAGTTAAGGATTCAGAAAACTTGCTGCCCCTGTCTTTTAACCATTTTATCATGTCTGTCTTAAGGCTCGAACTAGTTACGTTCTTTTCTGTGGTTACAATATGGTAAGAAGCATTATCTACGACGGGTACTGAACGTTCTGGTAAATTTGGCATCAGTTGACTCTCCATCTAGTACATAAAGTTAACATGATTCATATCGTCGTGGTAGTCGCCACTTCTGGATCCTTAAATATGGGTTAAGTAAACTATGTAACTAAAAATAATAATGGGATGGTATAGACCGAGAGCTGAGGGACCAAAAATGCATGAGGTTTATAAAGGCTGATATTTTATTAGATCGTAGTTAGGGTGTACAATATACAGTGTCGGGCAGCGATGGTGGGGGGGGATGGAATATTACGGCCTTACTTGAAGATATACCCAAATTTTCAAATACGGATAAGGTGCAGACACAAAAGGAACACATTTTAAAAATATTTGAAATTATACAGGGTTAGTCAAAAAAAATTTACAAACAAAAATTGGATTTTTTAAATGGAAAACCCTGCATATTTTTACATACGTTAATTTTACAAACAATCTTAAGAATTTTTTGTATTATACACATTATCCCTAAATTCAAATGTTTTCCATTTATTGTCTTTTGAAAAATGGTATATTTGACTCTTTGAATGGTTCTACAGCCTATAAAATGCTACATCTTAACGAGACCGGTTGGATCAAAATGGTTTACACTTTCCTATCTTAGTTTTAGATAGTCTATTGATATACATTAACTTCCGGTTAATTTGCGGTTTAACCGAAACTCTCACATCTGATAACTAAGAGTCAAATATGGTAACTTCCGATTTAATATATCTAAAACTAAGATAGGGAAGTGCAAACCTTTTTGCTTTGCTTATGTCGTTAATATATTGCAACCATTCAAAGGGTCAAATATGCTCATTTTCAAACGATTCATAACGCCAATAATTGAAAAACAGTTGAGTTTAGGCATAATGCAAGAAATGTTTGAAATTTTGGTTTGTAACTTTTTTTGACCCACCCTGTATAATTTCAAATATTTTAAAATGTGCTCTTTTTGTGTCTGCACCACATCCGTATTGGAAAAAATCTTCAAATAAAGCTGTAATATTCCATCACCCATCGTTGCCGAACCCTGTAACAATGCAGTGCTTTTCTTTAATGCCCTCTTCCCTTCTAAATCCTAAACGGTTTGAAATTTGAAAAGCCATAGTAAGGCATAAAATACCGTATTCTAACATAAAATTGTTAGATCTATGTTTTAAGATGGCGGGGGAGTCTTGTGAAACTTCTTTTGAAAGGTCCTTCGATGCTTAATCTACTTCCAAAGTTTCAAATGACTGACATCAATTGTTTCAAAATAGCTGCTATTTAAAAATTGAAATGTTTATTGTTGGACGGTATATAAAATCCAAATGCAAGAATATTGGACTGACTGACTATATCCACATAGTTTGTTACCTAACTTATTATCTACAGACAATTTTTCAAATTTTATAAACCATTTGAAACATTAATGTTTTTTGGCAACTCTGGAGCTGCGCCCACGCCATTTGTAAGCAAAACTAGCTGACTGACGTTAGACTATTGATGTACATCCTAAATACGACGTAATATCAGCCTTTATAAAACTCTGCACTGTTGGTCTCTCACCTCTCCGATGAGAACAAGCAAATGCATAATAATATGTACCTACCTGACTTAAAAATAAGTAAACCATTGGGCACAAAGTCTAATTCTCCACCAGCATGGACAATAACTAGTCGACGCCCCTTCGCAATTGGTTTTTTAAGCTCCTTATCACTTCCATCACTCCAACCTTTGGGTTATGTGTGACTGGAGTGTACATAGGTTTTCTATTCTTTTTAGCCTAATATAACGCTAAGTTGTAGTAACTAAGTGCTTTCCTTTTGTCTTCGGTTTTTACCCACCTTAAAAATTCAATAATATTAAAATTTTTGTTATAATATGCAACTTAATATTAATTAATATATACTCGTAAACAAGTAACTAAATAAAAATACGTTGGGTTGAACAAATACAAACCTAAAACCCATTTTTTAAAATGGTATATCCCACATTAATGTCTACCAGCACCAGTGCAATCGCGTGAGTGATGACACGGTGGCTTCTTCTTTAGTTGCGGCTACTCTACCTGGTATTCCACAGCACCGAACATCAACAAGACAAGAAGGAACACTCGAAGCTCCTCCCCTTATTATACCCATCTCACTCGAATATCGGATGCTATGCTTTTTCGATCCCTGGAATCGCTGCCGGGCGAGATGCGTAAACCGGTTGCCTGTCGTATAATAAAGTATTGAAATATACCACCAAACATTAATATATGCCAATTGTCTTCATATTTGCCGGCGCCTGGCGTTTAACTGATTTTTTATTTTTTAAAAATTAAAATAAGCATTTACCAATTTTCTTAGTGTTTTATGCTTGGTAAATGGCTGGAAAATTATAAATAACTCCGTTCTATCTTTATGGGTAACTTTAAAACGCAAAAATTATTCATTTCTTTTAACAAGAAACCTTAATCAGGATTGCCTTGATTTTTTTTGTCCTTATAGGAAATTGTGGCGAAAATTCGAGAAATCCAACACTAATACAATTTTGTAAAGCATTTAAGAAATTATTTACTAAAAAATATCTTAATGAGGTTGAAGGTGCAAAATATATCCAAGATATTAATAAAGTTTTGGTTATTGTAACTGCTGATATGATCTAAGAATATAAAAATATCTATGTACCAATAATGACAAAAAATAGTTCTTTAAAAGTGTTTGCATGCGACTATATAAATCTTTCAAGTACGGACGACAATGCTGTAGTGTTTACATTACTGGCTCTCTATGAAAAAATCGGTAAATTTTCTTTAGCCGGAACTTCCCACGTTATGAATCTTTTTTTTTATTAGGAATAGTGAGGAGTGGCTCAATTTAGTTCAGTATAATAGTCAGTACTATCTTTTAAACATTTTTATTGGGTGCCAATTTTCCATCATTGGATACCTACCAATATTTTACTAGTTTCTACCTATGCCACACTTAATCTTTCGGCATAATTAAAAATTAATTCAGTAAGTACTTTTTACATTGACAGACACCAGCATTTTGTTACGTCATGTTTCACAAGTCCGGCATATTGGATTTTTCCCATAATATTACCAGGCCATCCCCATAGAACTCTTAATTTTTACCTAAAATGGAAGTTAATCTGGTGAGTCGCTTTTAAGCTATATTGCGAACTAGCAGACCGACAGACAAATTGACAGACGGACCGACGGAATTGATAAACTGACTGAATTGACACTAAAACCTGAAAATATGTAAAACCTGTGAAGGTGATTTTTTTCACGATTACAAATATTTTTTGTAATCTTGTTCCGCCATCTTGAGTTAGTACCACAGATTTACTAGTTTATCTCTATACCACAATTAGTTTTTTAGGTTGAATATTTAAATACTTTATTAAGCCGCCATTTTGTTTCGCCATCTTGGATTAAAATTTTCAACAATTAATTTCCTTTTTTACTTAATATTTACAAACAGTACTTTTTATAATTATATTAAGATTTATTAATTAAACAACTTGACGTTTTCCCCGTTTTTCTTTTAATACTTATAAAGCAAAATAGGTTAAAATATCGATTATGGATATTTTTAAACTCGTTTTTAAATCACCCCGGTAAGTGAACGTTTATTCTTTTTAATCACTAGAGGTTTGCATCGACCTCGTAAAAGCATGGGCACCTGCACAGCTGTAAGAATTTCTCGGATTCGTCGGCGCGTTATTCTAAGCATAACATAAAAGTTCCGACGACCTGTGCCCTTTCTTGTCTTGTTAATGTTCGGTGTCCACAGTGACTAGAAACCCAAACCAGTTCTACTCCTTTGTCTATTTTTGTTTTATTTAAATATGTATTTACTTTCGAAAATGTATATTTTTGTATACCGCAACGAAACGTTTGATTTTATACGTGCATATAAGCGTATTTATTTTTTTATTAATACAATTACAGTTATATTTAACACATCAGTGAAAAGCCTGTATACTTAGAGCTAAAAAATATTTATTTTTTTGAGAAATCTGCAGCTTCAAACAAAAACCCATATAATTAAAAAAATGTCCTATTTACTAGTTTCATTAATTTGTATTAGTTAATCTTTTAGTGCGTTGTAATTTTTATTTCGTTATAAACTAACCATTCTGTTTATACTTTACACATATTTCTCAGCCCATTTGACAAAAACAAAAGCGTATTAAAAATAATAAATTTTTTGAGTACGGAAATTTTAATTTACCTAACCAGTATCGAGTCATCGCACAAGTTGCTGCAACTATCATCCTTTTGCTGTTTTTTGCTCCCACGTAAAAGGGAAGTAAAGTATTTTATAGTAAACATGTTGCTAATATAAGTCATGATATATCATTGTGTTTAGCATTGAATCCTTCGTACGGGATTTTAGAGCCTTGTTTGTTCCTTTATATGCTTGTGAGCAGTAAACAGTTCATGGCAAAAGGCGAAGGGACCTTAAATTTCATTTTAACATAGAGGCAATAAAGAATTTCTAGTATGGTATATTTGTATGTAAGCAATCAGGAAACTATGATTTTCTTTACTCTGTGTACTTATATTGAAGTAATATTTTTGCTTTCTTAAGCCAAACGGTTTCCTGAGCTCTACCATGTTTGCCTTAAAGAGGCCTACGAAGATTTAGCAGCAATAATAATTAACATCAGAAAATAATTTATATTTTGAGACTAGGCGAAGAAGTAATCCTTTAGTTTATGGCTGCTTTTCTTACAAAAGCACAGCCAGTCGTAAATAAATCTGGGGCTGGTTTTGTCAGATCATTAATTAAGGATAAAAATACTTCCCAAAAGTATAAGGGAATAGTACAGATTCGCGTATCTCTGGTATTAGTGGTATAGCGATAATTTATGTGTTCGAAGTATATTATTACTGAATAAAACAGACATTTTTATGAAACGAGAATGAGTGAAGTCATGATAAGGAAGATTAGTATTTCAGATTAAAAACAGAACCTGAGATTAGTACATTTCGAGAATATCTTTGATAAAGAAAAGAAGTTCACTAGGTTGTTGGTTCAGTGATATGTAGTACACTCATGTTGCATGTTCCGATCATCTCAAGTTCCGATTGCTGTTTATTCTTATTTATTATTTGATAGCTTTAAACAGAAAACGGTTGTCATTGTCCATTATCGAAGTAAGGACGTACTGTAGTTGTAGAGTTTTTTTTATAGTAACCGTTTTGCGAATATAAGAAAGTATGCTATATCATTGTGTTTAGGATTGAATCCTTCGTAGGTAGCACTAAACAGTTCATGGCAAATGGGGAAATTGTTTTAAATTTCATTTTAAAATAGAGAATTTCAAGTCCGATTTGTTTCCAAGTAAGCAATCAGGAAACTAATTTACTTTACTCGGTGTACATTGTATTGCGGTAATATTTTTTGCTTTATTAAACCAAACTGTTTCCTGAACTCTACCATGTTTGACTTTAAGGGGACTACGCAGATTTAATAATTAACATCATTAAATATAATGTGGTATGTTGAGACTAGACGAGTAAGTAATCCTTTAGGTTATGGCTGGTTTTCTTACAAAAGCACAGTCGATCGTAAACAAATCTGGAGCTGGTTTTGTCAGATCATTAATTAACGATAAAAAAACCTCTCAAAATTATAGAGAAATAGCACAGATTCGCATATTTGTTAAAAATCGGAGGTATATTATAACGAGATTGTTTTATGTTTGAAGTATATTATTACTGATTTACAAAAATACTGACGGATATACTTATTAAAAAGCTGTTTACATTACGAGCAAATGTTTATGGCATTAGTAAATAAAAATTAGTAATCTTAGAAATCATATATCATTTCTCAAAAAACCTTAAATCTAAATTAAACCACTGTATATTATAAAAGAGATAACAGTTGTAACAACAGTGAAATAACGTCCATAATAAAAACGGAAAAACGTCCTAGTTTGTGCCTTACATTGCAGTCTTTTAGGAGAGGGTAAATATCAACCCTCCCTTTCTACCCCAACATTATTAAAGTTACTATTCAATATCAAATACGTTCTTAATTTGGGATCTGTATATCCGGTAACCCATAAAATGATATATTACCCAATTTTTCAACTTCTTAATTTTCATCCTCTTTTCTTTTTTTCCCCTAACCTCTTACTTCCGACAGAAGTATCAAAGAGGTCTTATTATTAAAATCTATATAACCAAAGACCCATGAAAGGACATAATTCAGGATCATTGCCAAAAAAATCCTTATTTATTACCAATTAACCCTCCGTTTCAACGCCTTCCCCTCAGCCGATTTTGCCTCTACTCTACTCTTCCAGCAGCCTCAAGCCACGCTATTGCTTTAAAATATTTATTGGGACTTATTAACAACAAAATCAAGATTACTTGGTTAAATCTATGATATGCATTTAGATATATTTACTTTTGATGATTTTTTGAACACCTGAATAAAGTCTTTCCTCCACTAATGTCACTATCTTTGTTAGAACATAACAAGTAAAGACACTTATAACCAGGTATTTTCGCTTTAGCAGAGTAAAACGTCTCTATACGTAGGTATAATGATATTGTACACACGGTTAAATATTTTTTTTGCATTCTCACATAATTACAAATACAAACAAATTAAAGACATCCAAACTCTGACAAAAACACCCGTACTATACGGCAGTTGGAAGACACTTACCGAGACGGCCGTGAAACTTTATAACCATCGGTCCCCGTACTTGTTGCCAAGCGGCCTGCCGCTCGGCTCCCCACTGCTTTGTTCGCCGTTGCATGCATCACAGGCGATACGGCAACTTTCGCAGGTGGTCTGGTTTTATCTGGGTTAGAACCATAGTTTAACGCAAATGTTAGTCTTATTCGTAAACTATTTACAAAACATTCCTAGACGAACTAGCAAATAATTTTCTTATAATAACGAAAGCTTTGATGCCTACTATGTTAATTACCACTCGTTTACAATAGTCATAACTATTTTAGTAATTTTCGTTACTCTTTGACGTTCGACAGATGTAACCAATATTTATAAGTCTGATTTTCTATGTGCACTGAAACAGATTAGAACAGATTAGAAAGATGCATTTCCTTGTCTTCGTGAATGCCAAGAAATCCATCTGAAGTTTTTAATGTGATAAATATCTACACTCATCCAAAATGATTATTTAGGTTTTTTAAGTTTTGTGTAAGCGTATGCGCATGCATTCATTACGTTAAGGCAATGGCTGTGTTTTTTTTTTATAAAAAAGATCTTTTCACAAAAAATTCTCACCAGAATTGAGCAACACTTCTAATAAAGAGATCATAAACACTGAACATTACGTGTTGATATTAGTGATGCCGCGAGACCATAGAAGGCCTTCTTTCGTCTTCTCTCGTGATACAAGAGAATAGTGCCCTCTCGTCTTGCCGAGACGCCACAAGACGAGAGAGACCTTCTCGTCTCCCTCGTTTCTCTCGTGGTATAAAAATTAGAAAAACTATTCCTAATTTGTTAACCGACGATATAATATTAACATTAAAAGCTTGTTGTTGAACTTTGTAATAGGAGGGTAATTTTTAATTATCTTAAAGCTAAAAACTAGAAGAAAAAACGATTAATAAAGAGTAATAGTCAATTCTAAAAATTTTAAATTATTTTTTAAAGAATTTTCAGATTTAAATTTGAAGCATTCCTCAAATTTTTATCAATTTTGTTAGCCTTTTGCACTTACTGCACTTAAGAATGAACTTTACTATCTTTTATGAAAGACCCAACAAATCACTACTTCAGGAACTTTGCCGTTGCTACAGGGACGCTGCGCATATGGAAAATAAAAGAGGTATTTTTTTTATTGTTACAAAAATTTGTTGCAAGTCGACTTTGTGAATGACATTTTTAAACAAAATCGGTTTTGATAAAAATGATGTCATGAGTGAAACTGCCAAAAAGCATCAACCCAAAAATGTTCGCTACAAAGTTTTTTCTGGAGTTGTTTTTGTGATGAATATTTTATGAGAAAAATAAATACCAAAATATTTATTCAACAATTTAAAAATTGCTATGGACATAAATAAAATAGTCCAACAAAATTTTGCCGCTGTAATCATATCATGTTAATTTTGTCAAGGTGAGTCGTTTTGCCAGTAGAAAACAGCTCGTTGTCAAGGAATTTTGGTATAAAGTATTCTAATTAATCATGAAAATCTATTTGTGTAATCAGCGGATCAGCGTAATTCTCACAAGAACATCGTTAATTGTATATTTTTATTATTTTTACGTTACAAGAATCACATCTAATAAAAATAAATCAAAACAGATTCTTATGTAGTGTTGATTTTCAATCTTCTATGTAAAATGCTATATATTTTCATTCCGGGTATCTGTTCACTACTGTTGCTCTGAATAGAACGGCATTTGGCATTTTCAAATGGAGGCAGTCTCCATTCGGACCGAGATATACACCAGACAAATATAAAACATTCTAAGCTATAAATTTAACTATACAACGTTCCTTAATTTTTTTTTTAACTGAAAATAAAAACCTAATAGAGTTAAAATATTATACGCAATCACTCAGTACGTTTCGTTTCAGACTATCGTTACTTACACATGAAAATCGTAAAAAATATATTAGATAAAAACCCTTAGAGTTGCGCTTATATTATTAATGTATTTTATAAGTTATACCTTCAGGGGAAGTATTGGAATTCCAAATGTTTTCTAACAAACACTAAAAATGACGATCATCGTCATTATAACACGCCGGAAAATAAAAACATTTGAGGAATGTATTAATAAAGAAAGAGAAAAAACCGAACACGTTCTAGGATTAATTGAAGATGTTTTACACTTTCAAAGAAAAAGGCTTAGTGAAGAACTATATATTGGCGAAATAGTAACAACAAAAGAAGTGTGTGATTGTATCTTAATCCAAGTTACAGACATATTTTCTTTCAGGTAGTCGTCTAAGTGGGACTCTTTTATTTATTCATACTGACTTTATGTATGAACATAATTTTCCATTTCCTTAAAAATATTTTCGCAGTATATCCATCCAAAACAATATTGAAAACCGAACTGGAAATTTTTTATAAAGGACCGATTTCAGAAAATTGTCAGGAGCTGTGCATTATTTAAAAGTCATTATTGAAAATAATTTACAAACCGTATTCACAGTTAACATTCGTCCTTTTGCAAATTATCGTTATGATTTCAATGACAAGTGCAGAAGTTGATAGACATTTCTCGACATTAAAACTGATAAAAACTTCTTTAAAACCCGCTGCTCACTATCGGTTCGATTCTTTCATTTGATTTATTAATTCATATGAATGAACAAATTAACGAATCAATGAATTAACGAATATTTCAACCATACTGTTGATCAATTTTTATTTAGTATTTATTTGATTCGGACGAATGGTTCGCCCAGGTCAAAGCCTACTTAATTATCTGCCCAAAAGCCGGGATCGCCGCGCAATGAATCGAACGAATGAACCGGACCCTCTACGCGGACGAATCGACGAATCAACGAATAGTGAGTAGTGTTGTCTATAAAAAAAATGTTGGGAAGGATTCCCTCGGAAATCCCTAACTTTAAATAACTGGTTATTGACAAGTTTATTGAACTTTAAGACCGCTACGCGCTATTCGTTTATTCGTTCATTTGTTGATTCGTCCGCATAGTGTGGAGCGTTCCGTACGTCCATGCGACTCGTTGCGCGGCGATTCCGTCTTTTGGGCGAATAATCATGTACGCTATGACCTCTGCGAACCAGTCGTCCGCATTAAATCTTTTGTTTTTTCGTGTATTGTCAAGCATTGAAATGCGAACGAATTAAATAAAAATTGTTGATTGGCCCATTCGTTCATTCATTTCAATTAACGAATCGCACCGAATAGTGGGTAGCGAACTTAAAAAATAGTAGATAGGAGTTTTCATTTAAATACAGTGTTTTTTTTATTTGATAATAACGGACTTTCCACTTAGATATTATTATTTTTGTGTGCTTGTATTGTTACAAACAAGGTTACGAATGAACCATACTTTCCTGTGCTGGCCGAATTTAACATACTTGCTAACTTATGTCAATTGTAAGTTGGTTTTCACATATTTTTTATTTGAATTTTTTTTTGTGAACTCTCTTACGATCCCTCCATAAGCCGCCACTGTTACAAAAACACATTTTCTGAATGTGTAGTAATAACATTTTAGGACTACTGCATTTATTTAGTTAATAAGAATGGATATGTTAATGTGAAAATTACGTAATTTAAACTAATATAATAACCCTTGTTAACTGTGCTGCCGTAATAGAATTCGTAACTAAGGCAAACCCTTTTGATTCAATAATATATATTTTAGGGTGATACGGTATGAATTAATTTTGATTAAGTAAGAAAGATTAGTAAGCCTGTCGGAATGGGAATTAGCGGTAAACTCGAATGACGTAAGTATTGAAATTTTAATTTTTTGCATAATTTATTCTGGATATAATTACCTTCCAAAAATGTAAGCGTTAATATTCCAATATAGAAACAATTTGAAAGTCCCCAGTAAATAAGAACTTTCTGAAAATTTTTATAAACTGATGTCCACTTGAGACAGTTTTCGTAAATTTTCTGGTAAAAAACATTTTTCTCAAATTTATTATTTAGTATACTGGTTTGACTCTGACGGTAGACTAGGATTAAAAGTACTATATCTAGGGTTGATTCAGGAAGCTTGATTTATTTTCAAATGTTATTTCTTCAAAGGATCCCTAAAACTTTTAAAATATTTTTTTTAATACCAAAATAATTCTCGAAGAATAACAAAAAAAAGAATTTCTCGTGATTTTCGATATTTTTATTATCTTAAATAAAACAGGGTTTCATTAAAAATTATGGAGTTTTCACAAATTTTTTCGTTCTAACTTAAGACTTTCTACCTGAAACAAATAGTATTTTTCGGAAACAAGCAGATGATAGGTTGACCGTATATACCGAAACGTTCTTTTTTTTGGTATTTCTGCAATTTTAGTGGGGAAATGGCTTATCAATGTAAACCATCTTGAACGTGCTCCAAAAAGTAGTAATCGAAATTCATTATAGAAATATCGTGTCGGCCTCGATGCATTTTTCAGTTTTGTCGAAATTTTAAATACAAAGTCTTTAAATACATATTTGCATTCATTGTTTCATAGGTTACAAATAAATCGGTTTTAACTCCACCCCATACTGTAACCTATCCTCCCCCAAGGGCTTGTTGTGGCGCCATATTATCTTCCAAATATCGATGATTTTGGTGATCTCTACACCAACATCCTTCCATCTGAGTGCATTAAATTGAATCCAGTACAAAGAGGCAATTTGCCCAAGGGTCCAATTTTCATAATATGTGTGCTTCTCTTCAGGCTAATTGCACATTTGGCTCGCCGTCTTACCCTCCAAAAAATAAGGTGAAAAGTTCATATTTCAGGTTAGGTCGATTTATTTTGGTTACTATAAAATTTTGTAAAACTAGTTTGTTAGTGTAAAATTTAAACAATGCATTCCTCCGTGTCTACTTGATAAGTAGGCGTAAGTCTTGCATTTACAATAATAGACAAAAATAAGAAAAAACATAGAGGCGTATCTCTTTCAAAAATCTATAATTTCTTTTCTCAGAGTGTAACTTCTCAAAAAAAAAAACTACCTAATTTAGTGAATATTTGAAAACCATTTGCAATATTTTTTAGCAAACAACATACATTGCATACACAATGCACTATACACCAAAAGTTTAATTGCGTCTCCTGTAAAATAGCTAAATTGGAGTGACGCCTCTTTGTATTTACAGCGACGAATAATGCTACGAATTCAAGATGGCGAGAGAAAATGGCGTCCAAATAAAATGTTAAAAAAATCAATGTAAAAAATCTTATTCAGTTGATTTAAAATTTTGCAGTATAAATAAATGTGATATAGGGATTAACAACAGGTACGAATTCAACATAACGTAACAAAATGGCGGTCTTAGAAAAATCAGTGAAACTACTTATTCAGTTTATTTTAAATTATGCCCAAAATCAAGTTTGTCATAGGTTGAAGCTAAACTTTAATAAAACTAGTATTAATAGAACTAAAAATTGAATTGATTTTTCTACAAACTTCCATTTTGAAAATTTTGAAGTCTGCGTTGACCTAATAAAAACAGTAAATAATGCTTGCTTAAGGTATTAGTGCCATATTAGACCTTGGCCTCCAAGTTCACTAAAAAGATTTAAAAATTAGACCGGATCTTATTGTCATGGAAATTAAAACTGTAAGTTCCCCATTTGTTATTTTACATATGTCTAGTCAGACCTGATCTAAATTTAAACCTCATGATGAGACTCGATACATAAAAGTATTTTTGTAATATACCTACTTAATAATTGGATATTAGTTTGACCTCAAATTTAAAAAGTAAAATTTTTAATCATACATTTTATACATACTTATTTGTCGGTACTTAATTAAGTATAATAATATAATAAGATGCTGTTGTCTTTCTTTGTCTTTAAAATAAATTAACAATTCTTCAAGAACTTCTGGTTTTAAATTAACTTATTAATTTTAATTTAATAAGTGTTTTCTAGTGTTATTCTTAAATAAAATGTAAAATATTCATAAATATCTTGCAAATCATTATATCTGCTGTAAACGTTTAGATTTTCCCTTTTATTAGCTTTATATCTTCTTTTCAGGAATTTGCCACCCTAACAAAAGAACTGAACTCGTCGAGGGAGCAGCTTTTAGAACGGGAAGAGGAAATAGCAGAGCTAAAAGCGGAAAGGAATAATACTCGGGTAAGTGGTGATGAAAATCCCGCTGATTTCGATATCCTTCGATTTTTCTGAATGTTATTGCAAACGACACTTTTTATAGTATGCTTGGCTTAATATTGTCGTTTGTTTGACATCGTATCCGTGTATTTTTATGAAGACGTTATCGTAAAAAAATATGTTCGTCTTATTTGGATAATAATAAATTCTAAGGAATTAGTTAGCAAAAAAAACCTCTTCATACGAAGAAAAATAACTTTTAGTATTTACTACAATATTACTAGAATATTTCTTGAAAAGCATTCAATCCAAAGGCCATTATTAAATAGTGGTTTTAACTAAACTAATCTTACGTAATTATGTACTGATTTAATACTAAATAAGTGGCATCTTGCGTCTAAATACATATACCCACATATTAAAAAAATGCAAATAACACTAGTAGTGTAGTAGTGGCAAAAACCAGGTTAAATAGAAACAAAATTATCAACTGGTCTGATGTTATGTAGTGCCGTCTACTCTTACCTTCTTGCATCGCAACAAACCCACAAAGAGCCGCAACAACAAAGTGCCAATAGATGTTCGGTCTTTGGAGAATTTCGACGGAAACTACGACGCAGCGTCCTGTAATACAAGGCGAGGAGTCATTAAGGCAACCACGGTATAATGGAAAACAGAGCCGGATCCAGAAATTGTTTTCAGGGAGGACACAAAAATACAAAAAAAAGGGATAATTTTAAACAATGTATTTACATAATTAGATGCCTATAAGTATCTATAGCAATATACTATAAATATTACAAAAAAATAACTTTAGACCCTGAAATAAACAAAATATTGTCTTAAATTCTCATTTATCCAGTAATATAAACTTAAGCCACCATTTTTCTTAGTTTCAATATTTTAAAAATAACTTTTACAGAAACAACTAAAACAATAAAAATAATTTATTTATAATTATTTGTGCTCTAAAGCATTAAGTGTTGTAAAGCAAAAGCATTTATTTGTTTGGAACTAAACATTACTTTCTTTACATCCACATTTTTTGAAACCCTGTATTTCAGACTTATAAAAAAATCTAGCAACACTCTTAATGAAATACTTTTTCGAGAGGAATTTGAGTGACCATGCTGCTTCTCGTAAAAACCAGCGATTCAATAAAATGCAATAAAATACACTCCATTTTTGAAATTTAGAATATCTTCCTTTATATTTTTAGGATCCAAAGTCACTCTGTCTACTTTAGAAACTTCTATGGCGATATTCTGACCAATATTTAAAGGTTTAAAATAGCTTAAGTTATTTATTGGTTGTTTCTGATTTTTGCACAAATTGCATTTCCATTCTGAGCCATTTATTTTATAACTTGTATTGAAAAAACATGGCGCCATAAATTTTGAATAAATGAATAAGGTCTATTTTCGACCTCTTCCATTAGCACATGGTCAACCTGCGGTGAAGTTAAGTTTATTTCTTGAATCACTCGAATGTCAAATATTTATTAATTAAAAAGAATAGTGTATACTACGTTTGTCTTGAGGTTTTGAAACAGATGATTGAAAATCGTTTTTTAGCTGAATAGGAATTGAGTCGTTATACTGATGGGAAGAAGGGGAAATAATATCATCTAAGTTTGCCTCATTATATATTCTTTTTATACTGTCATTTAGAATACAATAAGCCAATAAGTGCGTTTTATTATCCTATGGTACGAAAACTGTTCTGTCATTGCACAAAATAACAACCAGTTGACCAATTAGTGGTCTAGTTGACTTAGTATCATTCAATCGCGCTCTGCATAATTTTACTCTAAATATTTTACAAGTTCCCTACTCGATGATCAGAGGAATTATAAAATACCTAAAATATTCAGTCATATTAAAAAATATGTAAATTTTTATAATGATTTTTTAATTCGCCCAATCATTTAGAGAAAACCTAGCTGTTTTATAAAAAAAACTGATTTTGCAAAACGTCATATACATAACGGGCAACCTTAATAAGATACATATATCCGCTAGAGTCTGAGTTGATAACTTGACTAGACAGTAAGGCTTCAGACTCATATTATGTTGCCATTTTTGACAGTTTGGCAGCTGTTAATTCTTAATCTAAGAAGATGTATATCCTAAATACTATGTTTTACGCAAAATCCTAAATAGATTCCTTTTAGACTGTCAGATACCTTTATCCGAAACATCGAAGGTTCAATCTATTATCGAAAACCCAAAATCAATATTTTAAGCCTTTAAAAAATTATACAAAAACCATTGTGTCGACCTTTAGATGTTATAATTTTTTAAATCACTAAAGACCCCATCTAATTACGAAATTCTATATTGATATGCAAAAAATATATAATATAATATTTCTATTTTATTATTTTTTAAAAATGTTTATAGTTTCTGAAATAAAAAATAATATTTTCACTTTTAAAGAAGAAAATAGTGGTCTTGTTTTACTGTTTTAAAAAAGAGCTAAGTTTTATTGATATAAGAAATATTTGTATGTTGTATGAAATTCTTGTATTCCCAAGGGCAGCCCTGTATAATGTAGAAAATATTTAAAGTGGAAAGAAATAAAAGAAATTTGACCTTTTTCACCGTTTTTTTGGGGACTGTTTCATATCTCTAGAGTAACCACTGTATAGTAAAAAAATATTATTGACAAAAAAAATAGAAGAATTGGTTGGTTAAAAGTGATAAACGCCTTCGCGGTATTTTTCAGGGAGCCATTTGTTCCTTCTAAGCTACCCTGAATAGTGGAAAAAATGTTCTATACACAAAATTATAAAATAAATTTGTGTAAGTATGTCGCCATTTGTGTTTTTTTAAAATATAAGTAAAGGAAAAAATTCAATATCTACTACAATTTGTGTGTCAAAAATTGACTGTTGCCGTTTTAGGCATTCTCAAAATATGAACTTTTTACGTTATTATACCCCTTAAAAATATCGAAGATCTACGTCCACAACTCCCAAAATCCCGCCAGACTTTGACCCAAAACATTTTTGATGTAAATTTAAAGTTAATTGGTTTAACTGTTCCCAAGGTATCATTTGCGCGAATTTTTTGTACACATAGACACATATCCGTTCAGGCATTATAATTTTTTTTTTAAATATATTTTTATTTTCTAAGGCATCGAAAGCATCGAAAAAAACCCTACTTTTATTTTTTTATAATTTCGAGATTACAAAACTACCCCTAATTAATTAGAATGTTAATACATTATATGAGCTGTTATATGGAAACGTAAAATATGATAAGAGTTATAAATTAATGGAAAATCTTAAATCTATTTTTTTAACAGACTAAAATTTAAACAAAGAAAATATTTTGCCGCTCTAAATTTAGAGAGCATTAAACAAAGTCTCTCTGTACCTACTATCGATGGATATAACATTATCTTTGACCAAAATATAAAATAGTCATAGTATATATAGTAATAGTATTAATAGTCACTGTATACGCATAATAGCCGCAACAACCTTAGAAATTACAAAAAGCGGCGACTTCATATACCCAGTAAGGTCAAAAATCAAAATAAAGCTGGTGTTGAATCCCCCGGTGGCTGGAAAATGCCACTATTCTGAACCGGATTGCTTTAACACCCCGTATATGAATATATAACATGCTATAGTCAGTTGCACTTTAAATACCGAATAACGTATATATAAAGGAAAAAATAAGAATATAACTAATTCAAAGTCCTGCGTATATCGAAGAAAGCAATTATTTCGAATCTACTGTATTAGCCATTACTAAATATCCTGGAAGAAATGAGCATTGCTTACTATTACCTAAAAGGGTGAAAAACATCGCGACCCTGTCAAACTGCTTATTATGACATGTTAGTCAAAGCTACACAGCTGGCAGAGCCAGGGCAACTTGAATAAGTGCTAAATTCAATGTAAAAATAAAGCATTCAAAACTAAGTTTTTTCCAATTTTTTGGACTTCGGATAAAAAAAATGAAATCTGTATCTTTAATATTAATATATTTAATCGGTTTTATCCAAGGAGGTACACGACTTTACGAAGGGCCAGAGAATGGCAAACAGAATTCGTTCACGTCACAATCCAAAATTCACCCTTAACACTGATTGAGCCTATTTTTACACTAGTCTCTAGAGAAAATATAGACCTTTCTTTGTATATTTACTTGATTTACCTAGGATCAATTGTTCATATACTACAGGGTCAAAATAAAACCTTAGCTAAATATATGGACAGAATATTGCAATTTTATTTCTAAATTGCCTGTTTAAACCGGAGAGTAATTTTAGCTATGTGGATTTTGAAATCCACCCCCCCCCCCCATGGGGGATCCCACAAACAATTTCCGACCTTCATTACTCTTCTCGAAAAAAATAGTGAAATATGGGAAACTTGAAAAGAGTGAAACAAGTTTCTTTTTTAATTTTTCTGCATTTCGACCGCTTTCACGTCATTTAAGGTAGGCATCCTATATTGGTGTTAGGTATCCTTTATATTTTCCATCGAACCCTCTTTTTACCTTGATAAAATAGTCAGGGTTTGGAAATCCCAAAAAGTCTTCAAAGTTACCCTGTTTTTACCCCTTTTTTATTTTTTTAAGTGACATCTCGTGCCCGTTAACGAACTTGCCGGAGATTTTTGGACGAGAAATCCAAAAAAAAATGTGCTACCTCGTAAAATTAACCTTAGCGACCTTCATTTTGAATCATCGGGGTTTCTAAAAGAGTACCTCTATCAGACGCCAATATCGGCTTATTATAAGCCCCAACGAAATCGCGTTTTTACCGAAAGAAGCTCCCATTTATTTTATTTAGAACACTCCGAAGGACAAAAAACACAAATTTCAAAAATGTTCAGTCGAAAAAGAGAAATGCGCGAATTGTAACAAGATTTTCGTGATCTATGTTATCTGATTAAATAGAGCATAAAATTTCACAAATTGGTATATTATTCTCTTCTTTATCTTATTTGATTTATTATCTTTTTCATTGATTATTCACTGAAACTTTGGGATAATCCTAGATTATTTTTGACAAACGTAAACGAGGAGCGCCCTCCCCCCTCTAGATCCGGCGCTGATGGATAGGTCCTTATACTTCGACCTCAGATCTTCGTGGACTATCCAAATAATTAAAAAAAGTAGTTCTTTGATGAGATGAGATTTATAGCATAGCTTCATGCAAACGCTGGTGCTATTTTATAGTCCTTCAAGGCTAATAACCCTTGGTATTATTTAGATTCTGATAATTTGGCCATTTTGTAGCCTTGCCTTTGTACTATTTGTGCAATTGTAAATGTGTAAAATAAAAAAAATGGCAGAGCAAAATGGTGGTCTAAAAAATTACTAAAAAATTAGTATTTATTAGTAATGAGATTTTTTTTTATTAAAAAACAAAAAAAATTAAAATGATCAAATCATTTCAGGTTGAATCATCGTCGAAATCTTAGAAACCTATATCAGCTGACTATTCCTATTCTAAAAAAAAAAGAAGTTTTTCATATAACCTTTCTTCTAATTTAAATTCTTTGAGCATTGCGTCATTTGATCGATCCTGTTCTGCTTTTCAACAACAAATAAAATTATTTTTGATCTCTCGTCAGTAAGTAAGTACCTCTGAATAACTATCAATATTTTTATTTTCTTAATTTATAATGTTAGTATTTACTCTTTCCTTAATCCTTTTCTTTTCGCTTCTTCTTCCTCGCTTGCATATCTTGCATTTATCAAATATACTAGACCTGACATTACAATGTGTTTAGAATTTTTTGCTCACTCTGACATGGCTTTTTATTTTTCTTTCACTAGTACGTATATATTTAACTAAATTAATTTTCTGTATTAATGTGGAGTAAATGAAAAGTAATATATTTCGTTTATTATTATTATTATCGAAATCGACAATCAATTTCTCAACAAATATTGGGTTCCAAGCCCATCCCAGATGCATGCATCAAAAGTAGTGGGCTGGTTTCTATTAGTGCTGTGTTGTCCTGTAAGAATTTTCTCACTGTGTGGCAAGTACTGAGTGGGACTGCCTTCTGGATGTCGATGAAGGTATTAGTATGCAGTCCTTTGATTTTCAGGTTCTGTTCTAGTGTTTTTGGAACTAGTCCAGTTGATAATACGATGATCGGTATCATATGAACCTTATTCAGTCGCCACATCTGCTGTATCTCGATGGTCAGCTCCGCATACTTGGCATTTTTTCTTGATATTTATCCAACACGTTGTTATTGTTGCCTACAGCGACATCTACCAAATAAGCTGTCTTTGTTTCCCTATTTAACACTACCACATCAGGACGATTATTCGTCACCGGTCTGTTGGTGATAATTGCCCGGTCTTGATTGATGAATTTCGTGTGTTAATAACTTAATCCTGTATTGCCATTACAAATCCTTCTTTCCCTGGGAATAGTTGGCCATCCTTCAGCCACCTGTTGGATGCTTTCTTATTTATGTGTGGCTAATTCAACTCATTGTGATGTCGGCCGTGCAGTCCCATTTGAGCCCACTGTTCTTGATGGCCGGGGTCTGAAAGTGACTTTATGAAGATGTTGTCAATTGCGAGATTAAGTGGAGAATACGAGTTGCCACTTAAAAGTCACTATGTGGTGTAGGCTTGATGTTTGTGCCTTCTTGGTGAAGAAATCTCTCAATTTTTGCAGCTGTCGGGAGTGCGAATTGGTCAAGTCAACAAAGTAAGTTTTTCTACATTAAGTTTTTTATGACCAACGTTTTGTTCCGTCATGTTAAAATCGTACCAGTTTTTCCCAATATCAAATTTAATTTTTCTGCATAATTTGACGTCATTTGTTTAAGATGATTTTTTAAACATTTTATTTGGCCGCCATTTTGTTTCACCATCTTAAATTCGTACTACAATTTTACCAGTTTATCTCTATATCACACTTAATGCTTGCCTAAAATTTGAAATTAATCTAATAAGTCGTTTTTTTTTCGGCTCATCTTTGTTTGTCCTATTATTACAATAATATTCTCGTATGCCGGGAATAATAACTTTCCAGTCATAATAATCTAGACCTGAAGATGACACTAATTAGTGCCGAAAAGGAAGCATTTGATTCAAATGTTTCAATAAATTGTCCAAAAAAGCTGTAATACCTTCTTTTAATTGAATTACATTTATTACAAAATTCTAATGTCTTACTTAATTACCAGTTTATTCCTATGTCAGATTGATTGTTGTGCAATATTTGAGGTAAATTGGATAATTAGTTTTTGAGTAATAATTTTGTTCTGCCATATTACCAGGTCATCCCTATATTATACTATACTATACTTAGCATTATGCTAAAACGTGAAGTTACGGGTAATTTTTGTTGCCGCCATGTTGGATTTTTACCAAAATAGTACCAGGTTATCCCCATGTGACCCTCAATTTTTGACGGGTTAGGTAGTTTTTTTTTACCTATGCAGCGAACAGACAGACCTACGGAATTGAGAAAACATGTTTTTCGGTATCTAGAGATCCCAAAACATAAATATCTAAAAAAATCTCGGAGGGTAATTTTTGCACGATTACAGTACTTTCCTTTTACGAGGAAGTAAAAAAAAAAGAAAAAATTAAAAAACACTAGGAATTCCTTTCCACGTATATAACATTAAATTTTGCCTCACGTCTGAATGCTGAGTCTAATCTAAATAATTTTAATAAAATTTGACACAAATAGCATACTATTTATTTTAGAAGATATGCTACATACATACAAAATTAAGTAGTAAAATAACTATTATTTAAAATTCTGTATTCGTTATCAATGAGATCACTTTCTGGTCTCCATTTTCTAACCTATATTTATTTTGTTTTTACTTGTGGTTATCTGTCGCCAACACAGTAGCGGCTTTTGATAATAAATAGAAAGAAACCTCTGGTCAAAACGAAGCTGATAATTAAAAATGTTGCTGAATTAACATTAATTATTAGCGCTAACCCGTAGATCAAATAACTTTCACACAATAAATTTAAGTATCTTAAGTTTCCAATTGGTATTAAATTTTAAATTGCTTAAAATGATTGACAATTATTTGTTTTAGCCTAAATAATTCAACTATATTAAATCGCCACTTTTCTTCTTACTTTTGCAACCAATAAAAAGAGGTATTCACCCACCAACAGCCGTAATGGGATCTTTTCCGAAAATACGCTGTAGCTCCCCGATGAGACTACATAAGGTTGTTGAGAAGGAAGACCTCAGTAACTCAAATATAATAATAATGATACAGGAAATCTTCCAATAAAACACCCCTTTAGCCTCAAAAATTTAGCAAATACCGCAAGTTGTCACTTAAAAACATAATTTCCGAAAAAAAAATACTAGGCAATATTCCATTTCTATCAGATTCTAAATGAAAACTATGTCTCACATATTGTTTTAAAAGTGAAAACTTAGAATTTTCTACCGAGGGCTAATTTCTTTAAAATTTCCTTTGCTTGATGTTCTGGGATTTTGAAAAGTTAATTAACTTAAAATTAGGTGTAAGAGTGACCTTGAATCTACACTTCGCCTTAGGGTGGGTGCTTTGTGTTTAATTATTTATATTGTTTTAAAAGTCGTTTAGGGTTACTGATAGTATTATTATACATACTTTCCATTATGTAAGGTGCATTGCCTTAAATAATGTATGCTACTGTAGCTTACCATTTATTTAAGCTCTATAACTATAATGTTCAAAATGAGTTTAGACTGTTTAAACCACTTTAACCTCTATTTTACTTTTTCGTACGCAGTATCTCCTGAAAGGGCGACAAATTAGTTAATTTCTGAAAGCCAGAGTTCACTGAAGTTTTTATCGCCATAGTAATTAATACAAAGGCATTGATGTCATATAACCCGTCATGCATATAAATGAATACAACGCAAATTAGCAGCATGTAACGCATTGTCTCTCAGTGGTTAGCAAATCGGACGAAGGGAAGGTTGTTTCAGGATAAAGTTTTGTTTTGTTCAGCGTGCAAAATGTATGTGTGGAAAGTTTTGTGCTTTGTCTGATTTGCCTGTGCTTGTCTACCGTTACTGCTACTACTGTTTAGATAGCAGGATACGCTCAAGATTATTTAGCTTGAAACAGTCTCCTGTCCAGGCATTTTAAAAAGGTGAAGCTGTTCAAAAGCAAAAGCTTAAAATTAGAAGCTGTTTACTAGCAGTTTGCAAACAATTCAATTTCACTTTTAGGAACTTTTGGGTTATTTTCCAATGATAGACAAAAAATATTTAAAATATAGAATTATGTGGAGATATTTTAAGAAATTTCTTACTTAAATTTCCTACTTATACAGTTATAACATTATTGCCATTATGTTACATATAAAGTTCAGACAAATGATATTACAATTAATATATACCGTGTTATGTATTTTTTATCACAAATATAATCAAAGAAGTTCTTCAAAAATTCTGAAGATAAAAAATAATCTCATTCATTAAAAAAAATCAAACTCGCTTATTCTCTAACAATGGAATTTGCGGTCCAGCTGTGTTGACCCGTAATCTTAATAGCTTACAAGGTAACGTTTTCTATTAGTTCAGGCTTTATAGTCATAAACAAGCTTGAACCTTGAACGTCATTACGATGCTCGCTTTTGAAATAAATGGGGAACTGTTCCAAATGGACAAAACTTCAAAATCCATATTAATAAATTACTAATAAAAAGTATCGTAACCCAGGGTGACTTCGGACGATTTTTTTGGGTTTTTTTGTGTACATCTGGTCATCTGGGAAGCCTGCTTTGTTCCCCTTACTTTCCTCTATAGTAAACTTCGTTAATAATTATCAGGAGATCACGGGATGGGTGTCACAATATCGTAGAAGCAATTTAATTAAGCACAATACAAACCAACATATAAATATAATATTAAATTTATACTCTCCTTCGTTGATAATATCGGTAGGAACTATTTGGGGATGCGATTGCTAAAGCTTCAAGAATTCCAAGAATTTATAAACCAGAATGAGACCTAATTTTCTTGCGATGAACGGGTATTCCATAACAACGAACATACTAAACAAGCAGGAACGTCTTTTTTATACTGCAATTTGCAAGAACAGGCGAGTTAAATACGTGCCTATTTTTTAAGTCGTATGCCTTCAGCAATTACTTTCCAAAGGTTTGAGTGTCACCACGGTTACGCCGTGCGGTCTTTCAAATATGCAAGTAATTCGGTTCGCTATCGCTTCTCATGGAAGATGATGATGTTATCTTTGTTTAGCGATGATAAACCCCAAACACGTGTGGACGGAATAGAAAACTGTTATTTTGAATAGATGCACCACAGTCGTCGCTCATTGGGTTTTTGCATGATTAATCACGTTTTATTATGACTTCTTGAGTAGTAATTTCATTATATATATATATATATATATATATATATATATATATATATATATATATATATATATATATATCTATTTATACATTGGTATACCAAAGAAACCTGGGGTGCGATTTTGCACTTATCATTTCGTTAGTTAACGAAAATTTTCTCCATTCGGAGAGCTGTTCGGCATGACAATCGGATTTTCCGATCCCGGTTCGTTAAAAACTAACCTATTACTAAAGCGGCCCTTTTCCGAATCTGTCAGTTCTTGAGTTTTTGATAGTATCTAAATTTACTGCCTTGGAGTTTAATTTCGTAAGATAAAAAATAGTTTTGATTACTTGAAAGCTAAGCCATGATATCTTAGCACATACATCATATCGTAAGTAATCAACAGATGCCAAAATATTTAAGAAAATCATGAAAACATGGAACCTCCAAATAGGCAGCGAAAATACGAAACTCGTAAAAAATCCTTCAAATTAAACAAGGTAAGCTAATCTGTTTAAAAAATATTATCTATGTCATATTATTACGAAACCTGTATATTTTAGTTATTAATGAAACATTATTTTTAATTCAGTGAATCCTTTCCTGATTTGATCATTTTGTTAGAAGTACGGGAAAACATAAAACGCTATCCTCAAAATGTAGTATTTTTAAAGAAATAATTAACAAAGTTGTGAATATTCTGTTTAAATATTAATTAAATTATTTACTTTATGGTACAAAATTCTATATTACGTATTTTATTTTTAAAAGAAAAGGGGGACCTATGTTAATATCTATTCTAATACAGCACCGAGGCTGTTATGCAACCACATAAACATCATACATCTATCCGCCTTTGAAACGGGCCGCGCCTTCCACAAAAATAAAAATAATATAATAATATAAGCGAAATGCGTTCCTCGGGAGAACAAAGCGTTTTAAACATAGAGTAAGAATAAAAATCCTACTCTAGGTTGTAAATGCCCGTTGTTACTGGTGAATGGCCCTCCCTATTTGAGAAATAGGCAGTATTTTATTTAATTTTGGTCTCTCGTAACCTAACCTAACTTTTTTAGTTCACAAATACACAGTAAACAAGGAAGTCGAACAGCTGACGGATCACTTGCGGAAACAACAGTGGTTTAATAATGGTGTATTTAAGTATTGCAAAACTGAACATAAATTCCAATAACTAGGAACCAATTTAAGAATAATATTTTCTATTGATGGAAAGACTAAAGAAGCAATAAGGGCAGTTGAATCTAGATTATCATAATGGTGATACCTGAGACTGTTGCAGGTAGGCATGAATTTGTATATTTTAGTAAATAGAATGTACTTGCTTCAATTATATTTTATTGTCTATGTCGAGGTCTATGTATAACTTGTAAACAAAAGTATTCCTTAACAGGTATTAGGTATCAAAAAAAATTTATAGCGTAAGTAAGCTATTATTTTCTTAGATATTATATATTTTTACTGTTGAGGGCGAAATGAAATAATCTTTGTTTTTCTTTAAAAGAACTATAGTTGGAATTTTATATTTTATAATCATTAGAGAAGGGAAATAATTAGTTATATTATATTGCACAGTATGTGGTGTATGGCACATTTATTGATTATAGCAATATTTTTACAGCTTTTGCAGAATATGACACTGAAAAGAAGGGAATGATACAAGAAATGATGTCAAGTATTTGATACAGAATTTTCATTTACCTTTCACATACTTAGTCAATATAAGGAAGAACAATCACCGAAGCACAATTACAAATTCCTTGATAAGCTGTTTTGTTGATTTAAATTTGAACTCGACCATTTTGATTGTAGAAGATATATACCTGTGTAAGTATTAATTGTGATTATTTTTATTTATAAAGAAACTTACTATAATATTAGGCTTAAACAGATTAGGCTAGTATAATTAATAAGTTTATGTTTAGCAAAGTCTACTGCAAAACATAACTATGAGTTCGTTATTATAACAAATTATCAGTTTACAGTATCAAACAGAATTTAACACTTGAAACCTTGTTTAATTTGACTAATGGTTTTTGCACTGATATTCTGTCGGAAAACAGCAGCAAGATAATGCATAGTGACTCAACTGATGAATGGTGCACTTATTTTTTTATATGTCATCCATTAAACTTTGTGCTAGACACCTCATTATGTTTTATATGTTTGTCTTAATTTCTTACAGTATGACACAAAGTGTTTTTCCTTGGGTTTTGCTAATTGCAATTTTTAATGTGTATTTTTAAATTAGTCTTTTGTTCAAATCTATAAATCGCTTTTGAAGTTTAATATCACAATAAAAATATTCTATTTAAAAAAATAACTATTGTATGACTTAATAAGTTCATTATGTTTAATAGAATTTATTTGTTTATTGTTATGTAAAATTGTACAGCGTGCCTGGTTATATTTTAGACGGTACTCTAGAGGCCTTATTCTATGAGTCATCAAAAAACTTTAAATACAAATGTTTTTGGGTTTGAACGGAATTGTCGGGTCTACGATGCTTACACCATAAAACTTATGTAGCTTTTCGATTTCCCGCTGATTTTCGTTATTTACTGGTTCATAACTTATTTGTTGATATGGAAATTGAATAAGCAAACTGGTACACAAAAACTTAAAACTTTATTCTAAACTCAGTAAAAGAGATATTAGGTATAACATAGTGAATATTTAATTAACACTGCTAACATTTTTAATGCATACGCTTACATAGGCCTTGTTTTTCTGCTAGTCACGTACACCCTCTTTCTACAAATTCCGATCTTAAAAACTATTAAAAAAAGCAATGTTGCCGTTGTGAAATTAAAAACTTATAAAGTAAAATATGATGTTGGACGTAACAGGAATCATCATTCATTAATCATTCTTTATAAATTATACTAGGTTTAAACTTTATCTCTAAAGATAACAGAGAAATTTTAGAAAAACCCTGCCATAAGAGGCAATGTGTAAGAGAGAGATGGAGAAAGCTCGAATATAGTGGAGTCAGTGGGTGGGAATACATTGCTTCTTATGATAGAGTTTTTCTTAAATTTCTTGATTATCTTTAGAGATAAAGGTCTTAAACCTAGTCTATTATTAATAATCAGCAAGAAGAGATCATTTGAGGTGTGTCTATTATACAGGGTGTGCCTTTTAAAATAACGAAGTCGATGCCCCTTTGCTAAATTTCCCATTACCTTTTTCTTGTAAATTACCCAAACCTAAACACTTTTATATTTAAAGTTTTTTGATAACTCGTAATAAAGTCTCTAGGGTACCGTTTAAAATATAACCAGACATCCTGTACATAAAATCTGTATAAAATATCAGATGTGTTAAAAATAAAAAAAAAACTACATAGATATACATAAAGTGAACCAAACTTAATTTTAGAGAAAAAATTATACATCATATACATTATACCTATATCATGAAGAAACCTTATTTTTTTGTAAGTAAATTTTACTGTGTTTACCATTTTTGACCAGAAGAGGTTATTTCAAATTCATTATTATGTAATTCTGGAATACCTTGTTAGGTACTGGAAGATACTAGGTTGCTACAAGTACATTTTGTAAGGATATATTAAATATTTATACAGGATGTCCCAAAAATGTGGTATAAGCTGCAGCTGCTGTTTTTTTATTATTGACTATTTTGTTTTATTAAAGAATAAAACATCTGGTTTATATGTAATTTGGTAAATGAAGTTTAATACCTTAAAAAAGACCATACATAGAACTAAAAAAGGAATTTGTAATTCGTTTTGTTTAAAATTTTATTTTTTAAACTTCAATTTACTTGAAACATCTGTATGTTGCCTTTTTTTATCATATCAAATAAAGCATAACTGACTAAAGTCTATGACAATTAAGATTACCCAAAGTGAAAACTGTATTTTGTAACAAGAAACATTTTTTTCTCGATTTTTTCTTCAGAATAACTTTTTTTTATAAATTCAATTTTCCCTCTTTTTCGTAAGATTTGGAGGTGTTCATGGTATCTATTGCTCAGAAAGTCAAGAACTACAACATATATAAAATTTAGGGAATTTCCCTCAAGCTAGTTTTATAAGATGTACGTGTAGTCCTAGTAGTCACCTCGCAATTCATCCATTCTTATAGGCTTTGTTTAGTATAATTTTTAGAATACCACTAGATTGTGACGTATAAATGAGGAACTTAAACATGGAAATTTTTGTACAATATTCAGGTCTCAACTGTCTAGCAGGGGCGTAACTAAGGGGGGCATAGGGGAGGCGATGTCTTTTTTTTAGACATTGCATGGGCGCCCGCAAAACCATTACTGATGAAAAAAAAACCATTATTAAACTATTATTTCTTATCTTAGTTATGAATAAAGGTAATGTCTCTAAATATATAAATACGACTGTTGTACAGGACTTTCATTTATATTTTGAGACCTAGTTACATCTTTAATTATAGAAAATTAAAAAAAAATTAATTTCAAAATTTGTAGGATTATCCCTGTATTATGGTCTAAGAATATCAAATATTTCTAAAAATTATTGAAAAGTAGAAAAAACTACATAACATGGATTTTTTAAATGTGACACGTTGTTTGTTATTATCTAATTAAATTAGTCTTTTCATACCGATTATAAATATATCAGTTTAGATAAAGAGGACGAATTTCTTGCCTTGAGCTTTGCCTCTTATGGAATGGTTTTTATCAATTTTTTGGGTAATCTTTAAAGATAAAGGTACTCCCTGGCATTTAGTCATATGTCAAATAATATTATTTGTTGGGGCAATGCAGGTATTCAGAGCAACCGGGTTTTTGTTAAATCAAAAAAGAATTTTGCGTCTCATATTTGGTTTAGATATGCGCGAGAGCTGCAGAGACGTTTTTTTGCAAAGGAGAATTCTCACGTTTCCTAGTATGTACATTCTCAGGTGTCTCGTGTTTGTAAATAATAACAGATCCATGTTTGGTGAGTTGGGATCGGGGAGCACCTACAACACGCGAGGAGGGAACTTTCTTATGATCCCCCCTCATAGAACATCGTTCTTTAAGAGATCTCCTTTGTACAATTGTATTAATTTGTACAACGGCTTACCATTGGAGATACGCATGTTGCGTGGCAAAAAATTTACTGCTGGAGTGAAATCCCTTTTATTGACTAAGTGTTGCTATTCTATCAAAGAGTTTATTGGACATTTGCATAAATACGGTTATTGCGTTTTTTCTCCTGCTGCCTGGTTGCTAGCCGCACTGTTTATTGTGTTTACTTGTTTGTTATGTTAAATATTAGTACTTTGTTTATTTTACTGTTATTTTATTTTATGTAATTTTATTTTATTTTATGTTTTTTTATCTCGACATTGTATTAAAATTTTGTCGAATACAGTAACGTTTGTTTATGCATACAGTATATGATCTCTATATTTTATATAATTCTTCTATATTTTATATAATTCTTGATTTTTTTTTAAATCTGTTTATTGTAAATTTATTGACGACCCATTGTACAAATTTATATATTTTTGGTAATATATTATTCTATTCTATTCTATTCTATTCTACCAAACCTGATATAATTGCTAACTTCAGATTCATTTAATGTTGCATTAAATGGGGCCAGCAAAAAAATATAGGTTATGTAATTTCTTCTATTCAGTAATATTTTGTATACTTAAAAGATAATAGTGAAAAAATCCTACAATTGTTGTGTTTTTATTTTCTATAGTTAAAGCTGTATCTAGATGTCAAAATATAAATAAAAACATTATACTTATAAAAAACTGTTTTGCATATTTTTTACTTTGAATTAACTTCAAACGCATCATTAGAATTCATTAATATCTATGTAAATTTAAGTAATAATAGACCTTTTTGTCATTATTTAATAAGTTTCCTTAATTTTTAAACTCTCAAATAACCTTTTGATCTGATGTATAAGTAAAATCACAATAGAATGGGGTAAGAAACAATTGTTTGATGCATATAGGAGCTGAGAAAAACAACACATCCAGAAAAATTTACATTTTGGTGAAAACACCCTTTATATGAAGAAAGTTTTTTGGTATGGTGTGGATTATCCTGGGTAGAAAAGAACAATATAATATTTCGTTTAGTAATAGTCATTGTGTGTGCATAAACATTTTAAAAAAAATATGACAAGGGCTTAGATAATACTCTGTGTAACAGATTTCTTGTGGCCTTTTGCATTTTCGAAGCGATAAATCCAACATATACTGCTAGGCATTATTGAAAACCACAACTCAATATATAAATTCTGGTTGAAAATTAGTAAACTTAAATTTTGTCCACAAATTTGCATGGTTAACTGCGACTGTCTAGTAGTTTACTATAGTACATCAGTACCTAAAATTAATTAATTAATATAGGGGTTATGGTTATATTTAATCAAAAAAAAATGGGTGGAGGTACTATACATGCTGTTGGTTAGAAACAAAAGTTTAAAAAGCCATATTTATAGGGATATTCTTCTTATTTTCTTAAGGGGAATATGCTTCTTAAGTATTGCATTTAATTTTTAACTAAAATTGGAAATATACCTATTTTATCAATAACGAAGTTTTTTAATAGCATATTATTTCATTTAATATATCCTTCTTTTACAGCTGATTTTTCGAAAAGCAATTTTTTTACAATACTTTTTCCTCTTTTTAGGTATTTCAAGTCACAGTGTGAGTCCTTTGGACCCTTTGTAAAAGAAAATGGCGTGGTCTTACGTATCACCAGAATTCAGCAGCAATGGAAACTAATTTCAGCTTGTAACAACTTGAACAATGAAAAAATGTACAACTGTAATATTTTTTTATTTAGTGACAAATATAGAATTGATTTTTACAATAAAATATTGCAACACTTTAAAAAAAAAAATGTAAAGAAGTTCCAGTCAATTTCATAATAATCAAAATGGAAAATTATTTCATTTATATCTTAAAGATTTATAACTACACTTAAATCTAGAAAACTAATTATATTTTATAGATACAGATTTACAGGGATATAGAGAGTTAGAGATTGATACCGTTATGAAATTAGTTACGGGTAGTATTATGTATGAATCTTTAAACATATTTCCAAAAGTTAAGGTATGAAAGTGGAAATATTTATTTTTCAGTTCCAACTGTTTCTTTTGGTAGTTATGTAAATTACTCTATTAGGTATAGGATCAACTGTGCAGTAATTTTGTTATTTTTAATACAATGAAAAAAAAATGCAAAGTAAATTTTCTTCTTCCCAATCATATGGTACTTATCAGTATCTTTGAAATATATAGAGTGGCAAAATATGTATTTTTATTAAATGAATACCCTGTCTATTTTTTCCACCTATGAAAAGCTAAAAAATATCTTTCCAAAAAACTTCGTGCCAAATTTTCTGACATACCTACCTATGATATTTAAAAAACTAAAATTAATACCTACCTACAAATGGCTATATTATTTTTGAATATATAAATTTCAGTCGTAGCAGTTACAAATAGAGTATTTCTTAAAAGGGCTTCTTTATACAGAGCATTCCATGTAAAAAATTACACTGTATGTAATATTTTTTAGTACGAGAAATAATAAAAATATTAGAGAGGGATCACTTTAAATGGCAATCAATTTCCTCCTACAGATTGTCACTAGAATTTACTGCATATTCAAATAATTCATTAGGCCGTTATTTAGTTTTGTCATACAAGATTCGGACTAAAATTTTACCAGTCTGTCTCTGTTTCTCACTTCAGTTTTAAGCAATTTTATTTCATTAGACCGCCATTTTGTTTCGCCATATTCGATTTTTACCAAAATGTTTCCATTCCGTTGAAAACTTAAATTCAACTGGGTAAGTAGTTTTTAAGCTATACTGCGTACAGACACGTGGGAAAGGATGGTGCCCAAGCACCCTATAATGCACAGTTCTACAAAAATGTCAAAAGGTTAATTTTTCATTTTTTACTCTTGTAAACTGGTCTAAGTGCTGGTGGTTGCCCTTCTTCAATAAGGGCTTGTATTTATTTTAAACTTTATAATTAAATGGTAAAAGTATTAACTTATTTGTTTATTTTTCTAATGATACTTTTCTAATGATTTAATGAATCCTATTAGGCATTTTAATAATTTTAATACAGAATAAGTGTGTAACTTATTTAGACCATATTACCATTTTATTAAAAATGGTCTTAAACAATACATATTGAAAAGTTATCATAAAAACATATTTTTATTACCAATTCATTAGATAAATATAGAAAACAAATGTATTAGAAATTAAAGTAGGAAGTTTCATTTTGAAAAAATATTTAATTCAAAAAAAATATAACAAAATTTCGACTAGTACATCTAAAACTAGTCTAGTCTAGTAAAGATATTTATGCATTTATCACTACAGTACATTGAATTTGTAGACATTAAAAAAAACAAACTCTATCTCAAAATATGGCTTACTAAAGTATTTAACAATGTCTGTTAACATTATTAGATTTTAATTTAATGTTGATACTTTAACAAGGGTTTGCTTAGTGTCCTATTTATTTAGAGAGGTGCTATGTATCTTAAAATAGTTATTTCCTACCTAGAAATACCTGACTGTGTCTTTAAGAATATCATATTCTCTAATGTCTCTAAAATATCTGGAAATACCTCCTACAAATGCAAAAATATTATATTACGCCTTTATAATAAGGTATAATAACATCTGCTCTGGAAAAGCACAATATAATATCCACTAAAATGTTCACCTTTTTTCACTGCACTCACATGTAGCGATTAATTAAAGCCAAATTTAGGTCTCTTGAAATCAACACTTATTTGTTAATTTCTGTTTTATTAGAATATTAGTAGGTATTAGGTACAATAATTATTCGATCACCAACTGATGCCAGCAGTGTTGCTGTATCTTTCCTTTTAGAAGTATAACAAACACAACTATTAAGGATCTCCAGGCAGACCTTTGAAGCTTCAGATTTTTAATTCCTCATCACCTTTTAATTATTTTCAAAATAATAAAGTATACTTAATTAGACCAAACAAACTTGTCGTGTTTTGCTCAAAACGTCAACAAAATAATTTTAAGGTTAAGAGTAACTGTCAAATCGTAATGAAAAACTGGCCTACTTGACTACATGCAATTTTCCATTTAAGAAATGGATGCTACTTCCAACCTTTGTCAGTTGTTTCGCTAAATCACGTGATTTATTTCTTAAATGGAAAATTGCATGTATTTTTTGAGGTCAAGTAGGCCAGGTTTTCATTACGATTTGACAATTACTGTTAACCTTAAAATTATTTTGTTGACGTTGAGCAAAACATGACAAGTTTGTTTGGCATAATTAAGTATACTTTATTATTTTGGAAATAATTAAAAGGTGATGAAGAATTAAAAATCTGAGGCTTCTAAGGTCTGCCTGGAGATCCTTAATACTTGTGTTTGTTATTCTTCTAAAAGGGAAGATACAGCAGCATTGCTGGCATCAGTTGGTGATAGAATAATTATTGTACCTAACACCTACTAATATTCTAATAAAACAGAAGTTAACAAATAAGTGATGATTTCAAGAGACCTAAATTTGACTTTCATTAATCGCTACATGTGAGTTCAGTGAAAAAAGGTGAACATTTTAGTGGATATTATATTGTGCTTTTCCAGAATAGATTTTAGTATTATTATACCTTATTATAAATGCGTAATATAATATTTTTGCACTTGTAGGAGGTATTTCCAGATATTTTAGAGACATTAGAGAATATGATATTTTTAAAGACACTGGTCGATTTGCCTGGAATCACGGCATAAATGCATAAAATTTATTTATCTCAACAACCAAAAATGTCCTAAATTTAAAGTCAATATTGCAAACAATAAGTTGGCTGTGAAAAAATTCTTTCCAGCATTTGTCGTTCACTGACAGCAGACGTCAAAACAGAAATATGTCAGCAGGTAATGCTTTGTAAGACTATAATCTGAAAAAAGTGTAAAATTTTAATAGTTGCTACAAAAAAGTTATTACCTGGATCGATACTTATTTTCGGTGGATGTTAAATCTTAAGGTATGTAGTTACAAAATATGTATAAGTTTTAGATATAAGTAGGATAGTAGTGCTTAAGTCCAAAATCTCAATGTCTGCAAATTGCAACTTTTTTTTAAGGAACCTATATTATAGAAAGCTTTTTGTTTATGTTCCGCCTCAGATCCCGGTTTCTAATATAATTTTTTAACTTCTATGATTACTTATCGTAAGTATCCAAAAACAAAATTTTGCAGATATTTGCAGTTTTTTCTATAAAATTTAAAATTAAATTGCGGCTTGGGTCTAAAAATCGAACTTTGCATTAATATGTAGTGTGTTTAAATGATGTCATGCAAGATTTATCATTAGTTATAGAATGTCTCACTGTATTTGTTTGTTAAATAGAATAATTCAATGTTGAAAACGAAATTAAGCCAAATACCTCTGTACAGGGTGTTCAACTAATTTGTCAAAAAGTCCAAAAACGTAGAGAAAAAAAATTTGTAATGAATATAATATCTTTAGTGCCTATTAAACTGGTATGCAACGAGCCCAGAAACTTTGAGTCCATCATCTGGCAAAATCCAAGATCTTCATCTCCTCAATTTTTTAGGCCACTTAACTTACAATTCGCCCACGAAACAATAGAAATGACTATGCAGGAAAAGAAAAATATGGATGATCAAATAAACAAAGTTGTTCCTTTTAAGTATATTCTTAATAATTAAAGAATAACGGTACATTTTGAACTATATCTCTCAATGATTGACGACAAAGTTTGCAATGCTCTGACATCAGATAGTTCAACTCATATATTTGTGGGGTCACATCCAGGGACATCAATAATATTGATGCTGTTATTCAAAGATCGACTGCTGACAATAATTTGAAATATGGACTCTCAACATTACACGCCTGGACACGTTTCTTTGAATGTCTTTTACATTTAGCTTATAAAACGAGCATTTCCAAGTGGCAAGCTAGAGGTGCGGAAGATAAGTTAAAAGTTTTAGAATCAAAGAAACATATTCAGGAACAACTTCGTTCTCAGATGGGGCTAATTGTAGACAAACCGAAGCCAAGTTCCAATAATGGAAACACAGCGTGGAGATTTTTTGAGGATGTAGAAATAACTAAAATTTATTTTAATATAATTACAATATTTCATGTGTTATTGCAAACTCTGTCGTCAGGATTTGATATTAATATAGATGAATTCAAAAAATATTCACTAGAAACAGCAAAACTTTTTGTATCTTTGTATCCCTGGTATGTTATGCCTGTTACCGTGCATAAGGTTTTGATTCACGGATCAGGCATAATTAACTCGCTTATTCCAATAGGGCAATTATCTAAGGAGGCACAAGAAGCCCGGAATAAAGACAAGAAAATATAGGAAGGATTTTTCCCGGAAGACTTCGAGAACTGATAGTTTAAAAGATGTAATAAATCGACTTTTTTTCTCCTCGGATCCTTTTATACTGAGTTTAAGAGCACTAGCACAAAAATAGATTAAGACATTCTTTCCTGAGGCACTGGAATTACTTAGGCCTCTAATAGTGAATGATAGTTCAAACAATCCAAAATAAAGAACCCAATAAATATTATATATTCACATATTCAATTCTACGATACAATGATATTTTGTATAATATTTACTTTAAATATACATACACAATGCTGAAAAATCTAATGTTTAGGAGTTAAAGTTTTATTTTAGAAATACAACAACAAGAAGTACAACGAGACATAACTAAGTAGGTATTTTTATTGTATATTTTTAATACTTATTCTGTGACTATACCCTGTAAATTTGGATATTTAAAATTTTACATAATTTTCACATGTATAATGATGACATAATTTATCGTTTAAGAATTTATGTTTTATTTGGGAAATAGGCATAACTAGACATAAGTAATTTTAAATTTTTGTTTTATACTAATAATTCTTATTTTGTGACGACACTCTGTAGATTTGGATCTTATCAATTTTGCACAATGGAGACTAATGTGTAGAAATTAGAGTTTTACTTTAGGGATACACATAACTAGACAGTAAGTATATTTGATTTATGTTTTTAGTAATGATCTTGTGAGTACACCCTGTATATAAATGTGGATTTTAACAATTTTTTATAATCCCAAATAATATACATAAGCGTAAATGACTATAAACATAGAGGTAATGATTTACTAGAACAGCTACTTAAAACTAAGGATGGAAATACATTTCAAAATTTGCTCTTTATTTTTTACGTTCACTAAATGGTCTTTGTAGTCCCAGGGGTCCAAGATACTCCTCCAAGCATTATCATATCCAGTAAAAACTATTTTAAATAAGTGTAACTATCATTATTAAATAAGTTCTCTCTGTTCTCAGTAACATTTTTAATGTTTCTATTTTTTACCATGTTTCCGTAAAAATCGACCAGTGTGCGCGCTGTCAGGTATTTCGAGGTAGGAAATAACTATTTTAAGATACGTAACACCTCTTTAAGTAAATAGGACACTAAGCAAACCCTTGTTAAAGAATCAACACTAAATTAAAATCTAATAAATTTAACAGACAATTGTTGAATACTTTAGTAAGACATATTTTGTGATAGAGTTTAAGTTTTTTTTCTTTATTGTCTACAAATTCAATGTACTGTGGTGATAAATGCATAAATATCTTTATTACAGTGGACTAGTTTTAGATGTACTAGCCAAAATTTTGTTATATTCTGAATTAAATATTTTTTTCAAAACGAAACTCTCTACTTTAATTTCTAATACATTTGTTTTCTATATTTATCTAATGAATTGGTAATAAAAATATGTTTTTGTAATAACTTTCCAATATGTATTGTTTGTTTTAAGACGATTTTTAATAAAATGGTAATATGGTCTAAATAAAATAAGTTACACACTTTTTCTGTGTTAAAATTATTAAAATGCCTAATAGGATTTATTAAATCATTAGAAAAATAAACAAATAAAAGCTAATACCTACTTTTACCACTTAATTATAAAGTTTAAAATAAATACAAGCCCTTACTGAACAAGGGCAACCACCAGCATTTAGACGAGTTTAAAGAAGAGTAAAAAATGAAAAATTAACCCTTTGACATTTTTGTTGAACTTTACATTTTAGGGTGGTTGGGCCCCATGTTTTCCTACTTCTGCCAGTTTGTCTGTACGCAGCATAGCTTAAAAACTACTTATCCAGTTCAGTTCAAGTTTTCAACAGAATGGAAACATTTTGGTAAAAATCGAATATGGTGAAACAAAATGGCGGCCTAATGAAATAAAATTGCATAAAACTCAAGTGAGAAACAGAGACAGACTGGTAAAATTTTAGTCCGAATCTTGCATGACAAAACTAAATGACGGCCTAATAAATTATTTGAATATGCAGTAAATTGTAGTGACAATCTGTACGAGGGAAATTGATTGCCATTTAAAGTGATCCCTCTCTAATATTTTTATTATTTCTCGTACTAAAAAATATTACACACAGTGTAATTTTTTACATGTAATGCTCTGTATAAAGAAGCCCTTTTAAGAAATACTCTATTTGTAACTGTTACGACTGAAATTTATATATTCAAAAATTATATGGCCATTTGTGAGCCGGTATTAATTTTAGTTTTTTAAATATCATAGGTAGGTATATCAGAAAATTTGGCACGAAGTTTTTTGGAAAGATATTTTTTAGCTTTTCTTAGGTGTAAAAAATAGACAGGGTATTCATTTAATAAAAATACATATTTTGTCACTCTATATATTTCAAAGATATTGATAATTACCATATGATTGGGAAGGAGAAAATTTACTTTGCATTTTTTTTCATTGCATTAAAAATAATAAAATTACTGCACAGTTGATCCTATACCTATTAGAGTAATTTTATCGTCAAAAAACTAAAAATTGACGTTTGAAGAGTTTACATAACTACCAAAAGAAACAGTTGGAACTGAAAAATAAATATTTCCACTTTCATACCTTAACTTTTGGAAATATGTTTAAAGATTCATACATAATACTACCCGTAACTAATTTCATAATGTTATCAATCTCTAACTCTCTATATCCCTGTAAATATGTATCTATAAAATGCCTAAATATAATTATTTTTCTAGATTTAAGTGTAGTCATAAATCTTTAAGATATAAATTAAATAATTTTCCATTTTTATTATTATGAAATTAACTGGAACTTCTTTAATTTTTTTTAAAACATGTTGCAATATTTTATCGTAAAAATCTATTCTATATTTGTCACTAAATATAAAAATATTAGAATTGGACATTTTTTTATTGTTCAAGTTGTTACAAGCTGAAATTAGTTTCCATTGCTGCTGATTTCTGGTGATACGTAAGTCCACGCTATTTTCTTTTACAAAGGGTCCAAAGGATTCACAGTGTGACTTGAAATACCTAAAAAGAAGAAAAAATATTGTAAAAAAATTGCTTTTCGAAAAATCAGCTGTAAAAGAAGGATATTTTAAATGAAATAATATGCTATAAAAAAACTTTGTTATTGATAAAATAGGTATATTTCTAATTTTAGTTAAAAATTAAATGCAATACTTAAGGAGCATATTCCCCTTAAGAAAATAAGAAGAATATCCCTATAAATATCGCTTTTTAAACTTTTGTTTCTAACCAACAGCATGTATAGTACCTTCACCCAATTTTTTTTATTAAATATAACCATAACCCCTACATTAATTAATTAATTTTAGGTACTGATGTCCTATAGTAAACTACTGGACAGACGCAGTTATACATGCAAATTTGTGGACAAAATTCAAGTTTACTAATTTTCAACCAGAATTTATATATTGAGTTGTGGTTTTTGATAATGCCTAGCAGTATATGTTGGATTTATCGCTTCGAAAATGCAAAAGGCCACAAGAAATCTGTTACACAGAGTATTATCTAAGCCCTTGTCATTTTCTCAAAGTGTTTATTCACACACAATGACTATTAAAAAACGAAATGTTATATTGTTCTTTTCTACCTAGGATAATCCACACCCGAAAAGCAAAAAACTCTCTTCATATAAAGGGTGTTTTCACCAAAATGTAATTTTTTCTGGATGTGTTTTTCTCGGCTCCTGTATGCATCAAACAATTGTTTCTTACCCCATTCTATTGTGAATTTTTTACTTTAAACTAACTTTCATGATACATCAGATCAGAAGGTCATTTGAGACTTTAAAAATTAAGAAAACTTATTAAATAATGACAAAAAGGTCTGTTATTACTTAAATTTACGTAGATATTAATGAATTCTAATGATGCGTTTTAAGTTAGTTCAAAGTAAAAAAATATGCAAAACAGTTTTTTATAAGTATAATGTTTTTATTTATATTTTGACATCTCGATACAGCTTTAACTATAGAAAATAAAAACACAATAATTGTAGGATTTTTTTAATATTATACTATTAAGAATACAAAATATTAATGAATACAAGAAATTACATTTTTTAGCTGGCCCCATTTAATGCAACATTAAATGAATCTGAAGTTAGCAATTATATCAGGTTTGGTACCTTTATCTTTAAAGATTACCTCAAAAAATTGATAAAAACCATTTCATAAGAGGCAAAGCTCAAGGCAAGAAATTCGTCCTCTCTCTCTGAACTGATATATTTATAATTGGTATGAAAAGACTAATTTAATTAGATAATAATATACAAGGTGTCACATTTAAAAATCCATGTTATGTAGTTTTTTCAACTTTTCAATAATTTTTAGAAATATTTGATATTTTTAAACCATAATACAGGAATAATCCTACAAATTTTGAAATTAAATTTTTTTTTAAATTTCCTATAATTAAAGATGGTGTCAAAATTTAAATGAAAGCCCTGTACAACAGTCACATTTATACATTTAGACATTACCTAAATAATAGTTTAAGGGATACAAAGGTTAAGAAAAAAAACATGTTTAAAAAAATTTACAATTTTGTTGAAAACACCCTGTTCATAAAAAACTAAAGAAATTAAAAAAAAAACTAGAAAACTTTTTTTACAAAAGTTTTACTCTGTAAAACAACTTATTTAAGACCTCTGCATTTACATCCTCTAGGCCATAAACTCCATTCTTAGTGCTAGACCGTAGGGGGGGGGTCCCTAGACTCCTGTTACTGAATGGGGGGAAGGGGGAGGGGGACGCTTGCCTCCTCTTGAAAATGTAAATATTGTATATTACATATATAAATTACATTTATATACCAGTTATGGTTCTGCAGGCGCCCATGCAATATCCCAAAAAAAAGACATCCCCTCTCCTATGCCCCCCTTAGTTACGCGCCTGCTACACAGTGTCGAAAACCGCAACTAAATATGTTAATTTTTATTGAACAAAAATTTCCATGTTTAAGTTCATCATTTATACGTCACAATGTCACAATCTAGTGGTATTCTAAAAATTATACTGAACAAAGCCTATAAAAATGGGTGAATTGCGAGGTGGCTAGTAGGACCACACATAAATCTTATAAAACTAGCTTGAGGGAAATTCCCTAAATTTTATATATGTTGTAGTTCTTGACTTTCTGAAAAAATCGAGAAAAAAATGTTTCTTGTGACAAAATACAGTTTTCACTTTGATTAATCTTAATCTTCATAGACTTTAGTCAGTTATACTTTATTTGATATGATTAAAAAGGGCAACATACAGATGTTTCAATTAAACTGAAGTTTAAAAAATAAAATTTTAAACAAAACGAATTACAAATTCCTTTTTTAGTTCTATGTATGGTCTTTTTTAAGGTATTAAACTTCAGTTTACCAAATTACATATAAACCAGATGTTTTATTCTTTAATAAAACAAAATAGTCCATAATAAAAAAACAGCAGCTGCACCTTATACCACATTTTTGGGACATCCTGTATAAATATTTAATATATCCTTGCAAAATATACTTGTAGCAACCTAGTATCTTCCAGTAACTAACAAGGTATCCCAGAATTACATAATAATGGATTTGAAATAACCTCTTCTGGTCAAAAATGGTAAACAAAGTAAACTTAACTCACAAAAAATAAGGTTTCTTCATGATATAGGTATAATGTATATGATGTATAATTTTTTCTCTAAAATTAAGTTTGGTTCACTTTTGTTCGTTTATGTATATCTATGTGGTTTTTTTTTGAAATTTTTAACACATCTGATATTTTATACAGATTTTATGTACAGGATGTCTGGTTATATTTTAAACGGTACCCTCTAACTTTATTGAGTTGAGAAGCAATGTATTCCCACTGACTCCACTATATTGGAGCTTTCTCCATCTCTCTCTTACACATTACCTCTTATGGCAGGGTTTTTCTAAAATTTCTCTGTTATCTTTAGAGATAAAGTTTAAACCTAGTATATTTATAATCGGCAAGAATGATTAATGAATAATGATTCCGTTCAAACCTAAAAACATTTGTATTTAAAGTTTTTTGATAACTCATAGAATAAGGCCTCTAGGGTACCATTTAAAATATAACCAGGCATCCTGTACAATTTTACATAAGAATAAACAAATAAATTCCATTAAACATAATGAACTTATTAAGTTATATAATAGTTATTTTTTAAATAGAATATTTTTATTTTGATGTGAAACTTCAAAAGCGATTCATAGATTTGAATAAAAGACTAATTTAAAAATACACATTAAAAATTGCAATTAGCAAAACCCAAGGAAAAACACACCCTTCAAACATATTTGTGTCACACTGTAAGAAATTAGACAAACATAACGAGGTATTTAGCACAAAGTTTAATGGATGATATAATAAAAAAATAAGTGCACCATTCATCAGTTGAGTTGCTATGCATTATCTTGCTGCGGTTTTCCGACAGAATATCAGTGCAAAAACAATTAGTCAAATCAAACAAGGTTTCAAGCGTTAAATTCTGTTTGATACTGTGAACTGATGATTTGTTATAATAATGAACTCATAGGTATGTTTTGCAGTAGACCTTGCTAAACATAAGCTTATAAATTATACTAACCTAACCTGTTTAAGTCTAATGTTATAGTAAGTTTCTTTATAAAAAAAAAAACAAAATAATCACAATTAATACTTACACAGGTATATATCTTCTACAATCAAAATGGTGAAGTCAAATTTGAATCAACAAAACAGCTTATCGAGGAATTTGTAATTGTGCTTTGGTGATTGTTCTTTCTTGTATTGACTAAGTATGTGAAAGGTAAAAGAAAATACTGTATCAAATACTTGACATCATTTCTTGTATCATTCCCTTCTTTTTCGTGTTATATTCTGCACAAGCTGTAAAAATATTGCTATAATTAATAAATGTGCCATACACCACATACTGTGTAATATAATATAACTAATTATTTCCCTTCTCTAAGAATTATAACATGTAATTCCAACTATAGTTCTTTTAAAGAAAAACAAAGATTATTTCATTTCCCCCTCAACAGTGAAAATATATAATGCCCTCGATAATGCCAAAGAAAATAATAGCTTACGATATAAATTTTCTTTGATAATACCTGTTAAGGAATACTTTTGTTTACAAGTTATACATAGACCTCGACATAGACAATGAAATATAATTTAAGCAAGTAGATTCTATTTGCTTAAAAATATACAAATTGATGCCTACCTGCAACTGTCTCAGGTATCACCATTATGATAATCTAGATTCAACTGCCCTTATTGCTTCTTTAGTCTTTCCATCAATAGAAAATATTATTCTTAAATTGGTTCCTAGTTACTGGAATTTATGTTCAATTTTGCAATACTTAAATACACCATTATTAAACCACTGTTATGTTTCCGCAAGTGACCCATCAGCTGTTCGACTTTCTTGTTTACTGTTTATTTGTGAACTAAAAAAGTTACGGTTACAAGAGACCAAAATTAAATAAAATGCTGCTATATTCTTAAAATAGGGAGGGCCATTCCACAGTAACAACGGGCATTTACAACCTTGAGTAAGATTTTTATTCTTATTCTAAGTTTAAAACGCTTTGTTCTCCCGAGGAACGCATTTCGCCTATATTATTGTATTATTTTTCTGTGGAAGGCGCGCCACGTTTCAAATGCAGATACATCTATCTGCATTTGAAATGATGTTTATGTGGTTGCATACCAGCCGCGGTGCTATAGAAAATAATTTAATTAATCTTTAAACAGAATATTCACAACTTTGTTAAATATTTCTTCAAAAGAAGTACATTTTGAGGATAGCGTTTTATGTTTTCCTGTACCTACTTCTAACAAAATGATCAAATCAGAAAAGAATGCACTGAATTAAAAATAATTCATTAATAACTAAAATATATAGGTTTCGTAATATGACATAGATAATATTTTTTAAACAGATTCGCTTACCTTGTTTGATTTGAAGGATGTTTTACGAGTGTCGTATCTTCTCTGCCTATTTGAAGGTTCCATGTTTTCATGATTTTCTTGAATATTTTGGCATCTGTTGATTACTTACAGTATGATGTATATGCTAATGGCTTAGCTTTCAAGTAATCAAAATTATTTGTTATCTTAGGAAATTGAACTCCAAGGCAGTAAATTTAGATATTATCAAAAACCCAAGAACTGACATGTTCGGAAAATGGCGGCTTTAGTAATAGGTTGGTTTTTAACGAATCCGAATCGGAAAATCCGATTGTCATGCCGAACAGCTCTCCGAACGGAGAAAATTTTCGTTAACTAACGAAATGATAGTGCAAAATCGCACCCCTGATCGTGCCGATATCTAAATTTGAATTCTAACCATTCAAACAACCAAATGAATAGTGTAATAATGGGATTAACGGACCGCGCAATCGCTCTAACCTCTCCAGAATACCGACCAGAAACTCTAGAAAAACTTTAAACAGACATTAGTAAACAACCATTATCCAGAAAAAAATATTTTAAGGATTTTTAAACAAGAGAACTTATCGTCATTACAACAAAAAGAAAGAACCAATAAATAACCAAAATACTAAATACGTGGCACTACCGTACATGCATAACCTATCAGACAAATTAAAGTATATTTTTTCAAAACATAACATAACTGTTTGTCATTAAGCATATGAAGAGCCATAAAATTTAACGTTTCAATGCATATAATAATGTTTACGTGTATGTATGTATGTATATATTTTTATTGTGTTTTTAATGAAAAAAAAAATAGGAATCAGGAGACTAAATAAAATCTTGAGAAAGCTTAGCACAATGAGCCAAACGTTGATTTAAAGTGAGAAGTTTTGTTTTCATATATATATATATATATATATATATATATATATATATATATATATATATATATATATATATATATATATATATATATATATATATAAAATAAGACAATATTAGCGCGGCAAGAATTACTATATAGATGAATATGGATTTTTTTGGGATGACCGCCAAAGCAATGGAATTCGGCAAACTATAGACACGTGTTTCTGACTTAAAGTTCGTCAGTACAGTCAACTATACAGTACAGATGAGTACAACTAGCGCCAAAATGAATACACGAAACAACACCAGAGTCACCAACGGGAGCAAAACCGACATTTGTGATTACCAAGAGAACATCCGAAATCTTCGCCGGACTTGATACTCCATTCTATACTCTCTGTTATCCAAAAGAAGTAAATCAAAAATAGGAGAATATTAGAACTATAGACGCGTGTTTTTGACTCAAGGTTTTAATCAGTACAGTCAACTAGTTGAAAGACGAGTACAACTAGACTAGCACCTAAATGAATACACAAAACAACTCCAGAATCACCAACAGAAGTATAGCCGACATTTGTGATAACCAAGAGAACATCCGAAATCTTCGCCGCTTCATCCATTTTCTACTATATATTATATTATATATATATATATATATATATATATATATATATATATATATATATATATATATATATATATATATATATATATATATATATATATATATATATATATATATATATATATATATAAAAAGTCTTTTTCGCCGGAAAGGATATATGTAGCAAAACAAAAATATAATTTTTGTATGTAAGCAGCCTATGAAAAGACATTGCCTTCGATTGTGTTACAGGATGGGTCTTTACCCTCATCAGGCAGGCTTGTATCCAGGGAGATTTCATAGATGTGACACAATCAAAAACGAAAACGTGTATCTACGTGGAAAAGTTCCACGAGCCAAGTACATATATATGTATATATATATATATATATATATATATATATATATATATATATATATATATATATATATATATATATATATATATATATATATATATATATATATATATATATATATATATATATATATATATATATATATATATATATATATATATATATATATATATATATATATATATATATATATATATATATATATATATATATATATATATATATATATATATATATATATATATATATATATATATATATATATATATATATATATATTATATATATATTTATATATATGTAGCAAAACAAAAATATAATTTTTGTATGTAAGCAGCCTATGAAAAGACATTGCCTTCGATTGTGTTACAGGATGGGTCTTTACCCTCATCAGGCAGGCTTGTATCCAGGGAGATTTCATCGATGTGACACAATCAAAAACGAAAACGTGTATCTACGTGGAAAAGTTCCACGAGCCAAGTACATATATATATATATATATATATATATATATATATATATATATATATATATATATATATATATATATATATATATATATATATATATATATATATATATATATATATATATATATATATATATATATATATATATATATATATATATATATATATATATATATATATATATATATATATATATATATATATATATATATATATATATATATATATATATATATATATATATATATATATATATATATATATATATATATATATATATATATATATATATATATATATATATATATATATATATATATATATATATATATATATATATATATATATATATATATATATATATATGCCAAATTCCATTACTTTAGCGGTCATCTCAAAAAAACGCTAATATTCTCCTATTGATTTTGATTTACTACTCTTGGGTTATGAGTTTCGCCACAGGTGGACATATGCTGCTCCGTGGTAAATAGAGTATCAAGTCTGGCAAACATTGCTTGGTGGAATGTTAATGTGGTGAAATTAGGAGACTGATCGGGTCTAGAATATTTTGGTTGTTTTTTTTTTCTTTTTTTTTTGGCTATAAAAACTCTGTACTTTATCTGATGTTTTGCACCTGTGAGAACATATATTAATATTTTTATATACAGAGGCAAGTAGAATTTCTGTTTAAAATTTATACAGGGTTGGGAGGATTAGATTTTGAATTTAGTTTCTGGTCGGTATTCTGGAGAGGTTAGAGCGATTTCGCGGTCCGTTAATCCCATTATTAAACTATTCATTTAGTTGTTTGAATGGTTAGAATTGAAAATTAGATATCGGCCCGACCAGGTTTCTTTGGTATACCATTTAGTTTTTAATTTGTTTTGTGCATTCTCTGATTGTTGTTAAATTTAAAAGATTAATTTCATTATTTTCTTCAATTAATTGAAGATTCAAAGAAAGAGACTTGAAGTAGAGAAAAGCCGTGTGCACAGCTTCTTCTTGAGGAACGAAACTCCCACTGTTGCGAAACTAATGAATGTCATCAAACAAGATGATAGTTTACCGAATATTTTGTTACATGGTTTGGAGCATACGTTGAATGAATTATATATCAAGTATGTAAAGAGAAACAGAAAAAGTGCACTAATGAAAAAAAGTGTTTGGTTTGTGGCGCAGGAGATTTCTACAAGAAATTGCAGGACACATGCGAGCCGAACGAAAAATATATTACATCGATGAAACCTGGGTGAACGAGGGTCATACAAAAACTAAAGTTTGGCAGGATTTGAGCATAACCGATTCCAGACAAACTTTTCTTGAGGAGTTATCGACAGGACTCGAAGGAAGTCGAAGGTTAATTATTACATATCCGAAGTGACTCGAGATTTTTGGATGGCGGCCTCAAAGTTTTCGTCTCGAAATCAAGAAATGGTTTTCGACTATTTTAGAACTTATTGAACCAGATTTAGTGATGGATTAATGCGCCATAGCACAGGTGTCGTGTTGAAAAACTTCCCACTTCTTCATGGTGAAAAAGGCAAATCATAGATTGGTTAGAATAAAAAAATATCGATTATCAACCATCGATGCTTAAAATTCCTTTATTGGACATAAATGAAAAGAGAGCAAGAAAATCAAATACGTTATAGACGAAATGGCACTATCATTGCGAACTTAATCCAATAGAATTGATATGGGTACAGGTCAAAAATCGAAGAACGCAAAAAACACCACCTTCAAATTAAATGAAGTAAAAATCTTGCTTCAAGAAGCTGTACCAGATTTCACCAGAGATTCTTGGAAAAAATGTATTTGTCACGTACAAAATGAAAAACAAGAAATGTGGGACCTAGACACACGAGTGGAGGTGGTTACAGAACCTATAATCATTAAAAACTTTAAAGAGCTATGTACACGTGCAAAACTAATGAAACAAAAAGATCTGTCTGTATAACGTGTATATTACCGAAATCCAAAATTATAACAGAGCGCTTTCGACTAACTAGTCATCATCAATGTTACTCGTCAGTGAATAGGCATAAGTACTAAAATCAATGTACTTAAAAACTTTTTACATGCAACAAAGACAAAACAAAAGTTAACGAACATCAAATTACATTTTAAAAAATTTTGTTTATTGCTTAAAAAACAGTCATATTTTATGTAAATATGATGAAACAGAGAAATGGGTGAATTTCTTTAACAAAAGGTAAACCAACATATATAGTATATGTAAAGTATTATATGAGAAGTCGGTAAACATACACGCCACTGCAACTTCCCCCTTTTCAGTTTCCTTGGCGCGTCTGTATACATACCCTCCCGAAATTAATAACCGCGGGCTACTATAAGGGTTTTTAATTTTTTTTTTCAAATTTTATTTTCGATTTTTTTTTATTTATTTATTTTTTAGTTTGTCCGCTACAGGTGGCACGCCTTAAGAAACGTGCAAATCTGAAGCTTGCGGTTTTTAATTCCAATATCGGGCAAACGATTTAAGCCAAAGGAATATAACAAAATTGTTTTATTGATAACATTTTTAAGTGAGAAACATTGTCAACGACAAACTTTAAATTCAACTAAATAATAAACTAATATAAATTTCTGAAAATAACAACTAAAAGAAAGGCTTTAAATAAGTCCTCATCTAGGTTTTGGCAAATTTAAAAAATTCATAAAATTAGTCTGTACTAAAAACAATCTTATTCTAGTTATTTTTCTGATAAATTCAAAAAAGAATAACGATCCCTTCGCACAGACATTGACTTTAAAACCTGGACAATATCGCTGCTATCAATAACAACTTCGTCATTGATACCTGGAGAATGAAAATAAGGTCCATTGAATGTTTTTTTTCTTAAAAATGTTATCGAATAAAAGGGTTATCAATATTTTCCCATCTTGGAGGGCAAAAGATTTATATTTGGAAGAATGTTCCTGAGGAACTTGTACAGTTACAAATTTACCGACAGCAGGTTCTTCATTAAAGGCCTCTTCTATAGATGTGTGATACTTCTGGTTGAAGAGCATCATTAGTTGTCTTTTTTGACATTTTCTTTATGTGACTCATTGGTTCAATTTCTGAGAAGAGGTCTCGTTATTCTTATTATAGTGCATTGTTTCATTATTATAGTCTAGCATTATAAGTGTTTTTATTCTCTTCAATGTTTATATGCTTTCTTCATTTTCTTGTAAGTGGTTCAGAAAGATATTTTAAGGTATATCTAAGAGAAAACTTTACATTGCATCTCTATTTTGGTCCACTGTAGAGCCTTGATCTTGAGGAAGTCTCTTCAAAACTTGTTCTAGGTTTAACGGAAAGATACCAGACCATTGTATATCAGAGAGCGTTGTTTGCAAAAGTTGCGAAAAGTCACACTTTTGAAAAGGTCCCTTGCGCTTTAACTTCCACTCTGATAACATTTTTCTCCAGCCTTTTTTAAAGGTCCAAAAAAGGCCACGTCCAAAGGTTGATAAATGTGTGTGGAGTTTCATGGAAGTAAAACGAACGTATATTAGAGGCGGCATACGTAATAGACCATCAATTAGCAACGAACCACCCCAATCGGAACACAAAAGTCAAGACGAAACCGACACAGACTAAATAACGGAGGAATATAACTGTTTTGTACACCTATACAAAGCAAAATCTATTATAGATTATTCTAAAATTGAAACCTCAAACTTCCAACTCCTAGACAAATGTCCCAAAAATATAGTGACCTTCTTTCGTCAAGCAAAACTAGAGGATCTACACTTCAAAATCATAAAAGACATTTTTGAAGAAAATTATACGAAATAAATATTGTCTCTAGCAAAAAAAATAAGGTATCGAAAATGTTTTGTAATCCCTTTGCCACTTAACAACGATACTGTAGTCCAACATCTTTTGTATGTGTCATTTAAGAGCACAGACAAATTTGACTTAACCCAGACTTACTGTGTCGAAAATAATTTACAATTCCCATTATATTACATCAGTATCATTCCGGGAAAAATATTCTTCACCGTGGAATAAACGAAACAATTAAACGTATAAAGGAAACAAGATACAAATTTTGTCGAAAAAACCTTAGTACACCCCTTGTAATTACCGAAACCCCGAAAACACGATTCGAGAGGATTAATATCCATTTCTTCGAAGCCTTAACAGTCGTGCACACTTTTACTATTCTTATTTTGGTACCCGTTTAAGGATTCACTGTGATCAAGGCCGTGACGTAAAATTGACATCTTCCAATGTCAGTCATCCGCAATCAAATGTGTCACTTATACGAATGACAGAAATAATTCGAGTACATAAAGCCGAAAATTCCAATGAAAACACATTTAATATTCTTCCTTACGCCGTGATTCGATATAACAATACAATAAATAAGACCCACGGTTTTACACCATTCGAGGTTATCTTCTGCATACATCCAGTCGACCCCCAGAAACTTTATACATCCAAGAACAACCTATTTCAAATTAGAGATCTCAATAATAAAATGGAAAGTTATTACAGAATCGCACGAACGAGAAACCGACAAACAACCCAGTTATAAAGTTTGTGACGAGATATATGTCAAAGACTCTCAAATCAAGGACAAAAGTCAAAATAAATTCAATGGCCCCTTCCAAATTGTTGAACTTTTCCAAACCTCCGCGAAAGTAAGAAACCTTTCCACAATCCAAATTTCCAAAAAAATACGACTAGTTTGTTCTTTTCATTCGGAATACTGTCAGCCGTGACATCTCAGTTCACTATCACGTCAATAAACAACACCATAGGGCTGTTCTTCCATGAAGAAAGTATAATCAAAATATCAAATGAAAAATGGATGGTCCTGGTGTATAAAGAATTGCAACCCTTGAAAGAAGCTATTTCGAACACCGACAAAATTCTCTCTTGAATTAATAGATACATTTGAAGTACCTGGCCAACGCCGTAAACCGAAAATACAAATAAATAATCGCGGACACTAAACCATACGAATTTAGAACAAAACGATGTATATTCAATGGCGTCGATACTGTCTGGAAATCGATTATAAATAATCTAGAAAAAGTACACGCGACGAACATCTCATCGATACCTTATTAAAGATTCAAATTTCCGTAACTACATCTGTAAATAAAACTTTCAACTCCATCATTCGCAAATTACAAATAGACGAGGAAACTTTTAACAATAATATTAAACACATTCAAAAATCGCGCGCGAACGTATCAAGCGTGATCGAGTTTTACGAAGAACAGATAAAAACTATTACCTTGTGTTAATGGCTAATGGACAGTTATGTCTTTTTAGAAAACTCTCTGAATGACATTTTCGATGCAATCACTTTCACCCATTTAAAAATACTGCTATATAGCTTAATTATCACCCCACAAGATCTGATCACCTCGTTACAATATGTCTCTCGATCTTTAATAAAAAATTATTTTCTTTTACCGACCTATTCATCAAATATAGCGAAATATTTGATGATCTGATCAAAAAATAATTTTTGTACTAAAAATTCCCTTAATCGCAATTTTGGGCAATCGAATAGGCTTCCACCACAAATTGCCAACCTCTAAAAATTTCATTGCGCGGGACGTTAATTCATTATTGTACGTATAATTTCGAAACTTGGACAACTGCAAACAGCTGAAGACCAATATGAAGATCTGTTCTCGAATATCCTTCCGTACCCCATTGATAACTACTCCATCTGCGAAGCCCAGCTACTAATTTGATTTAATTAATTTTTACGATATGCCCAACCAACAACCCAAAGTGCTATAAGCCGATTACTAAATCGATTTAGGAAAAATATTTCAGTTTCCCGACGTGAAGGACAAGGCTGAAAGAGAAAAACAACAAGATAATATATATGTTATAATCAGTTTTCCAAATTCCACTTTTTAGAAAAATTTATTTACACTAATAAAAATTCTTCAATAATTGGACTAACATATAACAATATCGTTTTAAAATATCAATTAACTATTTACAATTCGGATCTATTTATATTAATCTGAATGCTGATGCAGCGTCTTCCATTTGTGCAAACTGCAACTGCTTACGGTGTATTCTCGGAGGTGCTGTAATTCCTATACCTGATACCGTGTGACCGAAGGTCATCGCCTGCACGTGGCTATCAGCGTATATAACAACTCCCCTTTTAAAAGAAAAGTTGTTGCCCTGCTTGGTTAACTTGGTTCTCTTTTGGGCATCAGATTCCGTAATCTCTAATAGACGCCATCTCTGGACTTGGAAACTGGAGGTGTTTGTGGATTGTCGTCTTTTGTAATTGCTATGCCAATCCTGGGGTCTCTTTTGCGTCGACATTTGCAGATGACGTATAAAGTTACAAGTTCAACAAAAAGGGTAATGGTGTTGGTTTTGTATTTGTCAATGGGGTATTTGGCATGCACCCTTATGCTTCCAATGAAGGCATTGCATTCCGGTTGTAACCTTAATAATGAGTTAGTGTTTATTGCAATGGTAACGATGTTTTTGCTTCCACCTTTCACTGTGACTGGCAAGGGGTCAGAAACTGTTACCAGCCAATATTTTTGTTTAAGTTCTTGCACATTGTATTCCTTGGCAAGCAGCACAAAAGTTTGCCATATTAATTTAATTTTCATTTTCATTTGATCTTATTATTTTTCTCTTTCGGCCTTGTCCTCCACGTCGGGAAACTGAAATATTTTTCCTTATAATCGGCTCATTATAGCACTTTGGGTTGTCGAGGCATATCGTAAAAATTAATTAAATCACTGTTTTTTGATAACCATTAAAATAACAGATAATTCACATTTCATAATATGTCTCGCTGGTTGTCATCAATAGAATAGAATTTAGTTATAATGGAGTCTGTAATAACGCTATTATTCATATATTATTATTCATAGATTCATTGTACAATAATATACACTTTTATACGTACTTAAACGAGATTAAACTGATGTCGATACTCCCGCACTGCGTGTTGTTAAGGAAGTTCCTTGTATAATCTTCAGTCTTGCGACGTCTAATATGTTTTATAAAATCAGTAGAATTCTGAGGGAACCACTTTTAAATGTAAATTTGGTTTTTTATTATTATAATTGCACGAGTAACATAACATATAAATACATAAAGACTTTGATCGATACGTACACAGCGACTGAAGGGAAACAAAAAACCCATGGTGAACTTCTGTTGTGTATTAGTGTACTCAGTTAATTATGTGGACTAGATTTTAAGATGTATGAGTATATTTTCCAGCTTTATTAACAAAAAATTAATACCTGTTATGAGAACAAGGTACATTTGAATATTAAATTTTTTAGAGCCCTGAAGAATATAGTAAACTTATCGAAACGTCGCCAATTTTAAGAAAAGTGCAGTTTCTTGTTTTTTCTCTTCCATCCAAAGATACCCACATTATTTGCTAGTCATATTGAGGTTCGTTAAAAATGATTAAAAAATAAACAAGTTTTGTATTTATTTCAGTTATTATTAGAACATCTAGAATGTTTGGTGTCCAGACACGAACGATCGTTGAGGATGACAGTAGTCAAGAGGCAAGCCGCTGCACAGTCTGGAGTTTCGAGCGAAGTGGAGGTTCTCAAGGCCTTAAAGAGCCTATTCGAGCATCACAAGGCATTGGATGAAAAGGTAAAGGAATGTTTTTTCTGAGGTTCGACTGGGTAAAAGTTTTAGTACCGCGAAATGGGATGTAATTGACCATAAAATTGTTTTTGTTTTAGATAACTACATGATCAACTTCATACATAGTTTGAGGCTACTTTGATCAGCATCATACATTTTACTGTAGTGATGTGTCCCAAATTCGATTACAACGGTTACAAAGTAAAGCTTGAATAGAAATACTATTCTTAACAATCTATATCTGGAATATTAAGATTTATAATTTATATTGGTTAGCTATCAATATTTATTGTAATGGAACGTAGTATACTTAATTAATTTTCAATTATCTTCAACTATTCTAAATAGATATGCAACATGTGGAAACGTAACAATCCGACAGTGACAATGGCTTTGTATTTTCATCTTTATGCCGAATTTTAGGTCGCTCTATCTATACCACTTCTGGTTTAACCGGAAATCCCATAGTATTTTAAATTTTGAATTAGTCACCATATATATTTTTGCATAGTTATACAGATACATAGTTATTTTTGGTGGAACGAAAGCTGACGCATATTTAAATTTAAAAATAAATAAAGTTAGACTTAAAACTTATCCAAATTCGACGTCAATATCGAAAATTCTACTTGTTTTTAATAGAATAAATAAGGTGAAAATAAAAAAAATCAAATTATAGTTAAAACCAAATTTATAAGAATAAATGGTTTTCTGTATTGAAAATGTGTTAACTTCTGTTTTAAAACTTTGGGTATCCTGCTGAGTTCTAGCAAATCAGCAGGAAGCGTTCGGTAGGTTTTAACAGCCATATTCAAAGAACCCTTATGGGAATTGTGAATAGGGATTTCTTGTGCGTCCCTATATCTTGTTTTTTAAACATATAATTGCATATTGATCGTTCTGGTTAGTTTCATATAAGTTAGAATGAATTTTCTCAAAGGCACTTAGAAATAAAGTATAATTAAAGTGCTGTGAGACCTGTTATTGTAATGGATTTTTCTTTAATTTTGCATATAGTCGTCCGCCGTATAACGCTTGGTGAGGCTTATTAACCCCATTTGCTGGATGCTGACATTTAGATTGTGTCCCTTTCGTCATAACCTCATCAGTTTAGCTTCATTAGATCATTTTAAGGAGAGATGATTGAATTTAGGTTCACTGTTCAGAAGAGTGTGTAATAGGTATTCTAACGTATTAAAGTCATAAACATTTTAGTCCCATTAACATAACGTAGAGTAGATACAAGTTGGGCCCAAAAATGGAGCCGTGTGACACACTTCGCTCTAGCCTAATCGTATCCGAGAACTTTTGCATACAAAGTACATTGCTGTCATTTTGCAGAAAGCCAAAAATTTTAAATTATTTATGTCCAAACTAAACTAAGTTCATCTTTTTAAACAACCCAGCCTTGCGAGTTTAATATTTTGTACTGCATCGAAGTATTTAGTTTTTATGAATTAAATATATATATTAATAAAACAAAACAAATTTTTATTTAAGGGAGAACTGCACGCAAAAAGTGAAACACTAGCGACAAGGTCTAGTCAAGTTCAAAGTAAGATGAAAAGGTACCTACGTATTAGAAAAAACTTCCTGCACGTCCGACCTCAAAAAAATGTGTTATGTATAGGCAATGTAAATTACATTTCGTTTAAAAATGGGTTCAAAAGGGTTCACGCGCTACAGAAATACAAAGACATGAGTAAGATTTACAATTTCAAATTTTGCAGTTACGTAGACAAAGGATCAATGCAAGGCGGTAAAGAGCCATTTTTTGGAAAAAAAATTATATGCGAGGGCATTTGCGTCAAAAAGTGGTCGAAAATGGACAAATCTACTTCTTATAATTCTAGATTAGATTTTTTTCATAAAAAATCGCATTTAGCGCCCAACTATACATATTTCCCTATTGAAATCACATTGATGCTAATACATATCTCTTGTAGTTTTAACATAATATTGCAGCGGCGGGAGGCTTGCAAATGATCCATAATACTGCGTGCAGTTCCCCCTTAAACAAATTATCTTGGGTGAGAGTAAAAAATATATATAAATTTTTCAGAGTGAATATAATAATGAATAGGGACAAAAATTTATGTCTTTTTAAGAACCTGATGGCGAGTGTGAAGGAATTCAATTTTTTTTTAGGATAATTAAACCTTTACCCTTTAATATACTTACTTATGCCTAATGCCTAAAAAAAATAAGATACCTGCACTCTAGGATTATATTATCGAACCACTAAAAAATTTAAAAAATAGTTGTTACATTTTTTCCCGCCTGGTTATGTGTTGTTTTTTTAAGTTATCATCCAGGAACAGAAATTTTTAAAAGAAAGTTCATTGCTTTATCTAGATATTTGTAATCCCGGTCAACCTTCGCTTTTAAAAGAAACTGACTCTTATCTATGATATCATTCAGGTATTTAATTGTTTCAGAATGTTTAGGTTTTAGTAAAGTTAACAAAATCTGTTCTTAGGGTTGAAAACTGGAATTACATGTATTTTTATAAAAGGCTTAATATATTTGACTATAATATTATGAATGTTAATTAATGGAAGGCTACTGAAATATTTGGTTTGAGCATTATCATTCTCTAAACTTTCCGCCGAAAGATTTTTTTCTTTTGATGCCTTTATTTCAGTTGTATTTGAGGATAATTTTGTAAATGTCATGTTCATTCTGTTTGGCAAGCCTCAATGGTATCTGCAGAACTAACTTTCAGTTTTTGATGATGGATGATCCTAAATAAAAATAAAAGATTTTAAATTTTACGAGGAAAAAACTAAAAACTGTCCAGGAACTTAGTCTGGGAAAAAGTTATGGGCAGGAGTAACCGCCTCTTTTATAAGTTATTTAGTTAAATATTCACTCTAGTTTCACAATTTTATTTCCTATGCACTCATGGTCCTTTTAGTACAATTTCAGTCATACACCAAATTCTGATGACAGCAAATAATTCAGGCACATTCATTTCTTGTATTGGCTTTCTTATCTAGCGTTCATTTCATTTACTCAAGAAAGAGTGGTTCAATAAATAGATAACTTATAATACTTAGTAATTCAATAATAGATAACAATTGACATTTTTACCTTATTATTACTTCTTTTAAGCCTATTCTTGATTTTCGTATTTATTTCATTCATTGAAAAAAAAAACAATGGTTCAGGAAATAACGAACCTTAACATTCACATTTTTACCTTATTATTGCCTCTTTAAGCATTTTCATCGTTCTCTTATATCTTGGAAGATTTGCCTCTAGAACGTAGCCCATGTAGGATCTAGTCGGGATATAAATCATCCTCTAAGTTTGCTGCTTTTTCTTTAATTTTTTTTACAAAACTATAGGAAACCAATACCTCTGCTTTGAAATTCAAACTATTGGTAGACTTGGGCATATTTTAACTTAGTAGCTAAATCCTTGAAGTTTTACTAAACAGATAACTCTAACTTCTTTACATTTACTGCGTGTATTGTTATGCTGTCTCATAAATCAGAGAATACCTTGTTGCTATAATCGACTTTTTCCTCCTTATCGACGAAAGTTCATTCAATCGTGTTTTGTGTGTAAATTTAGTAATTTTTGGAATTTAAAAAACTAACAAAAGCCTCATATATTCATGTGATCAGCTGATCGGTTTTGTTCAAGTGACAGATCGTTGAATTGTTTTATTCCCAAATTAAAAGAGTTAGGCAATTTCAGAAATTTGGAAGCAAATAGCCCGTATAGGCAAGTGCTGAAATTATCCGAATTTACACAGGCAGGAGACAAGCGTTACTACGCCTGAAAACCTATAGAATAACCACAGTGTCCGTACGGGTATGTCGTGAAGCACTGGTAGATTAGATAGACTCTCAAATAGATGTTCTATTTGTTAGCTTAAAGAGCAATGGCAATACTCTATAAAAGCTGCATATAATGGCTTAAAAAACACCCACAATGTTTTTAAAATGTTGTGAATGTAGCTTCGAATTTGTCAGTAAGATCCTACCGCAAGAAAGAGACGATAATAACTTATGTGGCAGTGTCGAGGAGAAACTTGTGATTTGTAATATGAATTCTAACCGGCCATTTTCACGAAAGATAACACATTTGCATTTGAAGTTAAATAATACTTCTCTTTGTAGCGATTGCAAACTAGATGAAGAGATAGTTTACTCACATATATAGCAAGGGATTAGTGATGATTGACAACATATTCACCAGTTTTTGAGAATAGGTTGGTTTATGATGGCCTAGGATGAGCTATACTTTCATAACCTAGATGTTGTGGCTCTAATGCATCCTCCCCCATTACATAATACAGAATTAGTAATAAAACTGTATCTAATACTAATAATATTAGGATTATACGGTGCGTCCATAGAATCTTGCCGCCGTTTTAAAATGGATAATTTTTATGTCTGTATTTTGTGAGTTAATTAAAGTCGAAAATATCTTTCAAAGGATGTCCCACTCGACCCCATTTTTCATTTTTTTTTCTTAGCAATGGCACGCAGCCGTCATTTATCAAGTTAATATACATATGAAAAAGAATTATTTTAATCGTTTCAAAAAATAAAAACAGGGGAGGGGCATTAAAAAAGTGGCTATCAATATGTCATGTTCAAAAAATATTTCAACTCTGTGTGAACTACTGCTAAACGGAATATCAAAAAATTACCCAATATTTTTTATCTCAAGGGTAATGAATAACTCGCGTTTAGCAATTTAGCGTATAGTAACATGTGTTTTAGAGGGCCCAATGTATTTATTAACTTTATAATTTTACTTCTTGATTCCGTTTATTTAATCGTTTTAAATTATAGGTTCGTGAAAGACTGAGGGTAGCTTTAGAAAGAAATTCATCTTTAGAAGAAGAATTAGCATCAACCAAAGAAGAGGTAAGACAATCATTTATTTTTTTTAGGTAAAAATTTATTGTATACATATGATTCTATAATATATAGTGTGTACATGTGCGGAAGTAATGAGACAAGAAAATATGTCTGTATAACGTGTATAATATCCAAATGAAATTATCATAGTACAGCGCTTTCGACTAACAAATCATCTAGAAAAGTATGAAAAAAAATCTCAGAACAAAAGGTTTAGGTACCAAGATGATGTATATTTTAAACATTTTTGACTATACAGAGTGGCCCAAAAAGACGCGGCGAACTAAACTTATGTATTTTTTTTATAGAACACCATATATTAATAGCTTAAAATATTTGCGCTAAGATGCGGATTATTTTAATATAAAATTGTTTGGATGGTCGAAATTTAAAATTGCATATCTGCATATTATAAAAAAGTCCTTCCCTAGTTTTCTTTGAAGACAATGAAGAATATCATATCTCCGTATTGTCAAAACCGTAACGTGTCTGCTTCAAAAATTGCGAACGGAGTTGGTATCTCAGAAAGAAGCGTAGGAAAATTATTAAGGGAGCACAAGGATCATAATTATCACATCGGGCTACATCAAGAATTGTACGGTAATGATTTCGAAAATAGAATGACGTTTTGTAATTGGATGCTTAACAAGATTCAAGAGGTTCCAGATATTTTAAACTGCATTTTATTTAGTGATCAAACTACTTTCAAAAGCAACGGAATAGGCATAATATGCATTACTATGCTACCGAAAATTCTCATTGAATGCGAACCATTAATTATCGAAATAGATGGTCAGTCAATGTTTGGGATGTTTATACTTGGTCCTTATCTAATATTTTCACTGCAACCACCTGCAAATTTAATCCCACATGTTGACGCTTGGACTAGCCATACCTTTTGGTATCAACATGATGGCTCCTCATTTTTACTTAGCAGTAAGATATTTTTTAAATGAATGGCAACAGGAAAATTGGATTGGAAGAGGTAGACCAACAGCATGTCCTCCAAGATCACCAGACATGACACTTCTTGACTTTTATCTTTGGGGTTACGTTAAAGATGAGGTCTCCTACAACTGCCGATGATATGAAGAAACCAATAAGGGATGCTTTTAGAAATATAAAAGCTGAAACTTTAGTGGCAGTCCAACAAAATTATATCAAAAGGTTATAATTGTGCCTTCAACAACAAGGAAGAAAATTTGAAGATTTAATTAAATTCTAAAGGTAAAGTTCTAGTATGTTTTATTTTCATTTATGCTTGTATTCCTTATATTAACTATTTCTTATGCTGATGTGGTTGTATTAGTTGAGGCGCATCGAGGCGTTTTAATACATTTACGGCCGGTTGCAGAAAGCTCATTTAAAGTTTAGAATGTTTAACGGAATGTCAAATTTGACAGCGAGTTCATATTTCTATAAGCAGCTTGTCAAATCCGAAAACTCCGCACAGCAACAGCAAGTAAGTTTTGTGCAAACGGCTGTTAAAATTATGTTTTTATAAATCTGTTCAGCCGTTTAATCTTAACTTTTTAGGATGTGATTAGATATGTTAATTTAGTTTCAATTGTGTGATAAATGCGCCATTATTTTCTAGTTTACTTTGATTTTTTCCTTGTCTTTTTAATTTTCGAATTCTGAAACTTAAGATTAAGATTTTTTTCTGGTAATTTCATCATGGTAAGAAATTAATAAGTAAAATTTAAATCTTTTTTTTTTGTAACAGATTTACTCCCAATTTTAAAAAACAATTGACATTTTTTTTGAGAAATACTGTTTTTTCTAGTACATTTGCGTACACCTTGGTTAACAGGGTAAACTTTAATTGATAGTTAGGAACTATTACATTTTTCCACAGATTGAATAATAATTATGTCAATATTAGCTAATGTTTATGAATTTTCTAATTGTGTTTCTTTAAATCTAGGTTCATGCACAAATTATTTTGGGGCAACTATGCTAAAGTTCATCTACATTTTAAACAATACGGCGTCTCATTTGGTATTTGCAAAATGGTGATTTAATTAATGTTATCGGTTTGTTAATATTAAAAAAAATTACATTAAGATTGCGTTTATTTTATTTTTTTCATTTTCAAACTTAAATACCTGGAAACCGTTAATAAAAGAGCTTTATTAAAATATGCAGATATACACGTTGTCTCATTTGAAAAAATGTCGAAAATCTTAAATTTGCAAATTTTGACCAACCTGTATCGCCTCCAGCCATAGAACCGTTACTAAATATTCAAAAAATGGCCATTAATAGACAAAAAATTCTGGTGGAATTTTTTTCTATTTAACTGATATTTATTCCTTTAACAGAGACCTCAATAGTAGCATTTTTTCCATAAAATCTTTATTATTTCCAGATCCTTCAACTTTAAAACCAAATACTCTTATTATTATATTATTAAAATGTTATATTAAATCAGTAAGTAGAAAATTTCAAATGAGACATTTTTTACATATTTAAATATTGGCTGGTTGCAATCTTTACACGGAACTTCATAAACTATATGGGATCTTTTTTCTTTAAGATTTTTTTATTGTAGTTTACGAAAAATATTTTTTAATAGGTTCTTATAGCCTTTGTGACTAACTGTGATGAGTGACACATTTTATAAATTTTCCGATATTTTAGGCATATATGGAAGTATTTTTTCTTTATCCAGATTTAAATTTTTGTTTGATGAATCGCTTGTGTTTTTGGATTCTCTTCTGAAAAATGTTTTTAACATTTTTTTCTGGATAGTTGTTAATTTTTAGAGCTTGTTTTGCTTTTTCAATAGATTTTTTATATGTTTTGGGTCCGATAATTTTTTATCTCTATCCTCAAGTCCTATTACTACAGATTTTTTTTTAAATAGTGGCTTTTGGGAATCGAAATGTAAATATCTAGGAGACTAGGTGTCCTTGGTGTTTCAGTTTTTATCACATTTTTGATATGATTTAAAGTAAGGTCTCAGAAATTAATTTTGTTTTGACCTTCTTCTAATGTAAATTGAAGTTTTGGTTAGTAAGTATTAAAACTACTTAAAATATCTTGGCATTTTTTAGGATCGTAGTTAGGCATCATCAACGTATCTGAAGAAAAAAAGTACATTAAAGTCGATGTTTTTAACAATTATTTCCTCCAGGTCTTCCAGGACTAATTGGGCAATCACGCTGGAAATTACTCCCCTAGCACAACCAACAACATGTTTATAGAATTTATCGTTATATAAAAAATATATAGAATTCAGTGTGAGCTCAACTGCGTTTAGGAATTCGTGAAGTGGAATAGCAGTACATTTTTTTACTTGGTTCCATTTTTTACTAATTATTTCTTTTGATAAATTTGTGAGTTCATTATTATATAGAGATATTAGGTCTAACGATATAAAATATGTAGCAATCAGGTATGTTTGTGTTCTTTATTTTATATTTCAAATCTACTGAATTTTTAAAATATGTTTTTGTTTATAATATTTTGTTAGATATTTTTCAGAAATCATGACAAATTCTCAAAGGGCACTGGATGCACGAAACAATCGGTCTTAATGGGATGCATTGTTTGTGTATTTTCGGTAAGCCATATTATATTCTTGGAGGTTGAGAATTTAGGATTTTTAAGTTTTTTTGCATTCCCATCGGGCAATTAAGTAGTTTTTTTATATATGTTAATCGGATCGATTTTTAATTCCCTGTACGTGGTATTTTGTAACGTATTAGTCATTTTTTCGTCATATTCGGTGGAGTACAGTACTTCCTAAGATTTTCGTAAAAAACTGACAATCTATAATTGTTCTTTATTTTTTTTACGACATTTGAAGAAATTGTCAAGATTAACGTTTAAATTAATACTTCTTGTTTCTTATCGGAATCTGTTCTTAAATTTTATAGGCGTCGTTTTGTCTTCCGGCAACGATTATCAGGTGATTTTTTTAAAGTATGGACTTGTAAATTTTATTGCAGTTTTCTTAATACCTGCGTCTACTACATGTTATCAACATGTTAGCTTATTCCATTTTAACATTTCGAACTTTATAAAACATAATAATTTCAACATTTTAATTATAACTGTTTTGTTTATTTTCGTTTTTGTTTAATGAATCGTTTAGTTCGGTTCATTTTGTTTGAATTATTTTTGTTTCATTGTATTTGATGTTTGTTTTAATTTTTTTATACTTTCTTATAAATTACAGCATGTTGATCTAAATTGGTCTTTAGTTTCTGAAGTTTCTATAATGAATATTTCAATGGTGATCTGGGATTGGTACGTCTTCAGAAGTTTCAACAGTAACTGCAAAGTTTGGACCTAAATTATGAATTTCGGTTACGTCGTCTGGAATATTAATCTTGGCGATGTTATTTTGTTTAATTTTTTGAAAAGTGTTCTCTGTTTTCTAATTGGCTTGTTTAACCAAAATATGAAGATCTACTTTTGGCACGAAAAGGCTCCTAATATTTTAACTTTTTTGTTTTGCGGATGTTTTTTGTAATATCAGTGATCAGGACGTTTAACGTGCTAGTAAGGATTTGCTTTACAGTGCAATCTTTAGATTTTTTATTTAGTTTAATACAATTAAATGACATATGGTTAGGTTAGAAGAATTAAATGAAACATGGTTAGTTTTAATGTTCAAAAACTTGGATTTTAGATCTTCGTTTTTACATCTCAGAAGAAAAATTCTTCTGTTATTCTGTTTACATAGTTTTTATTGGTTTGGTGAACATTTTCATTTTGGCTTCAGGCGTTTTTTCATATTTCTGACAGACGTTATATGTGAGCAAGTTTTCACCCAGGCCCAGGTATATGTAAGTACATCTTGATTTTTCTTGGAAATTCTAGTTTATATATTTGATTCTTATTTTGTTGGGACCTTATAAAGCAAAGAACACATTTCTTTCTAAGTGTTTTAATAGTGTTCCTTTAGGCATGGTTTTTAAATCGGATGTATGATATAGGATTTGAAAAAAGTCGCTGTGGTGACTAAGTTAATTAAATCTAGCATCTAATGCCCTTAGTGCTTGTTCAAATGTAAAACAAAATCGATCCTCTATTTTTCTTTCTTCGTATGAGAAGTGGGTTTTTTTCTTCTTACGCGGTGTCGTGGAACCGTTGATTCAAAATTAGCCTGAACTTCAATTTCGTCAGCCAGTTCTCTAGCGTCAATAATAATTTTTTTGAATGATTTATCCGATCGAAGATCCTTAAAGAATTTTTTGCAGCTTTGCAAAAAATTAAGGGCAAATGCTTAATCAAAATCTTTTGTTTGCATCAGCTTACTAATTGGATTAATGTAATTTAATATTTTATACCAAATAACTATTGAACACAGAAACTTAAACTGCTTAATACAATTTAATAAACCCGAGGCTTCATCTCTTATTAAATTATCAAGATCTTGATTTTCATAAATGCTTAGCAAAGCTTCGTATACACCTCCCATCTAATGTAACTCAATGGTTTTAAAGTTAATCATTGAACATGTTTTAAAAGTATTGTCCGTCGAAAGTAGATGCCGAAAAAAAATATGTTTTTACCACCACTAGATTGAGAGAGTGGCTAATGCACGAAACGTAGAATGCTCATTTTTAGTGCTAGATTGTACTCCTGCTCTATCGCCTCTCATATTGAACCCGCTGTCATATCCCTGCCCCCCAATATGTTGCAATTTTAAACCCATATCATTAAGTTCTTGAATTATAATTTCAAACATTTATTTCCCTGTGGATCTTTCAACTGGAAGCAAGCCCAGAAAGCTTTCATTAATTTTTATTTCAATTTGATTACAAGAGTCATTTGCCCTGCTTTACTAATCTCAGGAGTGCAACCTAAAATTATGGAATAATATTTAGATTTTTTATTTCATTAATAATATGGACGACTTCTACACTTTGATACAGAATATCGATTATTTCGTTTTGTATATTTTTCCTGAGGTAGTGAGCTTTAGTCTCCTATTTTTTGAGCAGTATACGCACATGATCTCTAGCTCATTGCTCTAACCAATTGCGCTATCATAGCAGTGATAAGCAATTTGTTAGAACTTGTATATGTTCAAACCCACTAGTATAATAACCATTGTTGATCATGCCAAATATTCTAACATTATAGCGTGGCGTTCTTGACTGGACGTCAAATCTGACATCGCCTTTAGGTTCCGTTCATATTAGTAAATTTATAATTTTTACGATATGCCCATATAAGTCAAAATTTTAATAGTAGTATTTTTTCAGTTTTTTTTAAACTGGGAACTATTTCTTTTTTTTATTTCATCGATAAAAAAACTTATGTAATATTTCTATTAAAAATTAGCCTTATACGGACATAACGTAAAAATTATAAATTTACTAATATGGACGGTATCTAATAGCGAAGTCAGATTTGACGTCCACTCAGGAACGCCGCGCTATAAGGTTAAAATATTTGGCAGGATCAAAAATGGTTTTGGTACTGGTGGGTTTGAATATGTAAAGGCTCTAACGAATTGGTTCAGTGGTACAATAGCGCAATTGGTTAGAGATAACAGCTCAGCTATTTTTAAAAAGGTGCCGTTATTATGCTCATACAACTTATTGTTTGTACCTTGCAAAGCAACCAATCTTTACCAAACATTTTAATGGATTCCTACAATTCTGAAAAGGCCCTGGTACCAATGGTTTGTTTCAGATTTTTTTTTTTTTGCAGCAGCAGCAGCGGCATCTATAGTTTTACAACACTTTAGTCTTTGACTCAGTTCTAACCAAGATTTTTGAGCTTGAATATAATTTTTAGAAACTTCATAGTCTTTTAAAGTGTTATTGTTGTTATTTGGTGCTGCCAACTTTTAAAGTTGGAAAGGGAACTGTTGACAGAGCCTAAAATTTTGCAACAAAAGCAGTATATATTGTTTTTTGAAATCGAGTACGCTAGCCAGTCTCTAACAACTTGCTTAATATTATTTTGTAGTAACTTGTGCTAATCATCTCGCATAAACATCTCCTAAAATAGTTTGTAGCACTGGATAATAAAAAAAAAGTTCATCAACATCAGACAACAGACAACAAAATTAAGTGTTTTGCTATATATGTACTCCTCTAAGCTCTCCCTGTCAAAGGCTTCCATTTAAGCAGAAGTCGCTAAAGCTGACCGCTTGGAGGGACTGCCAAATGTCTAGTTTACACCAGGACAACTGCCAATCCTTTTAGTCTTACGTCAAAACTATTTTTTAAAACATACATTTACGGGCATTTCTTTTCAAAACAGCTTATCCCCATTGCCACTATAATCGCTCATTCCCTAAGTCAAGGGTCTTCAACCCGCGTCCCTCGGCTTTCTAATTTCTTGCGGTTCCCAGAGGCTAAAGAAATGACACTCCGAGGACGCTAGCGCAACCTAGTTAGAAGAGATCCACTCTGTGAAGTCGCGATCACGACTACCCAGAAGGCCACTAGATGACGTTGCAGGTCTATTGACTGTTTCTACTTATTCTGGAAAATATCGCTACTAGAGGGACCTACTAGTCCAGTCTCGTAGCTGCTCGAACTTGCGAGAGATTCAAAGGTGACGCGCTAGGCCTGTATAAAGCCGGCATCACGCGGCAGCGGCCAGTTCTAATTCCAAGAGCGAACGAAGCGATACAAGCGAAAGAGTGCCAACTAGCAATGAAGTTGCTACCTGTGCGATAAGTGATTATAGTGAGTTGAGTATAGTGTGGTTTGACGCGTGTAAGAGGGATACTGTATTGTGGTGTGCAGTCGCGCATTTACAAGAATCCCTTTCAGCCTTGAAATAATACAACTTAAAAAGACATAACGATACAAAGCATACCACACAATTTGAGACATTCAAAGGACAATTACGTTAAGATAAAGTGAGAGCTCCAAAAAGTCAGCTTTAACGACAGCAAGATAGTTTTCAAAAGCAGAACAATGAAAATGAAGCAAGCATGAAGGTTAGCTACATTATATCCGACAAAATAGCTTTGAAATCAAAACCTTTTACTGATGGGGAATTTATCAAGGAATGTATGGAGGCCGCCTCTGAAGTATTGTGCCCGTCTCAAAAACAACATTTTTCGAAAGTTAGTTTGTCCGGTGTTACTGTCGCCAGAAGAATCAAAGAGTTAGTGGCAGACATTGAAAATTCACTAAAAGAACGTACATCGAAGTTCGTATACTATCCTGTTGCGCTCGACGAAAGCACAGATTTAACCGATACCGCTCAATTAGCTATATTTATTCGGGGCATTGATAATAATTTTGAAATTACTTAAAAGATGGCTGCCCTTTTCTCGATTAAAGGAACTACAAAAGGATGTGCAGCAGAAAGATCTTCCTTTGATGCATTACCATTTTATCGTTCATCAACAAAATCTTTGTACAAAATCCACAAATATTGATGAGGTGACGAAAGGGGTCGTAAAAACTATGAACTTCATTAAATCACGCGGCCTCAACCACAGAGAATTCCAACATTTTTTACACGAAATTAATGCCGTGTATGGTGATGTGACATATTTTTCTGATATTTGTTGGCCGAGCAGAAAAATTCTAAACGCGTTTTTTAACTCAAGAAGGAAATCGCCTCCTTCACTGAAACCCAAGGGTAAACCAGTTCCTCAATTTAGTGACCCCGACTTGCTGCGCGACTTTGGATTTCTCACGGACATCACGCTGCCCCTCAAAGACTTGAACACCTACTACTACAAGGATAAGAAAATTTCATCAATAACCTACCTGACACAGTGAAGGCGTCTGAGTTTAAACTGGATTTATGGAAAAATCGGTTGTTGAAAGAAGAGTTTACGCACTTTCCTAAACTGAAGTGTTGCGGATGTACAGATGTGGATAAATATGTCGCAGCACTAGATGTACACAAAAAAGAGTTCCAATCAAGGTTTTCTGGCTTCAGAGTTAATGAAAATTACATCAATCTCTTTGCCCGACCATACTGTATTTCCGTTGAAGACATGCCAGAAACAGATAGAGCTTATCGATTTGCAGTGTAATTCGGAACTGAAAGACAAGTTCGACATGGATCTTCTTGATTTGTATTCAGAATATGTCGATCAAAACTAGTTTCCTGAAACCCGAAAACATGCCCAGAATTGATGTCTCTGTTTGGGAGGGCATATGTGTGTTCGTATGAAGAATGTAAAGTCTAAAACAAGGTCGAAAGTTACAGAGGCACATCTGGAAGGATGTTTGCGGGTTGCAAACTACAAAAATAAAACCAAAAAAACAAAATAAACAATGTCAAAAATCGCATTGATTGATTGAACTTTTTAACCAATAAAGATTATTACAGAAAATAGAAATTATATATTTTTTATTTTATTGATATGGTGGTAAAGTGATGTGGACCATCCTGACCCTTCGGACGATGTAGAATCGATTTTTGGCCCTTGCACTAAAAAAGGTTGAAGACCCTTGCCCTAAGCCATCGACATCTACATTTTACACCAATAAGTCCTCTGGCGTATACGATACATTGTTCTTTAGAAGTTGCCTAATGAATTGGCTTCTAACCTCAAACTTGAATGCCAAGTATTTTTCGTCTTGGGTTTATTTCGAAAGAGCTGGAAAACCACTTTTTTGTAGCTTTTTCCTACGACCCAATCCTTTATTACTGACCTACAGATTGATCTTTAAGGTAAGATCGCTATTTAATAGTTTCTGCTATACCATTCCTACCTTGCTAAGTCACAACAACAACTACCCAAGCCTTTGATTAGGCCCGTATAACAAGGCATGAATTTTTGATATTGGGTTACCAATTAGAGATGCAATTTAAGTTTAAGAGGATATTGGAGTGAATTTAAATTATTGATTCTGCTACTGCACATAAGTCACGATATCTGCAGTGAAACAAAGCCATGTAGATTAGCGGCCGAAACCCGATTAGTCTAGCGACCGAGGCGAATGATCAGCCAATTATAAATATGTCGGTTGACCTTCAAAAACGCCTCGTTTATTAGGAAAACCGTTGTTTTATGAAAAGAAATTAAAACAAAAATTATGATATATATATATATATGGGAACTTGAAGAAGTACCACAAAACAAGGTCCCACTGATAAGAGCGAACACACATTTGCAAATTCGCCAAGTGTTATTTTGACCGTTTTCATATCACATATTCTTTTAAAAAGCAATCTCCGTATTTCTATATGTTTCCAGAGCGTTGAAATACCATCGGATGGTTATAAACTGTTGTTTATTAGTTAATCTTAGTGCTCGCAAGTTACAAACAGTACATAAAAAACTAAAAATTCTATAGAAATATCAACACTTTTTTCTGTCTATTTTTAAAAATAACATTGTACTTGACATTTTTTTTTTTAGTTGCAAAACTTAAAACAGGGATTACCGCCTACTAATGTACCTGAAGATAAACCAAAGGAAAATGGACAATTAGAACCTGTGGACCAAGTTGGCAATAGCCATCATAAGGTATTTTGATATTTTAACTTTTTTAATAAGGGTTCAAAATTGCCTGCAGAGACTAAGTGTATTTTTTATGTGTCTACGCATGTTTTACTTTCTGCTATTTTATACTAGGCTTATTTTCAACATATTTTACAATTATTTTGTCACCGTAAACTTTCGATATCGAATATCGTACGTTTGCAAATGTCCTTTCCGCTTTTCCAATCTTTTAAAGGCTCACATCTTTGTTCACAATATTCCAATTTCCAGAACACGAATTCTTGCACATGTTATGGTTTATATTAATAATCTGCCGATATGCCAGGCGTCAATCGAAGTAGAAATCTGATTTTTTATCATCTTAAATGGAAGTAGACTTCTAAAACTGCCTAATGTATTTTCACTTTTTTGGAAAATATACGTTGCTTATTTTGTTGAAAGTGAACTGTCGATAAATGGCTTCATATTTTAGCTGTTCATTCTACCGTCTTATAATAGGCATAATGTTTTTTGAATAATAGTATTAACGATCTGTACTCTATATGGAATTGAATTGTCATCTACTAAAACAAAAGCGTTACCGAAATTTTAGCAGAGGGAGCAGTAACATCTCATTTTCAAATAGTTCTACCACGCATCATTATACCTTTACAAATTGTTACGCCACCACCTCTAAATGCCACTCTTGCCTCCCTATTTTTTTACCTGGTGTCACTTACCCGCGTTCTTCCATACAAGCAGACATTCCGACTGATTGCAAAGGGATCTCGAATCATCCACAAACATGCACTTACCCCATTCAGCCATTCTCAAATTATGCTTTGCTAGCCAAGTTCTTTTAGCAAATCTGTAAATATGCTTTACAAGAGAGCAGACATGAAAGGCTCTTTTATGCCCTTGTCTTCTTATTGTGATTAAAGATGCCGCTTTACCCGTTGCATCCTTACTTTGCTGCTCATTTTTATGTTTTACTTCAAAAGGTGTCGTTATTCTTGCCCGCCCACCACCATAGCTACCTTCTCTATCTGCTTCAAGGCGCTCTACCACCCTCTCGATAACTTAAGGAGCTATAGTCAGAGCCCCCAGAGCCAAAAAAGTGTCTGAAATGACAAGCTTTTTAACAGTCGATTGTAGCAGTGGTATACCATGGCCGGTCAAGCAGTTATCAAGACAGCGGTCATTCGTGCGCTGTCAAATATGTCGTAAATACCCATGTGATGCAATGCATTTACAATGGCTGAAATTTGTATGCGGTTTATATATAGCATATAAAAAAGAAATATGGTAGAAAATCAGTTTTAGGTTAAATTGGGAGGTCAGGCTGTATGTACAGGGCGATTGATTATAAATGTTAAGTTTTCAGATATTGGCATTACAAAAAAATATTTCATATGAAAGTTAAAGATCTAAATTTTTTAAATATTTTATTTCTCCGTAGGATGTAACAAAAGTGCGTGGCAACGCAAAGTTACATTTTTAATCGCATATTTCTACATTTCGAATTCTAGAATTTTTTTATGAATCATACTATATCTCTAAATTCATTTTTTTTTTGTGTAATTGCTATCTAAAAATTGATGTTTTTGCTATTTTTACGCACTGTATAATCTAAACCGTTTAACTTAGAGCAAAATGATTTGCACTTTTCTGTCTTAGTTTCGAAAGGTATATCACCTGATATCAACTTCCGGTAAAACCGGAATCTGATCTCAGTGTGTCGCTTGTTGATATTAAGTTGTCAAAATCGGAACTCCCGTTTAGATTCTATTCACACTACATCATTAAACTAGCTAAATAGCCATTGTCAGTTATCAATTATTTCAAATCAAAGGAACTTAAATATATAGTATGTTGCATAAAAGTGTTTAGAATTTGCCGTAGAATCTAAAAATATACGTGGTGTTCCATTTAGAAAAATGTAACTTATGGGTTTCAACGCACTTTTGTACAAGAATAAATTAAATATTTAAAAAAATCAGTCTGCTTTCATATAAACCATGTTTTAAAACCAATTTCTAAAGAGATAAGGGGGGACTGCATTTATGGTATAGGATTATTGAAATATTTTTGAACGGCATTATATCTCCTCTACTCTCCTCTATCTATCTCTACGAGATAAGAAAAAACTTTAAATATGCAACGTGTGGTAATTTTAGTGATGTTTTTAAAATTTTAATTAAAAAACGGCTCAGTATCGAATTAAAAAAAAAACACAAAATTAATCAACAAAGCGTTAATATAAATGCAGCACACTCTATGTTATTACATTTTGAATTCATTGCAAAATTATAGACCTTGTTAATACTCGACTCCTAGTTCAAAAATTCCGCATTCGCAGTCGTGTCAGAATGTACTTTCGGTACATTTCTACCTTTCGGTCGCTATATCTCGGACACGCTTTCAGATAAGCTTTTGAACTTTAATACGTTTTTAGGGCACACTTGGAGCTCTCGAACGGTACCAAACGGATCTTCATATCATTTTTGGTTTTTCGTTTATTAATGAAAAAACAAATATTTTTTCGAGTTTTTCCGAGAATTTCCTGTTGGAACAGGATAACTGTCGAGAAAAATTGAAATATCGCTTGAAAATTGAAAATGGGCCTTTATTATTTTTTTTTATTTTTAAACCTTTAAAAACAAGGATTGAACGCCCTCTGATGGCCAAACCCTTCAAGTTTTAGGCAAAAACAAAATACATTTTGAAAGACCATAGATGAGAAAAAAGATTCTTGTAGACCGATATCTTCAAAGAAGTGTAAACAAATTACATGTATCGCTGCTTATTTAAAAAAAATCATTTTTCATAATTTGTTCATAATTTTTTCATTCGCTAAAAATGTACATAAAACAAAATTAATGAGGAAGCAAAAACGTACAAAACTACATTTGAAGTTTGTAGCTAGATGATTTCGGAGAAAAACTACTTGCCTGTAAAGCATTATTTTTTTCCCTTGTTGAAATTTTTCAGCCGCACTGATCAAATTAAATTTTATTATAATACCGCCGTTCCTTTTGAAGTTTTAGGCTTTTTTTTCTAAAAACACATTGATGCCTCGAAATCTTGCCAAAAACCGTGCTTTGAAGGCGAATATAACCAAAGTTATTTACGTTGTTCATAACAGCATATTAGATTTAGAAACTTCTATCTGTCTACTATAACTTTTGAATTTACTATTTGTTTCTATGACGTACCAAAATACTGACCTAAAGAAAAGTTTTGTTTTCACAGCAGTGAATTTTTCTTCTTTTTTCTCTCCACTGGAACTTTTGTAGGGTTTTTAAAGTATCGATCTTTCAGAATTGGTTCTAGTGTAATTTTTTTGACAGATTTCACTATTTGATGAGATTTTTTTAACACTTTCGCAGAATTTTAGGATACAGGTAAAGCATATATTATGTTATACGGCGGTAGTAGGTATATATAGGACATTTTTTTGTTTAGAAATTTTATTTTAAGAGTTGTATTTTTTTTTAGTGAGACATCTCGGTATACGATATTGATTTATGAGATTTGGTTAATAAATGGATAGAGTTTTGTTTTCGCAGATGTGAATTTTTCAATTATTTTTCTCCACTAGAATGTGTGTAGGGTTTTTAAAGTATTGATCTTCCAGAATTGGTTCTAAGGTAATTTTTTTAACAGATTTCACTATTTGATGAGTGATTTTTTTTAACACTTTGGCAGGTTTTGAGTGTACAGGTAAAGCATATGTTATACAGGGACAATAGGACATTCTTTTTCTAAAGAAATTCTGGTTTAAGAACTCTACTTTTTTTCCTAATGAAACGCATTAGGAGATTTGAGTAATTTATAGGGGAAATTTTGTTTTTGCAGCCATGAATTTTCAAATTTTTATTTTCTTACTGACATTTTTGAAGGATTCAAAGTATCGATTTGGGGTTTTCGGTATGAGATAACATATTTCATGTAACTTGGAGGCGTATTTTATTAAAAAATATATTTTGAAAGCTGTCAAAAGAAATTGTTTTTTCTGTGACTATTGAAATGTTTCAAATTTTTAAATACGGTTTTCACAGATTTTTCTAACCTGTAGTGGTGTTTTCTTTTTGTTTTTAATATTTTGCCAGCTGTCGAAAAAAAAATCGTTTTTTCCTTGTTACTTTTACACTGCTTAAAATGTTTAAATAAAGTTTTCACACTCCCATGTAACTTTTAGTGGCGTATTTTATCTTTATTCTTTGGACTGCTGTCAAAGGAATTGTTTTGCCCTAAATTTTAAAATACTATTTTCATATAACTTTTCATGGTGTAATTTACTTAAAAAAATATTTGGAGATCTGTAAAAAAAACTGTTTTTTTTTTCGTGACTTCTAAACTACGTAACATTTTTAAATTGTCAAAAAACTATTTTCCTCGTAACTTTTAAACTGTTTAAATATGGTTTTGATAGTTCCAGGTAACTTTTAATGGCGTAATTTAGTTAAAAAAAGTAATTTGACAGCTGTATAAAAGCTGTTTTTTTTTCGTTCCTTCTGAACTACTTAAAATTTTTAAATACAGTTTTTACAGTACATATAAAATATTTTGACAGCTGTCAAAAATGTAAATATCGGATATTATCGCGAGTTTATAATCAAATCATAGCCATACATGATATATAGCTTGTTATATTATACCCTATGCCTATCTTCAATTTTTTTCGAGATATTCGTATTTGAAAATTGACAATTTTTAATTTTGAGAGGCTGTAAAATTTAAAGAACAAAACAAATTGCACAACCTTTCTTAGTTTTTCTGGTATTTCATATTGCGTCACTTTTAACCTCCACATGACTACATTTTTTCAATTTGGTTTTTTTTTTACTTCTACTTAGACCAGAAGTGAATATCATAACAAAGGCAATTGAAAACTAAAGTAGGAGTGTGAAATGTGTTTTGCTGTAGCTTGAACCATTTAGATATTACAGAATCTCAAAGTCTGAAATTGCCAATTTTAATATGTGGATATGTCAAAAACAATTGCAGATGGACATAAAATAAGTTGGCCTTAAATTTTGAATATGATTTAAAATTTTAGTAAAATGCAGAGTGTTGTAACGATTTTTTGTTAATTTGATAGTCGTTTTTTATTAAATTTTTTAAATTCATCACATCTCCACAAACCTCGTATTTAAAGTTTTTTTATATCTACGTATACTGGAGATATAAAGCCTAATGATAGATATCTGACTGACTACCAATAATTCTTCTTTATATGCAATATATAACCTGCATACAAAATTTCGGCATTTGTAAATTCATTGCATTACCTAAGTATTCACGACATATTTGACAGCGCACCAGTGATCCCTGTCCCTGTAATAAGAGCTTAACTGACCATTTGTGTTCATGTATACCACTACTATATTCGACTACTAAAAAACTAGCCTGTGTCATTTCGGACTATTAATTCTGTTATATAACGAGCCGGTTTGTCTCTACAAATATCGCTTTCTTCTTAATCTACGGCCGCGAAATTTGCCAATGAAGATAACTAAATTATAAGATTTTAACACTTCTTTGGTGTTCAGATAATTCTGTAGTTTGATGTCTGCCCAATATAAACGCCATTGCAATATGAACATGGAATCTTATATGTATAGTATATTGCTTTCTAAAAGTTTAAGTATGTGTTTTTTTTTTTCAGTTTTGAGAATAGTTGTATTGGTTCTTATAGGTCATTTTTTAGATAAGCACATTGGCGATTATTTTTAGATAAGACGTAGGGAATTTTAAGGGAGGAAATCTTATTATTGCCTTGTTTCATCTCGTGGTTGATGTTCTATATATAATATTTTATATATTATTTGACAACTCAGTTGCGCTTGATCACCACCAACTCCTGATCAGGCCATGAAGAACAATGTGGCAACAGCCCGGCGGGTTTATTATGCGGGTCCACGTTTTCCACTTCAACTGTTTTCCCTCGTCGATATTTTTACGTGATTTTTATGGGCAAATTAAATGTTTAATAATTTTCCTAAAATTGATATATAAACACTTTTTAGTTTTTTCTGTCTTTTTTTGCACATTCAATATAAGTAGTTAAGAGACTGTAAAACGTACATTTAGAGAATATGAAAAACTAATTTTTTCTTATAATAGATGCCTTACCTACTAGCTAGGTATACCTAGTTGCCATAGTTATCCCACCACCATCCGCTGTCATTTATGTATTTAACAACCTCTATGAAACAATAAACATTACTTCGAATATAACGCTTATATATAACGTAGGTAATTTAGTTACTAGATAGGGTACTAAGTCACAGTGAAAAAAAAATGGAACTGTGTTCGGTTTAAGCCTGGTTTTTGTAAAAACTCCGGAAAGCTTTGTCTGTTAATAAATTATTTTCCTCTCGAATATCACTCTCCAAAAAATGTAAATAGCATACAGAAGACTATGAAGGAACCCAATCAGTTCTTGGAATTACTTTCATCTATTTGACTTTTAGAATTTCGTCTTTTGGAAAACTAAAAGCATAGGCAAGTAGCTTTCATGCTTTTAAGTTAATGTTATAATTGGATTTACATCCTGGAACACAGCAGGTATTTTGACACAAATATTAGAATTTGATGATGATACCTGAACATCCAAATAAAACCCTATTTTTTGTTAGGTTTTGATAATATCCTACGAAATACTTTACCCGAGACTTTACTACCTTGTTATTGCTTCATTACCCAGCCCAAAATAGGCCACACACGTTATCAGTATACATGGCCAATTCTGGTATAGAGTATCTAACCCGACGAAGATTTCGGAGGTTCTCTTGGTACTAAAAAATGTCAGTTTTGCTCGGTGACTCTGATGTGGTTTTGTGCGTTTAATTTGGCACTAGTCGTCTCTCAACTGGTTGACTCTACTAACAAAAACCTTAAGTCACACGTTTGGCCCAATTCCATCGTGCTTTATAGGTCAACCTAAAATAAATGTATGTATATATATATATATATATATATATATATATATATATATATATATATATACTTTGTTTCTGAAACCTTTTATTTATAATTACTTCGAAAATATTTCTTGGGTCTAGGTTTATGCATTGAAACAATAGTGGTTATATTTCGCTCGACGTTTCGCTTTTGATTAAAAGCATTTTCAAGAGCATTTATTTTAACTAAAAAGAGAAAAAAAAATATATATATATATATATATATATATATATATATATATATATATATATATACATATACAGGGTGTCCCGAATTGCAGTGTCCAAACTTTAACAGCGCATTCTGCATTCAAAATAAGCCCCAATTTTCTATATAAACATATATCGGCAAATGCTTCGTTTTCGAAATACAGGGTATTAAAGTTTTAAGAAAAAAATTGTTTTTTAGTCATAACTTTTTTATTACTTGAGATATTGTTATTAAATTTGGTAAACAGCTTTGGAGTAACAAAAGGCATTTTTTGATTTGAAATATTTTTTAATTTTTCATCAGTGGCGTCCGTACGGGATTTTTTATTGAATATTCTTGAAGAAAAAATGGTACTCTACTGCTTTTTCTGAAAATTCCCACTTAGTTTGGAGCAAATTTGATAATTAAAATTTCCATTATTGTTAATTTCAGTAGCAAAACCTTTAAGGTGGGATTGTAACAGCAAGTTTTTAAAATTATTTGGTTTCCGATATTTATTTCATGCATTCCGGGTGAGTTCATAATTTCTGAACAACGTATGTAGGGTTTCTAAAATAAAAGCTTGTCCGACAACTAAGGAGAGATGACGTCATCGACCCGTTGTAATGGAGTTTTGCATTATGTTTGGGTTATCAGGGTGACATCGCAGAAGTTAGCAGGCAACCTATTAAAATCTAATGTCCTTGGTACTTACCATCATTCCTTCATTGTCGACTCTTGGTATGCCATGATTGCATTTTTGTGATAATTGAACAATTGCTAGGTTCGTCTTTAAAGTATGACAGATGAGTTTATAATTCTAAAATCGTCCATTCATTTTGTAAAACGGTAATTAGAATTAATTCAGTTTTGAAGATGATACTTCATTTTACAGAAACTACTCTTTATTAACTAAGTTCGTAATTAATTTTACAAAAACTAGAATTCATACTTTTATTAACTTAGATCGTGAAAAAAATTTATAGAGCACTTTAAATATCATTAAGGATTAATGTGGGCCTTAAAATTCACAATAATTGCTCAAAATGAGCTCCTCTAACTTCGACACATTTTCGGCATCTGCTCTTAACTTTGTCAGTGGCATGGCGTATAAAGTTCGTATTGGCTCGCAAAGTTTCACAGGCTTGCTCTATCCTTAGAATCAGTTCTTATCTTGTTTGAACTGGTCTGGAATAAACTAAATTTTTCAAATAACCCCACACAAAGAAGTCGACAGGTGTGAGGTCAGGCGAACGTGGTGGCCAGGCTGTAGCTCCTAATCGTCCAATCCACCGTTCTGGATAATTATTATTTAACCACTCGGGATTTACAAGTGCAAAATGCGCGGGAGCCCCGTCCATTTGAATCCAGAATTCGTTTCTAAGATTTAGAGGAATATTTTCTAGATATTGAAATAACTCATTTTGCAGAAAATCATTAAATAACTGTCCATCTAGGCGTGGTGGTAGAATATGGGGCCCGCAAAAAATTTCATTTATTACACCACACCAAACATTAACAGAAAATTCTCGCTGAAATGCTCTAGTTCGTACAACACGTGGATTGTCATGGCTCCAGATTCGTAAATTATGGAAATTTACTGAGCCGCTTCGGGTAAATGTGGCTTCATCAGTCCATAAAAATTTTTTGAGAAGTTCTCGTCTTCCTCGATTTGGCGCAAAAACCAATTGCAAAAACTGACACGTTTTTCGGCATCACCAGGTTGTAAGTTTTGAACTGGCTGCATCTGAAATGGCTTCCTGTGATCTTTCCTCAAAACGCGATGAACCTTATTTTTAGAAACAAAAACTGCGTTGCCTTGTAAATTATGAGCTGCTCTTCGTAGGCTTAATGTCCTATCGTTGTCAAACTTATTTAAAATTACGTTTCGATATTGTTCATTTCTCCTACCTTCGTTTCTCGGATTCTTTTTGAGTCCAAAATTCCTAAACGTTAAATGCGTTTTAATGAAAACTTGTTTGCAAGGTAATCTTCTAATTGGAAATCTTCGTTGGTATTCCCGTACTGCTGCATTTGCATTTCCATTACAGAAACCATAAACGAAATGAATATCAGCATACTCAAAGTTACTGAATAACACCATTTTGAAATCACTAGTTAGACTGATAATTACCTTTTTGTATAAACTGTAATGTACCTGACATTTATTTACTCTAAAAACTCAAATGTCATACTTTAAAGACGAAACTAGCAATTGTTCAATTGTCACAAAAATGCAATCATGGCATACCAAGATGTTAAAGGTTTTGTCACTGAAATAATTAACAATAATGGAAATTTTAACTACGCCATACATAAAAATAGTTTTTAGTTTTTAACTCGAAATCCTTGGATCGCACGAAAAAAAGGCAAGGGATCAAATTTGCTCCAAACTGAGTGGGGATTTTAGGAATGATTTTTGTTTTCAGAAAAAGCAGTAGCGTACCATTTTTTCTTCAAGAATATTCAATAAAAAATCCTGTACGGACGCCACTGATAAAGAATTAAAAAATATTTCAAATCAAAAAATGCCTTTTGTTACTCAAATGCTGTTTACCAAATTTAATAACAATATCTCAAGTACTAAAAAAGTTATGACTAAATAACAATTTTTTTTTTAAAACTTTAACACCCTGTATTTCGAAAACGAAGCATTTGCCGATATATGTTTATATAGAAAATTAGGGCTTATTTTGAATGCAGAATGCGCTGTTAAAGTTTGGACACTGCATTTCGGCACACCCTGTATATATATATATATATATATATATATATATATATATATATATATATATATAGACCTAAGTAGTAGGTATTGTGATTGCCTTAAGTGAATAGAGAAAAAGTTCATTGGTGAATTTAAAGGCTTACAGATTAGAAGAAGAGGGAAAGGCCTTTGCTAGTAACACATTCCATAGTCAAGACGGTCGACGGCAAAAATTTGGGTTTTTCCATGGAATTCGATGGATTTGTTCCCAGTTGTAAGTTGCGAAGGTAATTTATATAGTCTTTCTCATTATTGGAAGTAGGGATATGAATCTGTAGTTTTTGGATCCCATTTTTAGAACAGGCTGTACACGAGCAGATTTTCAACGGTTGAGAAAAATACTTATAAGACACTTGGTATACATAATTTTTCCTCTAAAACAGTCAGACTTCGAAAGAGGCATAGTTGTGTGTCAACGATTGTCAATCACTAACTACCTGTTTTGGGCATGGAAGGATATGAAATTACAGGTCTTATACAATTTAACATAAAACAAATAACAAATATATGAAAAAAGTATTTTTAAGTAGTAAGAAATACACGATACGTTTATTATACCATTTGCAATTTATGTTCTTATTTTATTGATATATTTGATACATTAATATACTTTATTGTTATTTGTTATTAATGTTGTATAATTCGATATATGTGTGGTCATGTATTTGTATGGCATGTTATTGTGGCATTCAGGCACTCCCAGCCAAGCCACGACTGACAAATGGTGGAGTGGACGGGGAAACTATTGAAAGTGCTGCCAGAATAGCCGATTTACAACAGGCCTTAGAACAGCAGGTTAGTAGCTTGGTATTAAATGTTATTAAACATATATGATTTTAAAGTAAATAACTATAAAATATATACATTACACGTCACTGTTTGCACTATATCTAAGCACAAGCCGTTTTTGAAACAGAATGAATAATTTTTACATTGATTTATATTGTTATTGTTCACTAAAGATTATTCTTCTTCCCGGAATCTATAAAACTGGGTTCCAAATGGCGAAGCAGGCTTTCATCGTAGAGGCGTTTCTATTCAGAATTATCTCCAACCCGACCTTTTGAAGTTTTATAATTGCACACTTATCTAGACCAAGCTCCATTCCAATATCCCGAGTGTATTCTTGCACTAGGGACTGTTGAAGCTTAGGATCATCCATATAAAATAGATATATATGAATTTGTTAGTACGATTTCCAGGAGGTCCGCATACATAACCATGGGTCTTGCGAACAATTTTTCTATTGCTTTATATTGTTATTGTTCACTAAAGATATTGAAGATTAAAAAAAATATTTTGCAAAAATATACTTGTAAAAAAAAGGTAATAGAGAAAGTATTTGTATCAAAAAATATTTTATTCTATAAATAATAAAAGATTTGAATGGAAGTTTGCAGGACTAAACCTAGCAAAGAAACTTCTTATAAACAAATGTTAGGGAATACAATGACATGATATCGGTGGTACTTTTTCTCGAGACTTCAACGTTTTATTAACCTACGCTGAAAAAATATCCCTAATAAAAGTATATTTTTTTGTTAATGTTATGTTGTTTTTGAATTTCACTTCCGACTTAGTGAAAAACCAAACCATCTGTCTTGTAAAGTAAAACAGAATGTTAATTTTTAGTTTCATTTAAGCGGAAATAATTACAGGTTTACGTTAAAAAGTTGCTGTCATTTATGACTAGCTTGAAGTAAAATTTGAGAACCAAGTGTATGGTATCTTTTTCCTTTAAATCTAACTATCGATTCTCGCCACAAAAAATAGTTTTAAATTTATAAAACTTGCTTTTTCCACTATCCGCTGTAGTTTTTAACTTTTGATTGATCCACTTCATATTCAAACAGGCTTGATAAAAATAAATGAATTAGACTAAGTAACTGCTTAAATACCCAAAAATGTCAACGACATTTATATTTTCTTTTATGACTTTATATCAAAGTGAAGCCCTTGAACTTTCAAAATTTTTGCAGGACGAACTAAACGAAGGCGCGCACACCTCATAAAAACTATACTTTCGTCTCAAATAATATAGTGTTATTATAGGGATAGATTTAATTACCATTTCCACTTTAATAAATAATATAAATAATAACCACGAACACTGCAGATTTAACTAGTGTAAAACGTTTTTATGCTTAGATATCGCTAAGTATAACGCTTATTTATGGCACTTTAATTTAAAGTCATCCTCCAGTTTTCTTTATAAGTCTATATAAATGCGTTTGGTAATTTATACAAGTTATATTTTGTATCTACTCTTATTACCGCTATATTATGAATATTATGCTTTCCGAAATGCGCAATACGAATATAAAATACATTTATTAACGGAATTGATGAACTAATCTATTTGAGGTATCATTATTATTAATTTTAAGATCTATTGGTATTATTACTGTTATTATTATTGTTACTATTATTTAATTTTGTTTTTTCTTTTTTTTCTTCACCTGCCACAGTACATAAGTACACAATGGTTGGGGTTGGGCTATTATTTGTTAAGAAATTTTAACTATACGACAGGTGATAAGTATGTCTGATTCCTGTAATGCAATGTATGTTAGTTTTAATTCTAGTCACCTCAATATTTCGCTATAAACTACGATTTGTTTAATATGCAGATTCTTTATTTTCAATATTCGTAATGTCTCATTTTTAAGGCAGCGTATTTTTCTTATTTTTTCTAGTTCCGTTTAAGATATGCTACGTATGTTGGCTACAACTATATCTATTAAAAATTGTTCTCTATTTATTATTCTAAGACAGGTCCTGATTTCTATTTGTAGTATGGCACATAATTGTTTTTCAATAGTTTGTACTTGTGATTGTGTTTGCCAGCTGGTAGTGACAATGAGTGTAGTCGCCTTGTGATAAAGATTGAGATCCTCCACTAATTTACTGTATGTTCTCAGTTCCTTGCTGGCATATTCTGCACGTATCTTCTGTTAGTATTAGATCCTTTCAAATATTTCTTGTAGTATTTCGTTCAAATTACCGGGTCTAGGATTATTAAAAGGCCCGTTGTAGCGGTGAAGAGCTCACTTATCGTAAACCATGCATTCCACGCTTGCTTGTCGACATCCGGCCTTAACAAATCAGTGATTGCTTCTCATGAAGGGCCTTGCTTGGCCATATATCCAGTTTTCCTCTTTTGATTGTACGTCCTCGTTCTGTTGTGGTGTAATATTGCGCAGGTTGAGTGGTGTGTATTTGTCGTCTGCATTGCAGATAGCATCTTGCGCTCTTAAAAATATTCCATTAGGGACTTAATTTGACCATTGTATAGATTTTGTATGTCTGATACACCTAATACTTTCTCGTATCCGGGTAGTGTGAATCTTTCCATACTAGAGTTTTTATGATGCATGCGGTATTTGATCATTTCAGTTCTGAGAAAGATTCGACAAGTCTGTCGCGGATCAACTGATCATCCCAAAGGAGTAGGCAGAACGATATGATACAGTATCTTTGACTATGTTCATGGTTTTCAACTTGATATTTAATACACATTTTAGATATCAGTTACTTTTTGATCTTATTGTGTTCTAATTTGTTTGTATTGCCCTAGATATTTATACAAATCACGGTCATCCACTGGTTCGATTCTGTCCTCCTGCTGTGAGATACACAAAGGTATTAACTTTCCTTTACAGATATTAATTTTCTACATTTGTCTAGTCCGAATTTCATCATGATGTCCTTCGTGAAGACCTCTACTGTGCTGATTAATTGATTTAGTTTTTAGAATTTGTAGTTGTGGATACAATCATTACCGGCGGCATTACAATTGGATGTATTTGGCTCGCTTTTTCCCTTCTTTGACAAGTATATTGATCTGTGTCAGAGTAGAGAACTCAATGACAAATATTGCGCAGTCTCGATGGTCCAACAAAATAACATCTGACTTGTTGGCTTGCAGCCTAACGGTAGTAGGAAAAGAGTAGTTTCGATAAATACGACAGTTGTCATTTTTCATTAAAGCCTCGATCTCTTCGGGGACATCAGATAGTACCGGACTTCCGGCAATAACGTAGTGATGTCTCGCATGAGTGGCATTATGACGATAAATATTACTCGATTGTCCATGAACAGGGAGGGCATTAAGAGACAAGGTACATTAAAGTCTCAGGATGACCTTGACAGGCCCTACACCTTAAATCGGGTATATTAGAAAGCTTTCTACCATATACAAAGCATTTATGACTCCATCTTGACAAGTCGAGAGTAATCCTGCGGTTTTGGATTTCAAACTGGCTGATCTAAGAAAAGATAATGTCAGTTGACAATCCAGTTCCTCGATATTTCTTTAGAAAACACCTTGTAGGCCCCAACATCCGCGATCTCATGGTCCCGTTCAAGATGAAGCAGGGGGTCGGTACTTTTGTGACCTTACAAGCCAGACCGATAACGATAAGATTGTGCATTCGTTCCAAATTCAAAAGGTCTCGTCCACCCTGTTGACAAGACAGGTCAATTTGGGAGAACGAGGAACGTGGATGGATGCTACGATTAAGATACATCATGGGATGTGCCCACGTCTAGGTTCTTAAACTCATCTCTCCACCACGTGATAATCCAAAATAAATATAGTAAAACAGAGACAACAAAAATATTCGTAGCGGCTATTTTATTCTTCCCGGAATCTATAAAACTGGGTTCCAAATGGCGAAGCAGGCTTTCATTCAGAATTATCTCCAACCCGACCTTTTGAACTTTTATAACTGCACACTTATCTAGACCAAGCTCTATTCCAATATCCCGAGTGTATTCTTGCACTAGGAACTGTTGAAGCTTAAGATCATCCATATAAAATAGATATATGAATTTGTGAGTACGATTTCCAGGAGGTCCGCATACATAACCATGGGTCTTGCGAAGAAAGACTGAAGTTGTGAGCAACGAGATACGAGATGAGAACTCCTCCCTGAAATAATACACTCCTGAAAATAACTGATGCTGTAATAAGTTAATTGGACCCCGACTTTTCTTGAGTTCCAAAGTTACTCAAGCTTCTCAATACCACCAAGCACTGAATCTGGCACTGCAAAACAACGTAGAAGATGCAACAACAGAACATGCGATGTAATGTAGAATGCTTTTTTGTAGCCGATCCATTACATCGATAATTTCCACTTATAGTGGATCCAATCTTACACAAGTTTTTTTTGCAGCTTTCTGGATCCTTCTTTCCTTCTTCCTGCTCCATGATATCCTTTAGAAATGGTTCGACGCCATTCAATATTCGCGACTACGTAAAAAAATTGTAACAGGTGTTACGGGATGTTATCGTTCGATAATTTGTAGGTTCTTCGAGAATTCCTTTTTTCGGTATCAACGTTGTTCTCCCTTCAACTACCCACCCAAATGGGATGACCCAAATTAATAATAATTAATATTGTTATTTTTAATATTAATATTATATTTTAACTGTTATCGAAATCAGAATTTAGCTGTTTCTAAATTTAAAGTTACAATACAAATTCCTTTGGTTTTTAAGTTTTTAAAGCCAAAATAGGCATGTGGATTTACCTTGTTAGATTGCTACAAGCCAATTTGATTTAAGCGTGAGTTTTTTATCAAGGGTTTTGTGAGCTTTTTTCTTTTCTTAATGAAGTTTTATATTGGAATATGTATTTGATTTAATAAAATATACTCAAAGGAGGCCTTCGATAACTAAAAATTATTTGGTGTTTTTAGACTAGCGAGATTAGCACCTGGCAACGAAGGGTGGCAGAAATGCAAAACCGGGTAGGTGAATTAGAGGAGAACTTATCAAAGGCTCAGAAGGAACTGCTTAAAGCTCAAGAAATAAATGCTAAATTACAAAGGGATTTGAGAGAAAACGTCGCACAAAAAGAAGATCAAGAAGAACGAATCGCCACGTTAGAAAAGAGATACTTGAATGCACAGCGAGAAAGCACATCACTGCACGACCTGAATGAAAAACTTGAGCAAGAACTGCAGCATAAAGAAGCACAAATAAAAGTAAGTTATGTTATAGTACTTTAGAGCAGTTTTTATTTAATTTGATATGATAAATAAAAAGACAAATAAATTTTGTTATAATTATTAATTTATTGGTTGATTAGAAATATTTTATCAGTTATTTTTTTATTAAAATTACTAACTAAAATTAAAGTGAATTGGTGTTAAACAGGAACTAAATTATTTTATTATTTTCATTAGATTTTAATTTGTTTTTATATAGTGGGAAGAATAGGTTCATTTTCCTAATTTCCATTGATGAGTTGTTTGCGACAAGAAACTATAAATAAAGTCATTCTAGTTTTGCGTCTTGGATTTCAGGACCACCGCTGAGATCCGAGATAGAAATTTTCATAATCCAGTTATATAGCATTTTTTTTATTAAATTGATTTTTCAATATTTCAGTCACTATTTTCACATCAGAAAAATCCAGCAACAAAGTGTACGTGACGTCAGAAACCGTAATCCTTTGGAACTGATGGAAATCGAGAATATTTTCCCGAAATTCGAAATTGTGTTTAAACCGTCAACCAAAAATGATCCTTAATTTGAATGTACAAGTTAAGTCTGGAACCTGGAACATAATACTTATGTTTGAAAAATATTTAACGTAAAAGCCAAGCAGCAAGAACGAAACAGTAAAAACATTGTGATACACAATTGGTGATAATTGTGGAATTTAAAGCAAATACCTATATTTCAAAAAAGAATCCAACAAAACTTTGAGAAATCACGCAAATAAAAATATTGTTTAAAGGCCGTTTTACATGCTGCATTCTTTCTTGCAAGTTGCAATAGTCTTGAACAAAAGCATGCGCAGTGGCAAGACATTTGTAACTTTTGTGAAACTGCTCATGCCTTTGTTCAAGACTAATGCATATTGCAAAGAAGAATTGCAGCATGTAAAACGGCCTTTAGATAAGCGTTTGGCGCAATTTGCATTGTAGTACACATTTTATCCAGCAGTCATTTTTAAACAATGACAAAAACTCGCATATTCGTTGCTGTTTTAGTCACACACTTCGTATTTGAGGTGAAATATTTCAAATTAATACATATTTTAAATTCTATTTGCTATTATAAAACAAGATTTTACTAGATATGATTTATTATTCGGTGAATTTAAGGGTAAAGTAATAAAACCATTTTATTGAGGTAAGGCTCAAGTAAAGTCCACTATTACTGTTCGTTGATTCGTCCATTCGTCCGCAGAGTGTGGAGGGTCGGGTTCATTCGTTCGTTTCGTTGCGCGGCGATACCGTCTTTTGAACGAATCTCGGCGAACAATTCGTCCGAAACTTATTTTGTTTTTTGTGTATTTTCAAACATTGAAAGGCATGAAATAAAAATTAATGAATAGTGTGGATGAAATATTAGTTGATTCGCCCATTCGTTCATTCACACGAATGGACGAATCGAACCAAATAGTGAGTAGCGGGCTTAAAGCTTATATTTAATATATTTATTTAATATTTAATCTACACTGTTTATCAATTTTTATTTAATGTGTGGTCATGGATTTCATATTTTTCAATGTTTGAAAATACACAAAAACAAAAGATTTGAATCGGACCCACCACACTATGCAGACGAATGAACGAACCGGTGAGTAGCAGGCTTAAGAAATCTGATTTTATAAGTACAACTCGTTAGTGAAAAAAGCAATAGTACTATCACAAGGTCAGTCAAGTATTGATAATAAATTCTTACTAATGGAAACCGTAAAGGTAGAGAATATCATAACAGAAACAATTTAATTACAGAACTTTAAGAAACTCTTAATTTACCTGTGATATTAAATAATTGGACAATGGTAAGAGTAAGCATACATTTTTAGTAATTATGTAGGAAAGTAAATAGATACATTAGTTCACTTCAGCGTAGTAATTAACGTAACCTAAAAAATTCAGTGGAATAGAAAAAAATATGTGTGGAGGCAAAATAAAATCATGGAATTTTAAATTAAACGAGAAAGTAGTCCAGGGTTGACATGCTTCTGTCCCATCCAGTAGTTAGTGTATTCAGAGGTGACTTTCTGAATTCCTTGGGCTGTCTCCAGAACTAAAACTTTGATCCTTAAAGTTTTGTTTAATTTCTACTCCCACGAAATTTAAGAACGTGGTATACTTAACTTGTACATACATTTATAATGATTATTCTCCATCAACCGGTTATTGTACTATGATGAATCTTAACTCTTAAATAATGCTATTTAATTTCCAACGAAAAATAATATGATTGGTGTTATTCTCCCTAGGTTATGTGAATAAAATTTAACACACGCTTTTGTTTTTTTTTTTCAATAAATATTGAATTTATTGAACAGAAGCCAAAGACAAATTACTGTATTTAATATTTGACATTATTTTTCTATAAAATCGAATGACAATTTAAAATGTGGCGCACAGATGAGCAATATCACCGACGCACGCGCTGGCCACTGGTTATATTCTTTGTCGAAACTTCTAATTCATAATGTCATCCTGGGGATGTTTATAGCAATTTGTTCTCCTGTTAAATGTATACAAATATGAGGTTGTTTTCTTTTTATTTATTTTTACATGACGCTTAAAAGATGTGCTGTCCGAAAAGAAGTTTTTATCTAGCATTATGGGTTTTATGTTCACTGCACATCAATAAACGTATTTAAAACAACTAAGGAAATGTAAAATATTAATTTCGTTTTTTGACAAATATTATTAGTGTATCAAGTTTAAATTATTGTTTTCATTGTATTTCTTAAGTAGTTTATCTACGACTTTGTGACAAAGAATATCCCAAATAAATATACCAGAGTTAACAGTAGACACGGACTGATTTTTTGGTAAATTATCTAGAAACAAATTGTAGGTCCTAAATTTGAATTCTATTTTTAAATAGTTATAATTTATGGAATTAGGTTTTTCAGTTTAATAAATTTCTATTAATTTTTATCCCTGATATATTTTTAACTCTCAGCTCCATGAAGAAAAAATAGCTGCTATACAAGAAAAATTGGAACTTGCAGAACAAAAATTGGCTCAATACTCTAAGCTTCCAGAGATGGAGGAACAGCTCAAGCAGCGTATGGAAGCGCTTACGCAGGTGAGACCCCAGGTACGAGGCTCTCAGCTCACTTATTTTACCTCTATTCTCTCTTCTTTCTTATTTGTCTGTCCTATAGAACATTATTACTCCTAAAATAGTACCTGAAGGTTTGCGGGTATAGTATAGCCACAGATGTTGTAAAGAGTACTTAGTAAAAGTAAAGTGAGTAAATTTACACTCAAGCAAAAATATTTTGGATTGTTAAAATAAGGTTATTCACGTAAAAACATTTTTTTTTCGTGACATGAATAATTAATAATGAAAATTGTTAATAAAAAAAACAGTCGCCAATGCCCCCCCTTCAAATGTTGGAATGCTCAACATCGATATATCCATGTTCATTCAAATGACATCTGAATGTATATTACTGAAGCACTCACGATTATTTACCTTATTTACAATACGAATTTAAAATGTGATTCAAGTAGGTAGCTATTGTCAGACGGAGGCACTTTTCTCACCGGTTTATCGGTACCTGATTTAAAATAAGATATTGCAAAAATTGATATTAGTATGTTGCTTCTGATGGTCGAACGAAATCCAAGAAGACCTATAAAAACACTACACTATCAAAAGAGAAAAAAAAATGTCAGCAGACATCATAAGTAGATAAAACTAATTAACAACTATACCGGGTGTCACAGATCATAGGGTACATGTTCTTATTGTTTTACCTTTGTAGGCATCGTTTTGGAATTTGGATACGTTTGGTAACTTATTGAGAGGTATATCTTGACGAATGAATAGATTCTAAATCACTTTCGGTTTAACCAGAAAAGACCTGGACTTTAATATATTAAATGAAACCGCTGAACCTTTCAATTCTTCCAAAAGCGGCACTAAAAACGGGTTTCTGAAAAAACGTTACATACTTCATATTACTTATGAAACAAAATACATTGTTAAATTTCTACTAAAATAAAAATAAAAGTTTCTAGGTAATAAAAAACATGAACCCTTACTAAAATATGTTTTTTAAAATGGTGCGCCTATTCAAAAAAAAAAGAATGCCTATTTTTAATGTATTTTTTCTGCCAAAATTTAAATTGCACCCTGTATATTTTATTTATTTATGTATGTTAAGTTAATTGTCCAACAATGTGCGACCAGATATCCTTTTATTATCAAATTACAACAATATTACAATTTATCCTGCGAGTTACATACATTTTTTCGGAGAAACTATTAAACATTTAGTCAACGAAAAATTAAGCAAGCAAATTCAATATGCCTTTGAGACACGAGTCAAATATAACCGATCGCTTTCATCCAAGTACCAAGTGCTGTCAACTAATAATTCGTGCTTTTTTAATTGTCACATTAAAGTGATTGCAATCGAGTATCGTTGGAAAGTTTAACATTGAAAGTAGACGAAAAATATAGCTCCTTATTTTTTTCAGATCTAGAAATACGAAAAATATACATTTATTATATTAATGTCCAGGTCACTTCTGGTTAAACTATCTATTCATTCGTCTTATTCTAATCGCCTTGTGTGCCTGTAACAAAAACTCGTTATATGCGTCAGTTTTTTCAACTCGTCTGAACCTGTAATATTTACAATGAATATTTTTGGCCTGCCTAGTGTCCGTATCTCAAGACTCGTTCGGCAGACTTTAAATCGAGACTAGTTTATGACACGCGAATACGGTCACAAACTGTGAACCGTGTTCACGTGTCGTGTAATTTAATAAAATGAGATCATGTTTAAAATAAAATATTTTATTTCTGAATAATAAATAAATGTTTTTAAAAATGAGCAATTATATTAAGCCCTAAGATATAATTTATTGTTCTTGTTTTATTTATAAGGGTATGTGTTTTCAACTTACTTTTTTAATGTAATGCTCTAGTTCAAACCTTTTAATAAACAAATATATCGGCTTAATAAACACCAAAATTTATTACTTTTCCAACACTTTCTTTGGCGCAAAAATCATCTGTAAGGCCTGTTGCTTATTATAACCGCAGACCTTCGGCTGAGTTCTGTATGTGCTAGTGTATAGTATCTTACGGTTATTAGATTAAAGCTGTATAATGTGGGGAAATTAATCTTTAATATAGGATAATGAATAAATTTTATTAATTTAATTTGTACCACAATAATGGATTGATTTATATATATATATATATATATATATATATATATATATATATATATATATATATATATATATATATATATATATATATATATATATATATATATATATATATATATATATATATATATATATATATATATATATATATATATATATAGATAGATATATATATATATATATATATATATATATAGATATAGATATATATAGATGTATATATAGATGTGTATATATATATATATATATATATATATATATATATATATATATATATATATATATATATATATATATATATATATATATATATATATAGAGAGAGAGAAAAATTGACTTCGATTATGTCACAGTGTACCCTCCTCAGATGATGATTTCTGGGCCCTAACACTTATTAGGGAGGCTTGTACCCAGGAAGATTTCGAATGTTCTCTTGGTAACCACCAATGTTGGTTTTGGTCCTGTTGGTGACTGGTATGATTTTGTCTGTTAAGTTTGGCGCTAGTTGTACTCATCTCTCAGCTAGATAACTGTACTGATATATATATATATATATATATATATATATATATATATATATATATATATATATATATATATATATAGATATATATATATATATATATATATATATATATATATATATATATATATATATATATATATATATATATATATATATATATATATATATATATATATATATATATATATATATATATATATATATATATATATATATATATATATATATATATATATATATATATATATATATATATATATATATATATATATATATATATATATATATATATATATATATATATATATATATATATATATATATATATATATATATATATATATATATATATATATATATATATATATATATATATATATATATATATATATATATATATATATATATATATATATATATATATATATATAGAGAGAGAAAAATTGACTTCGATTATGTCACAGTGTACCCTCTTCAGATGATGATTTCTGGGCCCTAACCCTCATTAGGGAGGCTTGTACCCAGGAAGATTTCGAATGTTCTCTTGGTAACCACAAATGTTGGTTTTGGTCCTGTTGGTGACTGGTATGATTTTGTCTGTTAAGTTTGGCGCTAGTTGTACTCATCTCTCAGCTAGATAACTGTACTGATGAAGACCTTAAGCAGAAACACGTGTCTTCGGTTAGCCAAAATTCATTTTGTGCTTTAGCAGTCATCCCAAAAAAATTCCTTTTCTTAATATATATAGATATAAATACATTTATATATATATAAATATATATTTAATTTTTGGAATTTTTAAACCTTAATGAATTATATTTCACTAGAAAGTTTCTTTGGAATTAGGTTCATAATTTGAATTTATACACTAACACATAGTTTACGTGTCTTTATCTCAAAAGTAGTTGATCTTTTTTATTTCTTTTTTTTTTCGACGTTTCGGTAGCCGCCTCAAGAATTACTCAGTAAGCAATTATAAGCCGAACGCTGCAGGTGTTCAAATAGATATTTTAAAATGTGTTAGCTTGGTGTGCTGTTTATTTGTTTTTTTTTATTATCTATATAATTTGTGTGTGGTTGATTAACTTGAAACTCCAAACCCCGTTTTCTAGGGAACCAACGGGGTTTTCAAAATTTTGTAAAACATATTTATTTGATGGGGGCAAAATATTGATTTTATATTGGTGTCTGTGATATGGAGGTTTTTAGTACAATAATGATTTTCTTTAAATTAAGTGTTTATTTTGGGAGAATCACAGTGTAATTTAATGCCTGTCGTGGTATTAGCCAGACGAGTAGGTGTTTTTGTGATTCCATTTTGTGCATTTGCCCTACCCGGGGCTCGCTATGGCGGCCTTGAGCTCAAATTAGGGCGAAATCGCGATCGTCGTTTGACCAAAATGGATCATTGGGTCTGCTGCGATGCAGAACAAGTTCCAAACAAGGATCAAATCCTTGTTATGAGGTTGGTATACGTGGAATAAGAATATACTATCATATATATATATATATATATATATATATATATATATATATATATATATATATATAATTTAATTTCGATTTTATTTAATATTTCAGTTTTTGTCAAATATTTATGATATCTGGGCAGCCGCTAGAGGACGCTACCTACAATGCTACTTAAACTTTAAAAGTACTTTTTTTTCTGGACAGTTGTAAGGAGCTCTCGACTGCAAAACCTAGTATTTTTTAAGTAAAAATATATACTATTTTTAAACTTGCCGTTTTTTAGATATTTACTACTTTATTATTGCATGCAGTATTACTAAAATTATTAATGTATGTGTTAGTTACTAAAGTAGGCCTTGGTTCAACTAATTATAAAGTATTATAAACAATGGTGATGAAATTCGCAACTTACTTCCCGCCAAAATCGCATTTAATTGTAATAATTTTTTTTCCAACTAATTTTGTTTGTGAAATATCTTTAATTATGCCGCGACATAGTTTGTTTTCTAAATTATCGATACTTCGAAAATTTCGTGGAGAAGGTCTCTATCTGTAGAATTTTACACCGGCACAGAAATAACTACCAGGTGATCTTCACCTTAGACTAAAATTTTCTTTCACATTTCTTCTGAGACCATCATCCTACAAATGCGTTTTTTTTAAATAACATACTTTTTAGTTACTAATGAAGCCACCTTTCCTCTGGGGGTATTTTCAACTTCAGAAATATGCACGCTTAGGATATCGAAAATCAACATTTAACAACGGAACGGCATTTTCAGCTGGAATTCAAGATACATGTTTAGTGTGGAATTATCAGAGATCATGTAGTGTGTCTATACGAATTACCGCCAAACCTTAATGGAGTTTCGTATCTAAATTTTCTAGAAAATGACTTGATGACCGTTTAGATGATATACTCCTAAATTTGAGACAGAATATGTGCAGGACGGAACACCGGCTCACTTTTTTATGCAGGTGAAGAACTATCGTATCGTTTCAGGGCCTGCCCATATCTAAAAGTTACCATCTTTTCTAATGGTTCATTTAAATGATATATGTTATCTAATTGACGTAAAATAATTTATATATTTTTTTAATTGTCCGAGTTTTTCCTTTGAAGTATCATTTGTAGTCTTATGATGATCTATCTAAACTTATTTTACATCCAAATGTACATCTAAAGTTTTTTTATAACTTTGTCTTTTCTATCTAAAAAATACCAGATATATATATTTTGCAGTCGATAATTCCATAGGACTGCCCAAAAAAAGTTAAAGTACTTTTAAAATTCAAGTAGTATTGCAGGTAGCGCCCCTTAACAGCTGTTACAAAATAAAAATCAGATTATTTTTTCTCGTTCTAAAAAAACCCCCGTATACCAAAGTTCATGAGTATATGACAAAAATGTATACGTATATATATATATATATATATATATATATATATATATATGTTTTCATTCCGAGTGTACTTCCTTTCGCTAAAATTGCATTGGCCATTTTTGAAGCTTTATGTATCTCGTCCGATTGAAGAGTGAAATAGCTGTTATACATCTTCGCTTAGCCAAAGGTTATATCTAACCGGTCGTTAGTCTTTATTTATATCTTCCGGATGCTGCTTTTTTAGATGCTGGTTGAAGCTGTGCACAATACCCTTACATCTAGATCCGTTCGATTAACTAATGCACAAACAAAGCAATTTAATGTAATATCTGGTTCTTTAAAGAAAAATGGATACACAAGCGTACCATAGAGAAAACTATTAATGAACGCAATTTCTGAACAACGAACAACAGAAATTATGAACCGAGAAGGCAACAAGCAGTCATACCATATATAAAAATCATCACAGACAGAATTGACAGAATTCTTAGAAAACACAATATACGACAAATACATAAATCACAAACAGCCATAGGTAAATTGGAAAACCACGGGGTATATATCATTCCAAGATTGGATTATGAAAAGTTGTACGTTGGGAACACTAACACAGGCGAATATCAGCAAGAGTAAAAAAGCATAAACTCTGCATCAGAAATAAACAAATCATATCGCCCCTTTTTATCATCATCAGGGAACAGGCCACAAAATAAACTTCAAATGGTGTAAGGACATTGCTAATATAGAGCACTATAAGACGAGAGTGATTCGAAAAACCATTGAAATGAAAAAAGAAGGTGATTTAAATAAAAGGGATGAACAATTAGAACTACCAACAGTATGGAAGACAATCATCTATCTGTAAACCAAAAACCACAGAAAATCAAGCGGAACTAGTCCAACAGCAGCAATATCCGGAAGATATAAATAATGACGAACGACCGGTTCATTAGCATTCAGTTTCGTTCGGCCCCGGGTGGAGGTATTAAATAAAGCTTCACAGTCATTAACATTTTGGTCTTCCATTGGATGCGAAACACAAAGCTTCGAAAATGTCAAAAGCGATTTTCTCGAAATATCAGCAAAACTATTCTTTTCAGAACGAAAGTTGTTTACGGATATTCAACCGGAATGAAAACATATCGTATTTTTCCATCCGTAAAGCACTAAAAATCAATATAAAGGAACTGCATCGATCGATTTTGGAAAAACCATAATTAGGAAACATCAGAAAATTTAGCAATATACTTTTGTCGATGGGGGCCATTCAGCTGTAATTTTTTTATGGTGGCGGCATTTCTGGTTATACCGGAAGTAGATCTTAGCTTTTTATTTTAAATAGAACACCATGTATATTATTTTCTTTTTGTATTCTGCGTAAAATTCTAGACATATTTTATGTATAATGGCGTATACCTAAGTGTCAAAAATGACGTTTTCAGAACGAAAAATATCTGCCAATTTTCTATATAGAGAAGCTTTGACTTGGCTACGTTTCTTTGTAGACAAAGACCTATTTACCAGATTTTGTGTGCAATTTGGAAATTATCAAAAAATTTTTTTTTTTTTATAGTAACCACCCAGTTAATTATAATCTCGTCTTATTTAGTATTAAAAACTGAGGTAATTTTTTATAAGGTTATCTATCCCGAGTATTATCAGTTTCCGCCGCCGCGTTATTGCCAATTAACATTTTTCTATTGCAAATAATATGCTATTACTCTAGGCCTTATATATTCAGTTCGTGTGAGTTGGCCATGATGGCGTTACAATTTAACAAATTAACAAAACAAGTGCTAGAGTAATGTCACTGTTATTTACCATTTGAAATTTGTCCATAACCATGCTGGGACGATTAAATTTTACCCACGAGGATTATTTAAATTTGATTACTATTTACGGCAAAGTGATATTAAGAACATTCGATACATTTGCTATTCGATATTCGCAAAAACAGAAACCATCACATCGCACCGTTACCGAAATCATAGGCAATTTTAAAAACTTTGGATCGGTTAAAGTGAAAAAGCTGAGAAATAAACATATTTGTTGATAATGAACATATTGAAATCGCTATTTTGGGATATCCAATAATGTCGATACGAGTCAGGATTATCCAAATCGACAATTCACAGGATTTTACGAAAATAAATTTCACCCATATGCATTTTCCACAGTTCATCATCGAAAAGAAACTGAATTTCCAAGAAGAGTCGCATTCCATGAATTTATTTTAACTTGGGCTCAAGGAAACAATTTCTTCTTAGAGAATATAATTTAGACAGACTAAGCTAAATTTACAAATAATAATGCTTTTAGTCGACATTATTCCCTCACTCCAATAGTGATTTAAATTTATATGTCATAATTTCAATAATCCTGGCAGTTTAATGTTTATTGTGCAATAAGAAATGATGGCGTTATGGCACTACATTTTCATGAAGATAATTTAAATGGTGAGTTAGATATTTCTGAACTGTTCTGGTTATAAAATATGGTAATTGATTTTAGGTGCAGGCTATTTAAATTCGTGCGTATTTTTGAAAATTAATATTTGGATAATTTGCTGCTGGTTAATCATAGAAATCTATTCTGTCAACATGACGGCGCCCATCCACATGGTGGCTACTTAATCGACGAAATTACAGGCTGTTTTTTATGACCGACGGATAGCCAACTATTTTTCTTTTCTTTGGCGACCCCGATCCCCTGATCTAAATGTATTGTATTTTTTTTATTTGGGGTACCATAAAAAATTGAGTTTATAACACTCAGTGACAACCACGGAAGACTGGATGCAGCGAGCCAGGGACGAGCTCCGAAATTTAAATACAGAATCGATAAGAAATTTTCTTGTGCTATGTCACATACCTTATATACAAAAAGTACAGTTTAATCCAATAGAAAATGAAAATCAATATGCAAATAAATATATTTCATAAAAAAAATATAAAACCCCATAGTTGACTATAGTTCGCAAGTTTCATTAATTCTCATATCATTAATTAATATTAAATAATTAAAAGTTCAGGTATTAATTTATATAATTTACTTGTTAAATAACGAATATTTTCAAACAATACTAGTTATACCACGAAAAATTAATATTATAAAAAATATTATCTGGCTTGAAAATGTCCTTACAGGAATTATAGGAACAGAGTTTCTAGAACAAAGAGCATTCCAATAAAATTGGATTACAAAGAAGTCTGGTCGGGACAGAGCATAGTTTTCATAACTCATGGTATGGTAGGGTATGCCAAAACTTCGGGGGGGTCGACCACCATGTGGATTATAAAAACGTGGAGAAACAATACATGGATGAGAATTTTTCAATAAAAGAGCAAATGAACTTATAATCAGCTTACTTTAACTAAATTCCACAGTTACAAAAAAAAAGTTGTTGAATATTCATAATAGAATGGGGTCGTCCTAAGTGTAAAATTCCTGTTTTTTCTGAACATCTGTCACCATCGATCGCGAGGTCAGTTAGTAATTTGTGGTGGCAATACGCAAATGTCGATTTATCTCATAAGTTTTGTTAATTTTGGCCGGTAGAAAATAAGAGGGTAAGTGCACAAATTGCATGCTATCTTTTTATACGAGTTATCTTCTAGATGCTTAACATCTTAGACGTACAGTATATTTTTGTGAATATTTAACCATTATTTTTTTTCTATAACGAAAAATATGACAATAACCACATAGGTGTTAAATGTGTTAAAATGTTACTTAAGTACTATATTTTCTTTTTATGCCGCGAAATTATAATCGAAAAACAGAAATATTGTTATATACAGACGAAGACTTGCAGAAGACCCTAAGCGCCATTAAAGATGATGGCAAAAAAATTAGGGAAGCAGGGAAAAATTTTAAAATTCCCGTGTCAACCCTCACAAAATACCTAGAGTTCTCAGAAGATGCATATCAGCCACATCATTTAGGTCGCCAACCCATATTTATGAAAGAAATAGAAGACGGACTAATCTTTTAATATTGGCAACTACTCTTTGGCTTGACACCCAAAGGGTTAAGAAGACTAGCATTTCGGTATGCAGAAGAGAAGAATATTAAAAATCATTTCAATCATGAAAAAGAATTAACGCGGAAAGATTGGCTTTACGGGTTTTGAAAAGAGTACCTGAGGTTACCCATAGATAGTCAAAAGGAACGAACCAGTTTGAACCGAATAGCTTCGTTCAATAGAGATTCTGTACAAGCTTTTTATTCAAGTCTCCGAAATCGACTGAAGAAGGATTTAAATTTGAGGCGAATGAAATATACAATAAAGACGGGACTGGAATCACAACAGTCTAGATCAAATGTCCTAAAATCTGCAGACCAAAAGGTGTCAAAAAAGTAGGAGCCGTAAGCACGGCTGAGAACTATATCACTCCCATGCTAATATATTCCAAACAGAGAATGCCAGATACCCTGAAAAAAAAAATTGACTCGTCGGCGCCTCTGTGTTCAAAAAATGGTTGGATTATTTCGGAGCTATTTGTTGAGTGGCTATTCCATTTTGAGAAACACGTGAAGCCTTCGGCACCGATCCTGTTCTTTCAGTACTGAACTATCATTACAGTCATATCTCGATTCCAGCTTACAGTTTCACTTTCACTTCCCCCCACATACTTCAGTTCATCAACAGCCCTTGGGGCCTTATTTTTTCAGTCCTTTAAAAAATGCTCTTTATAGGCAATAGATTTGTTCCTGTTTGCAACTGGTCATACAAAAATATCTGAATATGATGTTACTGAATAATACTTTTATGAAAGCAGCTACGATGGAAAAAGCTGTTTCAGGTTTTCGAACTTCAGGATTTCCATTCAATCCAGGCAGATTTGATAAAGATGACTTTGCCGCCCCCCTAGTAAAGTTCTGAATCGTACAACTGAAGATGTTCCTGAAGTAACGGATCCCATACCAATGCGAGAAGTTAAAACAACAGCTAAAAAACAGCGATCACAAATAGTAACAAGAACACCCATTAAGGACAAACTGGAAGAAGCACAAGGGACAAAAACAATAAAAGAAGAAAGTATGAAAAAAAAGGAAAAAGAAAGAAACCAAAAGGGTATAAAGAAAGGAAATATCCGTAAGTCTCCAGACAAAAAAAAATAAAGGCAAACAAGAAGAAGAAGATTTGTCCGACATATGCAACGATGGCGAATTAGATGAAATATAATTAAGTGTTATACCACCGCCATTACCAGTCTGTAAGAAACCTAACGAGGGTTGATCTATCTATGAGGACATCGGCAAAAACATTCGAATAAAGATTCTGCAAAAAACTACAAATGTGAACCCTGTTTGAAATTAAAATGAACTCCGAGCCCAAACCATTTTTTTCTTTAATTTCTACATTTGCTTTTAATACGCGCCATTTCCCAACTCATACGCATTATTACCCAATGAACTGGAAATCGTGCGTTTCATTTCGTCGTTTTTCTTTTGATCTTTCCTGCCTCGCCCTAGCTTTAGCTATTTTATTGCGAAGCTCATGTGATTATATGACTGTTTGTTAAGTTTTGTTCTTGGCAGTTATGCAAGACTACTAAAGTTTCTATTGGAGCCTTGTTTTTTTTTCGGTTTTCTAGTTTTCCTAAAATTTTAAAATTAATTGAAATGAGAGATAAAAATAATTTCCACTCTGCCGTTGTGACTTCTTCTCCTCTGCAAAACGGCAAGGTTAATTTTCCAGTCTGACGTTTTAGATTCGAGAGATCATCATCAACTTTCTTAATTTAAATGCGGACTTGGACTTTTTATTTCACTATTCAAAGCCCTCCATACATACCAAATAAATTGTGATTTAAAAGTCATAGCGTACCATTTGATTTTTTTGAGAAGAGAAAATCAGCATTGTTTGGAGAAATCCGAAACAATGCCATCTAGTGACTACTAAGTAAGTGATTACGGTACAGTTTATGACTCCACGAGGAGAGCAAAAAAAGCACGACACCAAGTTAAATCAAATCGGTTCATCCAGAGCAGAGATATCTACATTTGGAAGTAAAAATGTTTGACCTTCTTCCATCGCTTTATTTTTGAAAATAGACAAAAATGGTCTGAAGCAGAAAATTGCGTAATTGGTTGAAGAATACAATGTTATTATTATTTGTTATTGTGTTTTCAACATACTTCAATTATAGAAATTTATGAGAAAATTGGCATTTACTTTTAATTATTTCTCTTGGCCGATTTACCTATAATTTTTTTTTCTGAAGTTCTATCATTAACGGTTCCCGAGCTACAGCCGACGTACTTTATTATTGGACCACCCTGTACATAAATAATTTTAGATTTGGGAAACACGAAAACTATGGTTGAAACCTCATCAGACCTCAATATATACATGTTTGGAAATAATTTTTATTAATTTAACATATTGACCTTAGACCAAGAAAAGAAGTAGTAGAAAAAGCGTTTTTTGGGATGACCGCTAAAGCTTTTTGAAATTTGATGAAGACCTTAAGTTAGAAACCCGTGTCTACGGTTGTCCAATTTTCATTGTGCTTTAGCGGTCATCTTGAAAAAAAATCCTTTTTCTACTATATTATAGTTTTCGCCGCGTGGATCTTTTCCTACTTTTTTTTCAGTCTTGAATTTCGCCACAGATGGCTTTACGCTGCTCCATGGTAATAGAGTGTCAAGTCCGGAAGATTCGGGTCCTCTTGACAACCACAAATGTCGGTTTTGCTTCTCTTGGTGACTCTGGTGTGGTTTGGTGTGTTAGGTCAGAAACACATGTCTACCGTTGGACACATTTCATTGTGCTTTAGCGGTATTTCCAAAAATAAATCATTTTTCTACTATAATATAGTTCTTGCCGCGTTAATCTTTTTCCACTTTAGATTTATTTACTCTTGTATGAGTTTCGCCACAGGTGGCTCTACGCTGGTCCGTGATAATAGAGTATCAAGTCCGATGAAGATGTACGTATGTATATATATATATATATATATATATATATATATATATAAATATATGTTTGTGTTGAATCTTAGTCCTTCACGGATGGAAAGATACGACATGTTTTCATTCCCTGGAGTACATCCGTTCACTAGTGTCGTTCAGAAAAGAACAGTTTTGTTGACGTGTCCGAATACTGATTTAGAGATAGTGCCGGGCTTCTGGCAACTCTATCCACATATCCCAAATATTATTTATTTACATAGTTAAAAGTGCATAAGATATGTTTAAGAGATTAAAAGCTGCTTCTTCAATTTGGACGACAGTATAGACAGACATAAAATAAATACTTACAGTTTTTGTTCACTTGGTCCCCTATCTTATTACAAGCCCCTTGTCGTTTTCTTTCATTTCGGTAGTCTTTATTTTGTAGGATATACAAAAATTTCTACTTTTGGACCTATTCAATAATATTCTCTACAACGCATACACATGATTGATTCTGCGAATATTATTAAAAATACACATGTTCATGTTCCAACACAAAGGACTGTTAGATATTAATTACACGGGGTAGGTCGTGTTAATGCATGTTTTTGATCTCTGACGAAATGTTGGCCAAATTTCATTGTGACATTCCAAAAAAATTATTTAGTTAGTACATACAAAACAAAACGGCTCGTGTCTTTAGAAAGTGGCGGTGCTGCAGGTTGCAGTTTTTGCTGAAAATAAAATATAATATACAATTTAACTAATTTAAATAACTCACATGTCATTGTGATTGATGATCATTCAATATACAATATGCCTCGCAATATTCAAACAAACACACTGTTCTTGATTGTCTGCACTCCACATAATAAAATATGTGATAAACGAATACATTTTTAATTTCTTTTTAAAACCACTCTTTCATTCAAACAAGGAAGGACCCAAAACGTTTCTGTTCCACTGACAAACATGCTAAGGTATTAAATATGTCTTGACAGACGGTACTCTGTAGAAATGTCTTTATCCGTTTTAGAGTAGAAAAATTTCTCTCCGCTTATATAATCGTTGTCGGCATAATAAAAAGTACTTCTAACAATTTAATTGTGAAATAGTGTAAGGCAAAATACATATGATTTTTCTTGCCACAGTCTTCGTATTGAGCCCGTCTCGTGTTTCTGGGACTTGTTGAGGAACCGAATAGAAAGCAAATACGGCATACCCCTATTCAGACGAAACACTGCCGGTAAAATGCTTTGCAGCTCAGCATTTATTCGTCACTTCAGGGTCGCAAAGCATATCACTTGTGTTGGCTGCTAGCTGTTAATGAATGGACCGTCAGTCACTTCGGAATTCGACAACGGTTTCTTGACGCCCGCTCTAGCGTTTATGCCGTACCGGAGGAAAAGGCAAATTGCCGCCCCTTAAATTTATAATATATTTTATTTAAAATAAAATTCAATGGGTTTTAAATTAAAACAAATTCGTATAATTAAAAAAATCATATAACTTAAAATTAACAGTTAAGTAGTACAAAATTAAAATATTTTTAATTATAATTACAAAAATGTATTACACAAACAAAAAACTTAAATTATACAAAAACTAAACAAAAGTAATATAAACTACTACTACTACTACTACTAAAATTACAGGAAACATTTTTTTCTCAGTTTCTCACCATTAAGACGATTTTGCGTGGAAGTGGAACATAAAAAGTTCTTAATTAATTTTGATTTAAAGAAACTTCTTTCTAGACTTGCTACAGTTACTGGTATATTTAGCAACACTAAGGTTAGGGGCAAAATTTATCCTTAACTTTAGTACGTTGCTTGGGCTTTCTTTTCTGCTCAAAAAGCGCAGATACGGCAGAAATTTTCTCTGTTAATTCTACCCCATCCATGTCATGGTGAATCACCATCAGTTAAAATACTTTCCAAATCCTTGTAGTGTTTTAATAGTCTTCCTTTAGGCATGGTTTTCATATCGGATATATTATATAGGAATTGAAAAAAGTCGCTGTAGTAACTAAGTTGATTAAATCTTTTAATACATTTTGTGCTTGATCAAATGTAATATAAAAAAATCGGACTTTTTATTTTCTTTGGGATCTTCGACCGGTTTATCTCGTGCTTCGTATGAGAAGTTGTTTTTTTTTCTTCTGACGGGATGTCGTGGTACTGTTGATTCAAAATTAGCCAGCCAGATTTTGTCAGCCAGTTTTTTCATAATTTCATTAAATGATTTATCCGATCGAAGATCCTTAAAGAATTTTTGCAGCTTTACAAAAGATCAAGGGCAAATGCAAAAGCAAAATCTTTTGTTTGTATCATTTTACTAATATCAAACTTTATGAAAGTATTCTTTGTACGTTATCTATACTCAAATTCTTGATTTTCATAAATACTACAAATGCTTAGCAAAGGTTCGTATACATCTCCCACGATAGAAATCTTAAAGACTTTAAGGCTTCTACCCTTCTCCTTCATCAAGTCCTAATCAATGGTTTTAAAGTTAATCTTTGAACATATTTTATAAGTAATGTCCATGAAAAAGTAGATCATGAAAATTATTACTCCTCATATTGGACCCGTTGTCATATCCCTGCCCATATCATTAAGTTTTTTAATCATAATTTCAATCATCTGTTTTCCTGTGGATCTTTCAACTGGAAGAAAACCCAAAAAGCTCTCATTAATTTTTATTTCAACCTCATTGCAATCAGATTTATTGATTGAAACATATCTGATTACAAGACTGATTTCATTTTTTTTGAAACTTATAATCTCCTAAATAAAATTATATCACACCCAAAAAATTTATAATCAAAAAATTCCCTTAAGGAACAATGTGTTAGAGAAAGATGGGTATACGGATCTCTTTAAATATGAATGTAAAAACCAACAACAGTTTTTGGACAAGTGTGATACATCATTGTATTTGGTAGGTCATAAGCTTCAGGAAATTAAAGACGAAACGTCGCATTCATAATCGGGATCGTCATCCTGTAGCATTCAAAAAACCGACAAATTTTTGTATTGGAATTTTTTTTATAAAATTATACTTTTTTTGAGTTATGTGAGGAAATAGATTTGGGCTATTTTTACAAACTCCCGTGTATATCAAAAACTAAGAGAACTGTGAAAATTATATTTGGGCCATCTTTCGTTTCACCAAAAACTAGTACGGTATTGCGAAAACCGTATTCATCTATATTTATTATTAACGGAGTTAGGTACCCCGTAAAAGTATCGAAAATTAATACCCTATACAATCTGTAAAGTATCCCACTCTGAAACTGTCGTAAAAAAAATTAATAGTAAAATTGGAAATAGATATTTACCCTGCTTAAAGTATAGAAAACGTACAAAGAAATAAATAATTTACAGAGACAAATAACTGTAACCAAGCACACCTTAATTTTATTTAACATTTAAGAAAAAAGTTATATTCCAAGTTCTAAAACGACGTTAATTTTACGACGAGTAAATCCCGTCTTAACCAGACCACTCGGTAAAAATTGTTTGGTTCTGTTCTATTAGTTCCTATCTGTTTAAAAGTATTGCTAAATTTAATAATTGATTTTAAATTTATAAGAATTAAAAAATGTATCTATCAAACTAAACAGCTTAATATATTTATAGGCGAACGTACCTTTCAAAATTAAACTCAACTGTAAAACTGCCAAATATTATTGTATAAACATAAAGAGCTTATGAGATCACCATCAACGTATTAGCACCGTACAAATAACAAGGCGTTATTTGTACGGTGGTATTAGTAAGGATAATGCTGGCGCGTAACAAAATTTCAGTTTTATAATAAAAGGAAAAAGTCAATGTATTGTTTTTCTTCCGATTTCTGTGACAAACCCGTAGGAACTTCGCGTTAATGCACTAGCATGTCGTTCTATTCTATCCGGTGCATCCACATCTGTAAACATATTATTTACCTATCCTTTTTTTAGTTAAACCTGCCACTCTTTTATGGCTTTTTTTTAGAATTATTTATTAAATTTTTTTTATATTAGTGAATACGACATTTAAATTGAATAGAAGTTATGGTAAAAAATTGACAAGTATAAATTTTGCTTAATTAGGTGTTTAACTATCAATATTCTTTTACATTCATAGCCAAATAGCGCTACTACCCTTTGCAGCGCTACGTGACTAACGGACAGCCATTTTACTTATTAGCAATATCAGTGTGATCAATAATGTAAAAATCAGCTTAGGTGAAATGAAACATTGAAAACTGTCGCTACCTCCCGAGCTATGATTTTTACGGCTCTTTTTGAGAACGTGTTGAATATCTAGCTCTAAACTGTTTCCGATATGTTTCTGTTAGATTTGATAGACGAATTTTTGTGTGTCGTAGTTTTCTCGAAATCTATGAACACATCAAGGTGGACTCGTTATTTTCCAAGAATTCCTTAATTCGCCTCGCAGCCAGGTGATGACGTCAGTCGATCTGCCTGTGTTATATGAGTGTTGTTTGGCAAGTAGGGGGATATTATTTGCTATTTTATCTTTTAAATATCGCTCTTAGCTTATTCATGATTTTAAGTAAAAAAAGGGGAGGTACGTTGCTGGGTCGATAATATTTAGGAATGGTCCAATCTGTTCTTCCAGTTTTTTGGGCGACTAAAGAAAAAGTAAAAAAATAGAATCTCCACGAGTTTAAGTGAAAAAGGGGGTACTTTGCTGGGTCGATAAAAATAGGAATGGTCCAATCTATTCTCCGATTTTTGGTGCGAGCAAAACTTACGTCGTGCATCACCACACACAATAGTATACTATAAGATCGTCGCTTTAGAATTAGTATTTAGTTTATACTTAAAAACGATTTAAGATAGTTACCATTTGAAAAGTTGTGAAATAGAAAATATAAAGATAGTGTAAGTTCGACAGACCTGGCTTAGTGGTCTATACTTTCATGGTCATGGTAAATCGAAAATGATGGTGAAGAAAACTAGATATATAGCTTAGAATGTATTCCTAATAAGTAAAGTTTTGACTAGCAAACGCTTCATTTCTTAGATTCTCTTAGATACGAACCTGTTAATTTAAAGAGATTCAGATGGTCCCCATTTTGACACATAATTATTGTTCTTCGGTATAGCTCAGCTGGTTTGAATATGATGATAAAATCACGGAGGTTGTTGGTTCGACTCTCTCTTTTTCTACTCTTCATTGACTTGAATTTCAAAATTTTATATTTTCAGCGTCTTAACCGACCAAGTTAATTAATGTTTTACCTTAATTAATTTTCCATTGTAAATATACGTATAGAGTCCTTACACACATTACCTCACATTATGACAGCTCTTAGAATTAGAATAACGAAATATTGCATTTTAGTGGTGTAAGAAATTAATATATAAACAACTCAAAAAAACTCACTAGATATTTCAGCTTTCGATGTAACAGATTATAGAATTTGTTAGTTAACAAGTGAGCCTTGAGCTAGAGATTTTCTGGTTTGTGTAGAATTAGCAATGTTTCCTGCATCAATTTTTTGTTAATGGGTACAACTAGTTTAAATTACCAAGAAACTTAAGACACTAAAATTGGTGCAAGAAATTCTCACTTCGTAGAAGGTGTTGGATTTTTAAAATCGCTCTTTTTCTAATGTCTACGTAACAATTACTATACAAATGTATATAATCGTTGAAGATCACAAATATTCAGAAATAGTAAATTAATTGGATATTGACATAAGAACATAAAGGTCTATTTTCGAGAATAGATGGATAACTGGATCTACAATATTACAAATTATTTATTATAGGGAATTGTGATGTGCATTTAATTAGTTTTTCTTTATACATCTGTCGTAAGAATATGCTCAAGAAATATTATACGTATTTTCCTCTTTTTTTCTCTAAAGATCATACTAATTTGTTTTTAAATGCATGTATTTTTGCTTGTACTTGCTAGATATGAATAATTTTTACTCTTATTATAATGAATAAACCTGTACATATCTTTGCCTTTTCCTCGAAAGCAATATAAATATTTTCTGAATTTTATTAAATGACAATACCTACTGCTGAATTGAATATCACGATCACTAAGATTTTTGCTAAGAATACTTAAAATGTTGCTACTATTTTTGGAACCGAATATATATATATATATATATATATATATATATATATATATATATATATATATATATGTTTCAGATTAAGCAAATTGGATGAGGTTTCTTGTGTTGAATAGATTATTGCATTACTGCTGAGGCGTAAAAGCTGTTGTATAAGAATTGTCTCGGCCTTTTCACTGGTATTATATAATATCGTGCAAATTTTTAAAATATTCAAGATGACTTCAATTTTGCAAGAGTTTTTTCCCAACTAATAATATTTACGCTAACGCATCTAATATAAGACTAATCCTAAAGGGTCGCCCCTTGGCCTTATATGTGCATTGGAAACCTTCCGGAATACTCTGCGCTCGTCTCGGAGGTACCTGACATGTAGGATGACGTGTTTGTTTACTGCTAGCTAAACGAACTTAAACGTTTACATTTTATGACCCATTTGGATAGTTTTCGCATGACTGTCACGATGCTTCCTCTTAATTCTGATCGTCCCAATCAGCTCAGCTTCCTGACAATAATACTTCGTCAGTCCGTCCAGATATACCACCTTCATCTTGCTTTTCGGAATTTCTATATCCGAAAACCAAGTCATTAATCCTCTTGATTATTCGATATGGTCCTTCTCAGTGCTGAGACAACGTTGGAGATAACCCTTTTTTTCTTATAGTGTCATACAACCAAACCAAGTCATTTTCATAGAAACCAGCTGAGTTAGCCCTAATTTCATATCTTGTCTTCATTAGATCACTGGATGATTTTATGAGATGCCGCGTTATGTAATGAATTTGAAGAAGACGTTCGTGGACTTAGCAGCATGATCTTTTATTTCTTTTCATTCTTAATTCGGCAATCCAAACATTAAACCACAGGGCAGCTCTAGCCAACAGAAACAAGGGTAGGTGTTGGTCCCAGTCGCGTTGATTTCTGGCAACAGTTTTGGATAGATGTTCTTCTATAGCCCTGTTAAATCGTTCCATCATGCTAACTGGCGAAGGATGTAGAGGTGTTGTTCTAGGTTTTCGTATCGTATGATTTCCAAACTTCCCTAAAGATGGCTCACTTGAAATTTCCTCCTTGATCTGAATGAAGTTCCAGGAACTCCATGTCTACTGAAGACTTCTTCAACCAAAACTTGGACGATTGTTGTAGCCTCCTGGTTTACGAGGGCAAATACTTCAGGCCACTTACTAAAGTAATCCATAACAACTAGAATATATTTGCTACCTCGATTAGACTCTGGAAATGCAGCAACTTTCGAATGGTAAACCGACGTTATATTTTTTCATTGGTTCCCAATATCTTCTTCTAGGGGCCTTTACTTGTTGATCACGTGTAACATCTTCGGCACCATTCCTTGATGTCTTCAGGATAGTGGGTCCAGTAAAATGGTTCTCGAACTTTATCCAGAGTTTTATTTACGGATTCTCCTCCATGTAGTTCTCGTAATATGTCCTGGATTCTTTTTCTGGGAACTGCTAGTAGAATTTTAGTGGTCTTTCCATCAGCACTTTCCCAGACTGGTTTTAACAATCCATCTTAAATTACCAATGAATCCCATTGAGCCCACAGCGTCTTCAATGCAAAGTTTTTGTCACAGATTTCTATCCATACTTTTGTTATTTCGGTACTTTGTTTCTCGTGTAAATCGTCGTCCAATATCGGGGTTTTCTAGCTGATCTGCTCGCCATTCCTCTGTTGACCACGCGTGGTCTGGCTTAATCATAAATCCTTTGATTGCATTTTAAACGTATCCCTCCCATTGATCTATCTTTTTGACAATTTTTATATGGACGTCTGGATAAGGCATCTGCGTTTTTATGTTGTCTGCCGGATCGATGTTTAATTTGAAAGTCATACTGTTGTAACTTTTCTGGCCATCTAGCTAACTGCCCCTCTGGATTTTTCATTTCCATAATCCATTTTAATGCAGCATGGTTCGTTCTAATCAGGAATTTTCGCTCATACATATAACACACTAATTCTGTTCAGCTTTAAATAATACAATATCTTTCTTTCGTCTGCCAGGACTTCTCCCAAACAACATGTCCCCGGAATTCCACTGTCTTTTGGAACAAGCAACATTTCCTTGGATTCAATTTCAAATTTGCATTTCTAAAACGGCTGAAGACCTCTTGGATGTTTTTCAGATGATCTTCGAATGATTGAGCCATTACCATCCCATCATCTAAGTACACCATGCATGTTTTCCAAATAAGACCTCTTAAAATATTCCATCTCTCAAAAGGGGCGGGAGCATTGCACTGACTAAAAGGCACTACTGTGAATTGCTACAAAACGTTAGGTTACGTCTTGTCAAACTCTTCTTCTGTCAAATGACCCCGTGTTTTTCCGTAGCTTGTAAAATATTCTTGGTTAGCTTGATTTTGCTTTGCGAATCAGATTTGGGTATGTCATAAATAATTATTTGTTTAACTGGTTCAAAGATCGCGAATATGTCTCCTTTATTAATTTTACTGCCAAAGGAAAAGTTATTAGCAAGCTGGACAAACATTTTGCTCTCTACCGCCTTTTTTTGTAATGTTCAATTCGTACCAGTTTATCCCTATATCACATTTAATTTTTGTGCACAATTTGAAATCAGTTGAATAAAAATATTTATTTACGTTGTTTTTTTAAACATTTTATTGGGCCGTTGTTTTGTTTCCCCATCTTTAATTCGTACCACAATTTTACTAGTTTACCTCTATATTCTACATAATTTAAAATTAATGTAATTAGTAATTTTTTCAAGCTAATTTTGTAAACATTTTATTGGGCCGCCTTCTTAGATTCGTATCAAAATGTTACTTAAGAAATCGTGGTTCTTGTGATTAGACCATGTCAAATTGGAATTACTATCCGACGTTCCCAAGAACCATGATTTCTTAATTGATCAAAGCCGTGAAGGCTTCCGTTCTATGTTAAAATGTTACTAGTTCATTTAGATATAATACTTGATTTTTGCCTAAAATTTGAGGTAAACTGGATAGTTAGTTTTTTAGTAGTTTTTTTAACGTTTTACCAGACCACCAATTTGTTACCAAGTCATCACCATATTACCCTTAATTTTAGAAAAAAATTTGTGGTCAATCGATTTAGTAGTTTTTAGCTATGCCACGGATTGGCAGGCCGACAGATGGAATTGAGAAACCATGTTTTTAGAATCTAGGACCTAGGGACGCTAAAACGTGAAGATATGTAAAGTCTGGCAGGGTGATTTACGATAACACTAAAACCCAAAAATCTGCAAACATTTCGGAGGGTTATTTTTTTCAAATTTACAAAACTTCCCTCATACGAGGTTATTCCTGGTTATTTTATGAATTTGCTATGGAATGTACCATCGAGAAATTTATGATTCAAATTCTCTATGTTTGTTTTTACAATATTCTTTGATCTAATTTAGTCCATGAAATATGTACATTTACGCATCTCATCAGACATAAGAAAATGCCCTGAAGAGATAATTATGTGTACTCCTCGTAATACATGCACGATTTTAATATTTTGCAGAAATATCGGAAAGTAGGTACACAATAAAAAATAAAAGATCAAAAAGTTCGAGGAACATTCGTTTCGATAATGATTGTTGTACAAAATTTAATGATACAGTTCAAACATTGACTAAATCAATAAAGGTAATAGAGAAATTAAAAACTTGGCAACCTCTTCGGAAGAGCTTATTTAAATTTACGCCTATATAAAAATGGCTCAAAACACAATAAATAATCAGCATATTGTTAACAAAACGCCGTTATCATATGGAAAATATAATATTAGGAGGTTAGTAATTAAAAAATTTTGATTTGTGAAAAAAAAAAATATTTTCTAAACACTTACATTATAAAACTAAGATGGCCACTTCACAGAAACTGCCAGATGCCTTGTCACGTTTAAATTTTCTTTCATTTTTCACTAACTGTGTCAAATTCTCGTTGAAAAAACTTCTCACAATAGAGTTTTCTGAACACAAATATAATTCGCTATTAATCTAGTCTATTCACAGAAACTGCCAGATGCCTTGTCACGTTTAAATTTTCTTTGATTTTTCACTAACTGTGTCAAATTCTCGTTGAAAAAACTTCTCACAATAGAGTTTTCTGAACACAAATATAATTCGCTATTAATCTAGTCTAGTCTATATTCGCTAAACTTTTTCGAATTTATAATCTGAAACTATCAATAAACCCGTTAAGTAAACACGACATTTTTCAACGGAAATAAAGCGCTAGTTTAGGAAGCTTCAATCTATCTCATTGTCGGAGTGGGCCAACTGACAATCTGTAAGATGCCAAGTAGGCCCCACCTAAAGACAGAAAAGTTGGCCCTCTGGAAACAGAAAATGCGCTTTAAAGGTTAGGTTTAATATCTAAGAGGCGTTACAGCCGCGCTTTTTAATATTTAGTAAAAGGTATGACAAACCTTCCTAGAGTTCTAGAATTCACCGCCCGCCGCAGCCACACCACAAATATTAAAATAATAATTATTGTTTTTTTTCGCCCTTCTCCATGTGGATGTTTCTGTGATAATTTGATTGTTTTTCATTATACAAAAAATTAAATATAACCAAAAAAACACTAGTCGTGATTTTTCGGTTTAAGGTGCGTATTAAGCTATTGTAGTGATACAGTGTGTCAACGGCCCAGATGGACTGAACTATACCTGTAAACTTTTTTATTTAAATGTATCGAAAAAAAATATTCTTGAAAAAAGCTTTTGTTTATCTGAAAAGTGAAAAGCACAATCCATTCGTGTTATGATATACAGGGTGGTTGAAATTTGCGAAAATGTAATTCTGAGAAATACGAATTTTCGAAAAAAAAAATTTTTGAATCCACTTAATTAAGTAGCATAAGGCTGTGATGGGAAATGATTAATATTTTTTTCCTAAGCTAAGAAATGGTATGAACATCTCAGTCAAAGATTTTATCAACATATTCAATATCAAAACTATTTTTGAAAAAATTAATTTTTTCATCGGACATTTCTGATCGCTTTTTATGCTACTTTGCCTCAAAAATATTTATTTTCAATATTTGTATTTTCGAAAAAGATATTTTCACAATTTTCAACCACCCTGTATATCGTAACTCGATTCTTATTAATGCTTTTGACTTTTCAGATGAAGGAAAAGTTTTTATCAAGCATAATTTGTTTCGATATATTTACAAAATAAAAATGATAATGATTTATTTGATTAGATAGTGTCATATATTTTATTAAGGTTGGAAAGTGGAACTGTACGTCAGTAGTGTTTTAATTACATTCATGGAATATTGGGAGTTAATAAATATCTTCTTTATCTTTATAATCATGTGACAAAAAAGCAGTAATCGCGATGTATCAAACGCAATCAATGTCTTGCTTTTTAATTATAAGTTAAATGATCGATGGTTACTATTATACCTGCTACTTATTGAAAGTCTCACGTGCTTTTAGTGATATTAGTATTTTTATTTCTCCTTCCCACTAATTAACAGTACAAGAAAAGCTGCATTTTTAAGGAAACAACATACACGTAATATACAAAATTACCTTGTAAACCATAAAAGCTATCTATCCAATGGTGTGTGCTTCCTAAGAAACTGGCATCCTTTTTTAGTTTTTACTGAAGATAGATGATTTTACCAAAGGGTACAAGAGCACGGAAGTTCATTGTACCATTATCTTGCTGTTACAGGATATTTTGCTGCCAAAAATCGGTTTTATAACTTAAGAAGAGATGAATTTGTAACCAATAGGTTGATCGTACCCCGAGTTATAGACATTATTTTGTTTATTGTCAAGCCAAATATGTCATATAGGAGTAAATATAAAAGTTCCGCTTTGTTAAATAAGACAGACCCATCCGTAAAAAGTGGCAAATTTTTGGAACTATGCTCGCTTTTTTTTAAGTATGATGACATTTTAAAGAATCATATTCAAAAAAGATCAAAAGCGGGACAAAATAAAATTCTGAAAAAAGGTCGTGGGGGAATGGTTGCCTTTTTGAGTAAAACTACTGTTAATCAGGTTAGTTCAGTATTTACAGATTATGTTATGACCCGAATATCTTCTCAGGTTCAAGAGATAAAAGTATAGCGTGCAAGTTGAATCTATTCAAGACAATGGTGTTAGGGAACAATGCGCTATTGTTGCTAGATATGTTTATCATAGTAAAGTTAACGAAAGAATTTTATCTCTACTAGATGTTAAGAAATCTACTGGTTTGAATCTATATACAATATTGCAAAAGTGATTAAAAAAGATACGTTTATAAGTTCATAATATTATTGGAGGTTCTTTTGATAAAGCAGCAAATATGTCGGTTGAATGCAATGGCTTGTAGGATTATATAAAACATAACACAAGCGCGAGCAAAACTATTTGTGTACACGTGGTTTTATACCCATGTGTTTAACTTAGTTTTATGCGATACAAGCAAAAGCTCTTTCAAATGTAAAAATCTCTTTGGTTTGCCAAATAGAATTGCCAGTTTTCCTTTAGAGTCATATAAGACAGGAAATGTGGACAGAATAAATTGGTGAAAAATCGGTAATACTCGTTGGTAGGGTAAATCAAAAGCTCTGGAAACCATCTTTGTTTCATAGGCATCAAACAAACAAATTGCATTCACCGAGGCACGGAGCCAAGGGCCCCCCACCGAAACATTAAAAATATTTTGATTTTTTTTATAGTTTATTCTACGAAACTAGAATTTGAATAACTGCTGATTAGCAGTTCCGTATTAGCTTTGCTTACTAGAGCCATTTTTTTATTGTATCTTTTTGAGATCTCTTTTGAATTAACCAAAGTTTACATTGCTAGACCCTCTGCGTGGGTAAATAAAATTGCAAACGGGTTGCAAAAATCCGTTTTCCGTCAGTATCTGTCAAAATATTGCAGAAAGAGCGGGTGAGAATATGTTAAACAATAATGCTTCTAAAGATGTTTTCCTAAATAAGACAGTTTCTGAGGTAGATAGATGAAACATTAGTTCATTTTTATTGCACTAAGATCTGTGGAAAAAAATCTGAAAATTGTCAACGCGTCTAGGGAACAAAGTTATAATAATTAAGAAAAATTGAAATCTAAAAATTAATTTGAAACGGAAAATATGTGGGTAGAAGATTCGATAATTAGTTTTTATCTGAAAAATTGACATATACGGCATGTTTGCAATTAAAGCAGCGGTAGCTGCTGAAGCATCCTCAGATTGATCCATTTTTACATAGTTGAGAAGTTCTCCTCTTCACATATACCAAAGGCAATATGACAAATAGGAAAATTGAGAATTAACTCTTGATTTCGTATATAGAAGAAATACATCAGAACAACATAACGAATTATGGATTGAATTTGAGAAAATTACACCACTGATTTTTGTACATCCCGTATTACATTGAACGACAAGAAATCTTAATATTAATATTTCTCTTAATATATTTAGCCTATATTTTAATGGACAATTTAAATATAAAATAAAATGCAGGTTATTCTATTTAAAAAAAATTAAATTTTATATTCCACATATTTTTGGCAAATCTTGTATACATCAAAATTATTTGGAATTGTACCTCTAACCTATCCGCATATATCATGCAATTTACATTTAAAAAGAAAGTACCGTTCAGTAGTTAGAGACCGCCGAGTACGGGGCGCCCACCCCGTGTAATAAGTAGAGAGTAAAAGACTTCAGATGTTCTCTTGGTAACCTGAAATGAATATTTTCTCGGGAACCGCAAACGTCAGTTGTTTGCTTTTGGTGGTTGAATCTGGTTTGGTTTTGTGTATAATGCTGACGCTAATTGTACTTGTCTCTCGTTTTTGTAGTAGTAAAGAAATTTAGGTCACCAACACGTGTCTAGGATTGGCCAAATTTCTTTTTGCTTTGAGGGTCATTAATTTCTATTTATTTAACATCTTTACTTGCATTTAGATTTTAAAGCCTTTGAAATTCTTAAACTGTCAACTTTTAGTCGTTAATATCGAAACTTTTGAACTTACCTACAACATAAAATATGTTTAGTTAGAATCTTGAGGAGAATTTATAATTCGAAAATGGAATAGGGTCTTTGATAACACATAAAATAAAACCATTGAAACACAGTAACATTTTTTCTCAAAAAATTGTAATTGCTTTAATACAAACTGTACAACTTTGCTATTTAAAAATTTTATTCCTGGAGTAACTCCTGTAAATTGCAGGCAAAATATGTTGACTCACCCTGTACACTATTTATAAATTAAATTTCAAGAACTATTATAACCATAAATGAATTTTGGATGAGTATTTTGGTATATCAGTTACCCCTCAAAATTATTTTTTATTTGAAACAGCAAGTTAAATATATAAGTATATTTAAAAATAGGCGATATTTTTAAAAACTATATAATTCTGTCTACACTAAGTAGTACTAGACCTAGTTATTAAAGTTAATAATTAGTGCCTCTTATTAATTTTCATTTTTGTACAATATTCATTAATTTTTAAGTAACGCTGGTAATAATTAGAGATATTAACATTTTTAAAATCAACTTCCTTCTATTTGTATTTTTTTAATAAATCTGAATTGGCTCGTAGTTGATCAAAAATGAACCTTACTTCTAGGCTCAAGAACGTCATGGATCCGCAGAGGATCGAATACAACGTTTAGAAGCTAACCTGGATGAGAAAAACGCTGAGCTAGTAAGACTTAACCAAAGACTGAAAATGAATGAAGATCATAACTCCCGTCTATCTGCTACAGTCGACAAACTGCTTTCAGAGTCAAACGATAGGTTACAAGATCATTTGAAGGAGAGGATGCATGCACTGCAGGTATACGATAACATTTACTGTATATTGGATTTTGGAACTAACGATTGTTTTTTTTTAAATATAATTACCTACTACTGTCGCGTAATGGAAATGTATTATATTTATATGTGTAATGGTTTTACTATATATACTTCAATTACTTGATTTATAAAAAGAAAAATATCCACTAACGTTTTACTGTATTCTATTATACCTATTTTATATATGTTATTAACCGTATTTTGCTGCCATTTTTGCTTGAATGGATACATTAAAACATCTCGTATGACAGATAGGGGGAAATTTTATAGAATATTGAAGTGGACTGTATATATTAATTTGATTTGCGGATAATATACGTAATAAAAATATATGCGACGATGCTGACACAAGGCTAACGAAAATAGCTTTCCCAAAAGTATTCAAATGTATAGCAATCCCTGGAGATCTTGGTGGCCTCCTTGTCTTTCAGACAATATTGCACACTGAGTTTAAGAGTACAACTTTAGGGGAGTGAATTTATTTAATATTTCCACGTTTGGTTGAGATAAAAATAATGTGTTTTTACTAGTACTAGTACTAGTATCTGTATTAAAAAAAAGCAAGTATAACAGCACTTGAGCTAAGCCTGCGTGCTATCGGTCAACATATTATCAATAATATAAATTTTAACGCCTGAATATTTAATGAAAAAATACCCAGTTTGAGACAAAAATAAATAAATAATATATTAATTATCGGCTTTAAATTGGTAATAAACACATTCAAAAGTTAGTTTTGAAATGTTTCAGCCCGATTCATTACAGTGATTTGTTGCAATTACGCTAATTATATTCAGCGTTATAAATATTGATTATCTCCTTAAAATACATGAAAACACACACATTTACTTAAAATTCTTATACCCTAATGTATACTTTTTATAGTTAGGCAGGTAGATAGTTACACTCCTAAATACGACATGCTGCCACCAAATATCATAACAAATAGCTTGACAATTACCTGATGGTTAAAATAACCAAATTCGATGTTGTCAATAAGAAACTTTTCAGGCACCAGAAAATGTTTACAGTAAACCTGTTGTCTTTATCTAGTATCCGTGAAGTGAGCTCCTTGTCGTTAGCTACAAGTAGCTGGCAACAAAAATAAGAGTGGACCAGTCAAATTAAGTTGATGACATACTCTATTATAGATCATACATGGGAAAAAATTAATTTAAAATAGAATATTTGGATCAATTACAGTGATTTGTTGCAATTACGCTAATTATATTCAGCGTTATAAATATTGATTATCTCCTTAAAATACATGAAAACACACACATTTACTTAAAATTCTTATACCCTAATGTATACTTTTTGTAGTTAGGCAGGTAGATAGTTACACTCCTAAACACGACATGCTGCCACCAAATATCATAACAAATAGCTTGACAATTACCTGATGGTTAAAATAACCAAATTCGGTGTTGTCAATAAGAAACTTTTCAGGCACCAGAAAATGTTTACAGTAAACCTGTTGTCTTTATCTAGTATCCGTGAAGTGAGCTCCTTGTCGTTAGCTACAAGTAGCTGGCAACAAAAATTAGAGTGGACCAGTCAAATTAAGTTGATGACATACTCTATTATAGATCATGCATGGGAAAAAATTAATTTAAAATAGAATATTTGGATCAATTACAGTGATTTGTTGCAATTACGCTAATTATATTCAGCGTTATAAATATTGATTATCTCCTTAAAATACATGAAAACACACACATTTACTTAAAATTCTTATACCCTAATGTATACTTTTTATAGTTAGGCAGGTAGATAGTTACACTCCTAAACACGACATGCTGCCACCAAATATCATAACAAATAGCTTGACAATTACCTGATGGTTAAAATAACCAAATTCGGTGTTGTCAATAAGAAACTTTTCAGGCACCAGAAAATGTTTACAGTAAACCTGTTGTCTTTATCTAGTATCCGTGAAGTGAGCTCCTTGTCGTTAGCTACAAGTAGCTGGCAACAAAAATTAGAGTGGACCAGTCAAATTAAGTTGATGACATACTCTATTATAGATCATACATGGGAAAAAATTAATTTAAAATAGAATATTTGGATCAATTATTGCTTGCAATTAAAATAGATGGTCTTCTTGCAGCAAAGGTGACAAACGACAGTGGTGGCACGACATCGAATTTTCTTTAAAAAAAAAATATTTAAATTGAGTTAACTTAGTAGTTTTACATTAGCTGAAATTTTAACTACTTAATGATTATATAAAGACAAATATACAGTTTTTCTTTGTAGTAGGGGTGACATACGTCGGCGGTGGCGAGACTAAATTTTCTTCAAAAAAATTGCTAAAATTGAGTTTACTTTTTTATAGTAGTTTCTAAATGACTGCAATTTTGACCAACTATTACTTACAATTAGATAAATAGATGATCTTTTTCCAGCAGCGGTGACAAACGACAGTCGTGTCACGAGATCGAATTTAAAAAAAATTATAAAATTGATTTAACTTCCTTATAGCAGCTTGAAATTATCTAAAATGTTCAACACTTAATGGATATACATAGACAAATATACAGTTTTTTTGTAGTGGGAGTGACAAACGACACGTCGGCATGAGAGTGAATTTTCTTCAAAAAATTGCTGTAATTGAGTTTACTTTCTTATAGTAGTTTCTAAATGGCTGCAATTTTGACCAACGATTGTCTACAGGTAAACAAATAGATGATTTTTTCCAGGAGTGGTGACAAACGACAATGGCGTCACGACATCGAATTTTCTTTTAAAAAAATTTTTAAATTTAGTTAATTTTTTTATAGTAGCCTGAAATTATCTGAAATTTTAACCACTTAATAGATATACATAGACAAATATACGGTTTTTTTGGTAGTGGCGGTAACATACGTCAGCGGCGACACGAGACTGAATTTTCTTCAAAAAAATTGCAAAAATCGAGTATACTTTCTTATAGTAGTTTCTAAGTGACTGCAACTATTACGTACAATTAGACAAATAGATGACTTTTTCCAGCAGGAGTGACAAACGACAGTGGCGTCCGGACATCGAATTTTCTTTTAAAATAAAAATATTAAAATTGAGTTAACTTCCTTATAGTAGCTTTACATTGGCTCAAATTGTAATCAATTAATAAATATACGTAGACAAATATACAGTTTTTTTGTAATGGGGGTGACAAATGACAGCGGCGGCACGAGACTGACTATTCTTCAAAAAAATTGCTAAAATTGAGTTTACTTTCTTATAGTAGTTCCTAAATGACTGCAATGTTGACCAACTATTACTTACAATTAGACAAATAGATGAACTTTTTCCACCAGGGGTGACAAACAACAGTGGTGTCACGACATCGAATTTTCTTTAAAAAAAAAAGTTAAAATTCAGATAACTTCTTTATAGTAGCTTGAAATTATCTGAAATTTTAACCACTTAATGGATATACATAGACACATATACAGTTTTTTTTTGTAGTGGCGGTGACATACGTCAGCAGCGGCACGAGACTGGCTTTCCTTCAAAAATATTGCTAAAATTGAGTTTACTTTCTTATAGTAGCTCCTAAATGACTGCAATTTTGACCATCTATTACTTACAATTAGACAAATAGATGATCTTTTTCCACCAGGGGTTGTTAAAATTCAGGTAACTTCCTTATAGTAGCTTGAAATTATCTGAAATTTTAATCACTTAATAGATATACATAGACAAATATACATTTTTTTTTGTAGTAAGGGTGAGATACGTCAGCGGCGGCACGAGTGCTAAAATTGAGTTTACTTTCTTATAGTAGTTTCTAAATGACTGCAATTTTGACCAACTATTGCCTACAATTAGAGAATTGGTCAAAATTGCAGTCATATAGAAACTGTTATAAGAAAGTTAACTCAATTTCAGCAATTTTTTTGGAGAAAATTCAGTCTCGTGCTGCCACTCTCGTTTGTCACCCCCTCCCCTACAAATAAAATTGTCTATATATATCCATTAATTGGTTAAAATTTCAGATAATTTAAAGCTACTATAAGGAAGTTTACTCAATTTTAGTATTTTTTTTTCAAGAAAATTCGATGTCCTGACACCAATGTCTTTGGTCACCCCTGCTGGAAAAACATTGTCTATTTGTCTGATTGTAAGTAATAGTTGTCAAAAAAAGTTAATATTGAAGTAATTTTGAAACTACTATAAGAATTGTGAGTTAATTCAAATTTACCGATTTTTTTAATGAAAATACGTTCTCGTACCGCCGCTGTCGTTTGTCACTTCTGTTACAAAAAAAAAACTTTATATTTGTCTATGTATATTCATTAAATAGTTAAAATTTCAGCCAATTTAAAGCTACTATAAGGAAGTTAACTCAATTTAAATATTTTTTTAAAGAAAATTCGATGTCGTGCTGCCACTGCCGTTTGTCACCCCTGCTGCAAGAACACCATCTATTTGACTGATTGTAAGCAATAATTGTTCAAAACGGCAGTGATTTTGAAACTACTATAAGAAAGTTAATTCAAATTTATCGATTTTTTTTGACGAAAATATTTTCTCGTACCGCCGCTATCGTTTGTCACCCTGCTACAAAAAACTGTATATTTGTCTATGTATCTTCATTAAGTGGTTAAAATTCAAGCCAATTTAAAACTACTATAACGAAGTTAACTTAATTTTAACAGTTTTTTTTTAAAGAAAATTCGATGTTGTGATGTCACTGTCGTTTGTCACCCCTGCTGGAAAAATATCATCTATTTGTCTAAATGTAGGTAGCGGATGGTCAAAATTGCAGTTATTTAGAAACTACGATAAGAACGTAAACTCAATTTCAGCAATTTTTGTGAAGAAAATTCAGTCTCGTGCCGCCGCTGTCATTTGTTACCCCCACTACAAAAAAACTGTATATTTGTAAATGTAGATCTATTAAGTGGTTAAAATTTCTGATAATTTAAAGCTACTATAAGGAAGTTAACTTAAATTTAACATTTTTTTTAAAGAAAATTCCATGGTGTGACGCTATTTTCGTTTGTCACCTCTGTTGGAAAAAGACCATCTATTTGACTAATTGTAAGCAATAGATGGCAGTCATTGTTTACTATAAGAAAGTTGTTAAATCAATTCCGCAATTTTTTTAAAAAAGAGTCAGTATCTTTCCGCCACTGTCGTTTGTCACCACCATTACAAAAAAAAAAACTCTATATTTGTCTATCTATATCCATTAAGTGTCTTCAGATAATTTAAAGCTAGTTAACTCAATTTTAAAACTTTTTTAAAAGAATATTCGATTTCGTGACGCCACTGTAATTCATTACCACTGCTGGAAAAACTGTTTATTTGTCGTTACATATTTATTAATAAAGCTATTATCAGAAAGTTAACTTAATTTTAACATTTTTTTATAAAGTAGATTTGATGTCATGCAACCACTATATCGTTTGTCATCCCTGATGCAAAAAGACCATCTATTTTTCTAAACGTAAGCAATAATTGATCAAAATTCTGTTGAGTTGGAGACTGCTATAAGAACGCTAACTCAGTTTATCGATTTTTTCGACGAAAATTTGGCCTCGTGTTGCCGCGGTCGTTTGTCAACTGCGCAAGAAAAATACTGTATATTTGTCTTTATATATCCATTAAGAAGTTAAAATGTCACCTAATTTAAAGCTACTATAACTCAATTTCAGCATTTTAAATTAAAATAAATTTGTACGTTTGTCAGCTATTTGTCTATTATTAAGCAATTTGAATCATATATAGAAACGATAACTCCATGTAAGTTACTTTTTTTACAACATGTTTCTGTACCGCCGCTGTCTATCTAATAATAGATGTCCAATATCTTGAAAAAAAATAATTTATATACCTACGTTACCTTTTTAACCATAAGTCACAAGCAAAATTAGGAACCTTAAATAAAACTGTAGAAGCCTAAAAAAATAAACATCAATTTTTGTTATGAAAACACGATCCTGTGCCACCACACTCGTTTGTCACTCTTGTAAAAATACCCTATGTTTGCTTATATAGGCACAGCGTTTCATCTTAAAAAAAAAAATTCCAACTTAAATCAACTATAAAAAATAACTTTTTAAAATAAAATTGTGCTGCCTGCCTATTTAATTTTAGAGATCCAAACTAAAATCGTCTGCAAAACAGTTTTTTAGTAGGCTTTGTACTTTAATAACCATAAAAAACACAAGCTAATTATGAATCTCAACTAAAGCCGTAAAATCTACTTAGAAATAAAATAATGAATACAAAATAGTTTAATTAAACTTTTGTATTATCTATTAAGAATTTAGAAAACTACATTATTTTTAAGTTTTTTTTTGCAGTGTATGTATTATTAATGTTAGCTTGTAAGAGTAAATATAATTACCAAGTAATTACCATTACTTGGTAATTATACTTACCACAACCCTCTATACATAAGGGACTACTATATTCTTTATAACTATTACCCTTTTCCATCAATTTAAGTAGGTAAATTGATTCAACTAAAAATTCTGCACATTTAAAAATGACGTAATTAATTATTATTGCTTTTAAATCAAAAACTACCTTTACTTTTTTTCGAACATTTGGAACATAGACAGTGTGGTAGGCACGTTTTTTGTATTCTGACCTCGTGCTCAGTCTGCCGAGATCGTGCAGGATGGCTAGCTTTCCGACATTTTAAAAAATGCTATACTTTTTATTATCTATCTAATAATTTGTTTACCAAATATATTTTTTACAAAGTCTCCATTTGTATGTTTCCTGGTAGTAGTATTTAAAGCAGGACTTCCCAACCACTATGGCGCACCTCCCTAGGAGGGTGTAAAGAGATCTTAAGAGGGGCCCAATGTGTTCGGACGTTCTAAAAAAATCCATTTGAAGTCTTAAATATCCTCATCAATTCATTCGAATTACTGTACTACGAAAAGCCTGACATTTTTTTATAAGTTGGTTTTTCCCTTCATGCCATCCCCGACAACAAAGGTCTGGACACGTCCCTGGTAACAATGACAAAAATTAAAAGGGGGTCTAAATATATTTTCTATAATCCGAGGTGGCTCAACGCAAAAAAGATTGGAAATCCCTCATATGAAGGTTTTTTGTGATGTTTTCTTATTTGTTTTTTTTTTATATTTTCATATATGCGATTAACACTTAAGGTTTTCTTTTAGTTTGATTAATTAAAACTTATTTATGTTGCCTTTATAACAAATTAATACATATTAGCGCAATTCGGTTCTAGTTGTTTATTTATAATTTAAAATAATTACTTCTAAAGCAGACAATGCCAATTTTAAGCGCAAAAAGCTGGAACTAAACGTCCAAATAAGGTAGTAAATATTAAAAATTTACAGATGTTCCTCCTATAGTCTACTAATAGTATTTTCAATAAATATATAAATATTAGACCTATGAGTGACATTACAGCAGAGTCTAATATATATATATATATATATAGAATTAGCATTAGCAATTTTAATTTCAACTGAGTATCTTAAACGGGTGCCACAGAAAATCACTAGATAATAGTGGTAAAGAAGCAATAATAATAAGGTTGGCGTGGTATGAAATCACGAGCATTTTGCGGTATTATTTCTGTAAGGAAAAAGATAGCGATATGAATTGTTTGTAACATTATTAGCAGAGTAAGCATTTATGAAAATAATAATAACAAGTATAATACTTTACTATTACGTGTCCTTACAGGAGAAAAATAACCTAACGCAAGAATTGGAAAAGACAAGGAAGATGATGGAGGAGTTAGACCAGCAAAAATCGGAGATTATGAAGGAACTCGCTAAATCTAGATTAGAAATAGACAATATTAAACGACAGATGCTGCAACAGGAGATTGCTTACAATATTCAACAAACGGACGCTCTAACAAGGTAAGCTTTTACTGCTTAGAATATTCAACATACAAACGCTGTGCCAATGTAAGCTTTTATCTGAAAAACACATCTGAAATAGAGATAACAATAGTAGTCAATCTTTTGTCCGGTGCTGCATCATTTGAGCATCAATTTGGAACCCGGAAATAACGCTGGAACATCAGTTAAGGGATTAGGTATTTTGAAATATTATGAATAGTATATGTATCTTACAGTAGCCCTACCGAGAAAACCTTAATTTTAATTAAAATTAAAAAAAAATAAGTTGGAAAATATTAACGTGGCAAGGACTACAACAGTAAAAAAATAATTTTTTGGGATGACCGCAAAACACAATGAAATGGCCAACCGTGGACACGTATTTCTGACCTAAGGTCTTCAAATTCTTTTATTTATGCATTAGATTTCAGTACATTTTTGCACACCTGGCAAGTAAAAAAGTAATATGTTAAAATTTAGTAAATTACAGTTATTTAAATGCATCTAAAATAAAAAAATTTACTTAATTACTAACAAAACATACAACAACAAAAATATGGTGTTCGTATATATAAAGTGAAGGTATGGTTAATATTTATAAGGTTTTGAATTTTTATTTTACATCATCACGAAAGCACAAGAAAAAATATGGTTGGTATAGCCCTCCTCTACAATTTAACAATACACACCATAATTGCGTAACAAGCTACAGAGTGGAAAAATCCATGATAAGCTTGTAACAGTATTGGAAAAGGTAGTGGGTTTTTAAGATTTCTGAACAGAAATATATTCTTGGATAATCTTTCGGCCAGATGATCTACCTTCGTTTAAAAGCCCAGGGTAGAATCGAGATAGCTTCCTAGGGGTTTACTTCTGATATGTTTTGCATTTCTATGGTTTGTTTTAGTTTTGTTCAGTTTTTCATTAATATTATTAAGAAATAGTGATCCATGAGAAATTCCTTGCTCGGTGCAAGCACTGTGTGAAAAATTGTGGAAAAAATTAGTCTGTAAGGTAACTTTTAAGTAGGTTTATAGTCTGGTCATTCATCTAGTGTGTCATGTGAAACACAATTGAAAGCCTTTGAGAGATCACACACATTTTGTATGCGGTTCTCTCTCAAAAATCCCGACTAGGCTCTCCATTATGTTCAAGATAGCATCAGTAGTGAATTTTTTTTCTCTAAACCCAAACTGACAGTGAGATGATAAGTTGTTTGAAGTTTTTTGATTCAAATATGTATAGTTGTTCCCTTAATATCGCTTCAAAAAAATTGTGACAGGATAGGAATTAGCGCTATTGGCCTTGGCTGGGTCCTTGGAAGCCACTTTTTTTGGAAATTGGAATTATTTTAGTAATTTTGTGGCAGTTAGGGTAAACGCTGGCTCCTATAAACAAGTTGTTCAGTTTAGTTAATGGAAAGATCAAAATATTTTTAAGTACTTCGTAAAGTCAGAGTTGACGTCATAAATACCTCACTCAGCTTGTTATTTTAATTTATTTGTTGTATCTCTGACTACTATAGGGTTTACTTCACGAAATGAGGAATTTGTATTTATATTTTATATTTTTTACAAATATATCTATAAAACTATTGTGATTTATATTGCGATTGTTAGTGTTTGGTATTTATAAAATTAGATCTGTTAGTATTCAAATGAAAAATTAAAATAATTTGTAGTTAAGTCGGTTTGAATTTTTTTATTTTTTGCATTATTTGAGTTTGTATTTATGATTTGCTAGTGAAACCGCGCTGTATTGTTAGAATTCTTTATAAAGTCTGCTTGGCTTTTTGTTTGGATTTGCAAATTACGTGTATGTATTACTTTCTTAGTGTTTTTATGTATTCGTGCAAGTGATCTGTCAGACTACATTGGTGCAGTTCATTGAGTAATTTTAGTGTTCTATACATCTCTGGGGTGTAAACCAATTTGTTTTTTTTTCGGGTTTGTTGATTTTTGTAACTCGGGAAATACTGTTTCCATTCTATCGATTATTATTTGGTTGAATAAGTTAATCTTTTCATCTACAGAAAGCTACTTACATTCAATGAAAGACCAATCCACGTTTAGAAGAAAATTATATATTAATTTTTTTTTAATTTTCCATGTATGGTCTTCTCTGTATAACCTCTGAGAGTATTTGGGCCCTTCCACAACTCAACTAAAAAGATCATTACGCACTGATCAGAGAAATACGGATTATTAACCTGTGTTGTTAATATTAAATCATTATGAAAATTTAGAAATACATTATCAAGGGTATTTTTACCGCAGGTTGGTACAAAAGTTTTTTTTTTTTTTTAAATCAAAACCTCTCATAAGATCAGTTAGGTAATTTGAGTTGTTACCATTTTTGTTGAAATGTCACTATTTATAATAATATAATAACTGTGTAAAAATTCCTATTTACTTAAAACGAAATACAATTTATCTAGAAGTTTTAAGGACTCGATATCAGCAGCAGCAACCTCACTAATATTTAATAAAAGCCTGTTTTATCTGAAAAGTGAGATTCTAAGTCACGTTTATAACTTATGGATTGTATATTCATATAAAAAAATTTAGAATACTTGCCTTTTTTCTCTTTAGTTGGATTGAGATGTTAAATGTAGTCCTGTTGCAGCTTCGGGATTGGAAATTTCTCATCTGTCTATTTTTGTTGGTTGATAAGGACGTATTATTGTGAATTTTCAAGGGTCAAATACACTCTTCATATATAAAAACGAAACTTGTAGCTTGAAGGCTGCAGTATCAGTTGATCTTGTCTGAAGTTTTTCGACGCTAAATGTCATGATGCATTTTTGCCTCAAATTATTTTTGATTTTCAGTAGTACTTGGATTCAAGCGGGATACCAAAACGTGCTGTCTACTCTCCATAGCTGTTATTCCGAGATTTTGTTTACTTGAGCCGAAAGTAGAGGTTTTATTTGGCTTGTTTTTCGGTTTCTTGGCTCTTTTGCCTGGCTCATCTGAATGCTGACGGGGCGAAAAATCATTTATGTTTGCAAAGTTGATTATATTTTTCATAAATTGCTTCTATTTATTTTCCAGATACTGGATTTGTAAGTAATTTTGCTGGGGTTTTTGAACCTCCCAAGCATTTTCTTTTTTTTTTCTGGCTTCGTTTAGGGATGACTCGCTGATTGTGTCAATTCTGTCAATTTTTTTTTTGTATTACTTTGGTGACGCCATCTGTCGAATAAGAGAGTATTCGTTACTGTTTGTTTTGATGTAAGTTTTATTTATACCCCAACTAAATTGAAAACACTTGACCATTGCATACCCTTATTAAGTTTTAACATTCCGTTTTTAAAAAAAATTGTTGATGACATTTTTTGTAGTGCCTCATATATTAAAATATATTAAAATGTAGAACGATTATAATCCAAATTTACAATGTATGTTACAAATGTGATAAAAGTTGAAAGTAATAAATTAATTATCATATCATATTAACATAATGAAAATTAATTTAATCTTAACTTTAAAAAATAGAATTGAAATATTAATACACCTAAACTTAAAACAAAAAAAATTCAGGATCCTTCAACAAATTTTACTAGGTAGCTCATACCCAATTAAAAATCATATAAATCCTAATAGTGACTTGTTTTTTGGTTCAATTTCCTATATTCAATATTTGAGTCCCAAGTCTATTAAAGTTTTTATAAACAGAAAATATAAAAATGGCACAATGTAATGTTAAAACCATTGGTATTTTGTATAGTAAATTAAAATATAAAGGTCATGTTTTAAACCAGTATAATTGAGTTTATTCTATTCCTTGCTCCAGTTGTGATAGATAATAGATTGGTCAAATAAAACCAAGATTAGGTAAAGGAATTGCATTACACAAAAGGTATGCAAGACTTAATAAACGGTGTTGTGTTTTTTTATAACACATTAAAGACACGGAACAGACGCAATTTTAACGAAACAAAAACTTTACACACTAAACATAACACTAACTAAAGGCTTTTTTTGAGAAATGATCTAAATTTATAAAGACAAAATCAGATTGAACAAAAAAAAACCTATATTGAAAACTTAAGTTCTATTTATTTTTATATTTTAAATTTGGGCGACGAATAATTGCTTAAAAATTATAAATATTTCTTTTCCAAATTACCTTTAATATTTGTCTATATATGTCTGTCTATTACCGCACTTGCACCCACCGACGTCATGTCTGACCATGACAGTTATTATCACTTTTAGTCTGAAGTCGTAGCTTACCGATAGCCAATAAGAGTTTCGTACACTATATCTCCCTCTTTTTTGACTCCGTCCCCACAAAACTAAGAGGATAAAATTGTTTTTTTTTTCTTCTAGTTTAAAATACTTTTTTTCTAACTAGGCAATCAAGACTAATCTTTTACTTTTATTTTTTATTCTAATTTCGGGTGTACATCCATTTACTACTCTTGTTCTGAAAATAACGTTTTGTCTAAATCGTATATATAAGATATATCTCAGTACTATTTTTTTTTACATTCAGGTCACTGTCTCCAAATGCAGTCGATCCAAGCAATTTTTCCCGAAGTGCAAGCCATTCCAGTTTTGACACCCATTCTTTATCTCGAAGGCCTAACAAAAGTAGAACACCTATCGAAGAAGATCCGAATAAGATAAGTTTTGGATCTAGATCAATGACCGAACATGAATGGGAAAAATTGCAACAAGCTCATGTCTTGGCTAACGTCCAGCAGGCTTTCGATGTGTCTAGTGATGCTGAAGGGGATGATAATGATAGTTTATTCAGGTAGGCATATTATTTATAAAACGAAGTGCCACCGAAAGTACTTTTAATTGTTGTATAGTAACTATGCTACTGGGCTTATGGTGTAATTGTATTAGAGTTATCACGTTATGTTAAAAAAGTTGCTTCGTCGTTTGAGTTAATTTAAATATTTAAGATGGGATTGATGTTATATGTAGAAGGAGGTTCGTAAATAAAAACATGAAAAATGATTTAGAGTAAAATACCCTTAAATAATTTTGTCCTGTAGTTAAAAATAAAGGTGCTTTTTGTTCGCTTTTTAGAATTTTAGTTATAAGTCACCCTGCATAATATCTATTCGAGTAAAACTTGCATGTTCCGAAAATGTCATGCAAGGAGGCAATTATGTTTCAATTTCAAGCAAGAGGCAATTATGTTTCATTATCTCGCCACTGTCTCTCACTGTTGAATTTTTTTTATTGGTTGGAGTGAATTCACATGGAATAATAGTGTGCTACGTCACTTAGATTGAGGATTTTTGAGCTATGACAAGACAGAATGTAATCGGAAGAGAGATGTAATTGGCATCCCATTTTGGTGGTATCTGTGGCCTCGACATTCTTTCGCAGCAAATGGAGAGGGACCAACGATGTTTCCATTATTTTTCTGGTTTCAATAAAAATTTTTCACACTTTAAATAAGTAAACTATGTAACACTGAATAAAGGAAGGAAACTTGGTATTTCGGGGCTCTGGTTATACTCTTTATAGCCTCTCAATTTAAGGTTTCCAGACTTAGCGGTTAATAGAACAGCATCCGGACTTATTCTAAAAATTAATATATTTTTCAAATATGACATTCAGAATCACTAATTTCGACTCATGTCGAATGCAGGGCCGTGCGCTTTGGGGATAAAACGCAACACTTTTAGAATTACGTCTGGATAATATATATTCAGCGCTCTGGTACAGAATAGTACCCGAACATGCGGTAAAAATTTATATATTTTTGAAATACGAAGTTTAGAATCATTCATTTAGCACATTCAAAGCAAATTTTAATGTCGGAAGAAAGGCCTTGCGATTTGAGGATAAAACGCAACACTTTTTAGTTGTTTTTTAAAAAGTGTAATATTGTATAAAGTTGATTTTTTCCCAAAGTTAGTTTGGGTGTCGTTATGCGGTCGTTTTTTCTGGTCTCGTAACTGTGTCGTGTATTGTGACGAGAAAAAGTAATTTTTGAATGCTTTCCTTTAATGATTATAGAGTGTATCAATATACATACTTTCATTTTATAAGCTTTCCAGCTCTATATAATATACCAATTAATGATGAAGTATTATTTCTTAAATTTTAATTTTCATCTCTATAAACCTAAACATTTTATTGTGTTAGTGTATTTAATATATTTTTTTTAATTATAAATATAGGATTACTTACTGCATTACTATATATTTGATTTTTACTTATGATCAATAAAGAATTTATATTTCGTGACATTTAAAGAAAGTTTATGAGATTGAAACCATTTCAAAATAATATTTAAATCATGTTTTATCGTTATAGATTTTTGAAAGATTATCTGTCAAATAAACGATTGTGGTATCATCTGCATATAGTTTGTATTAACTTTTTAATTTAAAGAAGAAATTAAATTAATACACAAAAGAAATAAATCTGGACCTAATAATAAACTTTGTTGTAATCCACATGTTATGTATTCTCTAGAACTTTGATTCTTATCAATTTTAACAAATTGCTTTCGATTCTATAAATAATTTTGGAACTAAGAATAGGTTAATCTCTAATTCCAATATTATACAAACATTTTAATAAAATTGTATGGTTTACTGTGTCGAGGGCTTTACACAGATCCAGAGATAGTATACAATAGCCTCTATTATCAACATTGCGTTGAATATTACTAATAACATCAACCGCCGCCATTTATGTGTCTTTAAAGCTGCGAAATCCATACTGACTTGAAAATAATAATGAATTTTTTTGATTCCAAAATACACGATAATTTTAAATTTATTATTTTTTCTAAAATTCTTGAATACATGAAGAGCAGAAATAGGTCGATAGTTTTTATAATAAAATTTTTCTCCAGTTTTAAAAACTGGGAAAACCTTTGTTATTTTAATTTTTTCTGGAAATAGCGGTTTTGAATGGTAATTTTACAACAGTTTTGGAATCACGTTAGATTTAACAATTTCTACAATTTTAACCGAAATATTATCATAACCCGTTGTTTTTTTTTCAAGTCAATCAATTACATCTGCTTTGGCAGTTGTATCTTCATTTTGAAACAAAGATACGGGGTTCATGGGTGGATCCAGAAATTTAACTGCGAGAATTTTGTTAGACATAAATAAAGTGATTATTTATTTCTTCATATACTTTATGCTGGTGAAGTATCTGATTTTGAGATAGTCAATAATGGTCTTTTTTATTTCGGAATTTGTTACTATTGGATTTAGACTATTTCATATTGTTTTTTGATTTTCTTGCATGAAGTTTTCTTTAAAGTAGTTTTTTTATACATAATATTTTTCAGGAAATTTCTTTATTTTTTAATGTTTATCTCATATTATAATCATGTTTGCTATTACGTCAGAAATCAAGTTTCTATATTAAATTTTGATTAAAACTCCTTGGTAGCGCAGACCTCGTGCCTTCTTTGGCCAGACGATAATGAAATGATTTTCGTGATGTATGCATTTCATTTATGACATAAAACATATGTGACGTAGAGAAAGTAGTTGGAATACAAATACAGAATTTTATAACAATGCGTCGGAAAATTTAAAAAAATGAAAGCTATTTATGAATTATTTTTATTTAAGTCCTTAATGAGCTTGGGAATACAATTAAACTTGACATTTTAGTTGAATAAATATTACATATTTTGTTGCAACGGTGTATATATATATATATATATATATATATATATATATATATATATATATATATTATATATATTTGTCCATTATGTCTTTAATAATTAAAGTTACCGTTTCAATCTTAAAACATACATCTCGTTCATGTATCAATTTGCGATGTTTCAATCACTTTTTTTCATTAAATATTATATTTTTACGCGCCATGTATAATATCTTTGAATATAAAACTTTACATTTTACTTTAAAATTAAATCAAAAATAGGAAAATATTAGCGCGGCAAGAACTAGTATATAGTGGAAAATGAATTTTTTTGGGATGACCGCTAAAGCAATGGAATTTGGCAAAATATAGACACGTGTTTCTGACTTGAGGTCTTCATCAGTACAATCAACTAGTTGAAAGACGAGTACAAATTCCATTGTTTTCCCAAAAAAATCCATTTTTAAAATTAAATCTTATCAATACACAAATGAAAGTGGTCGGAGCCGCATTTGGGCGTCCATAACTTTTAAGTATTGGTCACAGAAGCTTTGTTGACTATTTAGTGAAGTAGAACGTGAAGTTCGTCCTCTACATTTTTCGTGTGAATTTTTACATTCCAAAGTTTCATTTACTACGTTGAAAAAGAAAAAATTAAAATAGCTAACTAGCTAACTTTTTCGAAATAAGTCCTTTAGGCAAAATCACTTTCATCTGGCAGTTCCGGTTTAAATGATATGTCAAATTATTTTTATTATTTAGAAAAACTGAAATTTTCAAACTCTGCCTTTAATTGTTGGTTTTTATTAATTACGGAAGGTTAAATCATGTCTTTCTTATATATCAATGTAAATATTTCAAGAAGATCAGTATTTATTCACTCTTAAATATGTTTGACAAATGTCATTTCTCTGTCAGATAAAACCGATATCGCCTATACTAGTTTAATTATCTCTATTATTAGTTTATTAGCCGTATTTTTAAAATGTATTTTAAGTTATATCTACCATCAATTTATAATTTTATGCATAACTACTTATTTAGTAATAATTGTTACATATTATTATTAATAATTTTCAAACAATTTTCAATTCTAAATTCCTATCTAAATTTATGTGGAACAAGTTGTGATAATAATAATAATAAAATATCTACGTTTAAAGTAACCCCTGTGATCACAGTATACGCATCAGCAGTAATATAGTTATTTGTAAAGGCACACAACACAAAAGAATCGCCTATATCAGATGGGCCGACAGGGAGTGATTTAAATTATAATTATTCAGTAAATTTTGTCACTGTCTATATGCAATATCAAAAAAAAACACGAAAGTTATTAATAAAATGATTTTAACGATGGTGCCTTCACGCTGTCTCCCTCTGGCGTCTAACCTGATACCTATCCACCTAGTGCCTCTGCCCTGCCGAGCTCCGGCGGGTACCGATCCGCGGCTCTATATAAAATAGTAAACCCAGACATTTAAGTTTTTTTTTTTATTTTAAATGATAGCAATGGTTTAAAGAGTAGATAAAAAATAAAAATTCCTTGGATGTCATTTTTTCCAAAAAAAAATAGGTAATCGAAAAACATGCACAAAATGCAATACTTTTTAATGGAAATACTCTCTATTATTAGGTTTTTGATAGAACCCGGAAACAAAATTATGTGCCATATGCCAAACTCATCTCATTTTCTTGAAATGTCTATCTATGTTCAATGTTAGAAAACAGTTGAGATAGGAAGTAATTTATGTTTTCAATAACTTTTACAAATTACTATTAACATTAAAGTTAGTGAAAATGCACTTTTTAATTATTTGTAAAAGCACACAAACGTAAAAGAAATTGGTTCAACCAAGATAATCGTTCATAATGTCACAAGAACCATATTTTCTAATAAAAAATACCCTGCTAATTAAGGTAGCGACCTACCAAAAAATTAAACTTTTCTAATCTAAAATATAACATAGATACAAGAGTTATCATTAATTTACATTTTTTAAAATGTGTCCGTATACTATACTGAACCAGAGCCAAAATTATACAGTATCTGGACATAGACGGTCTGAAAACTAAACTATCTGTAAAATTATTGAAGTAAGATTTGTAAAAAGAATGTCAAAAAACGCGTTTTAAGCTTATGTTTGGATACTATATAATTGCCGTTTGGAAAATATATAAAACATTTTAGGGTAGTTTCAATACCTGCACGAGATAAATAAATAGTATTGATTTCATATTTATTCTCTGACTTGCAGTTAATTTGTTAATTATTAACTATGATTTTTTTATTAATTTCAAATATCGCCTTGAGAATCATTTTTAAAATACGGCATCATTCAACATTATTTCTATTAGACAATACACTCTTTAATGTATTGAAGTTTTTAAAGTCTTCTTATTAAAATTTTATTAAAATATGAGTTTTCAAGTTATCGAAATTTTTTAAATGTTTGACAAATCGTAATTTTTAAAATAATCTATACCTATTTTTAAATGGTATTTATTAATTTTTAAATGATTTTGTATTTGATTTTTTTGTTTAATTTTTTTAGTACTGCAGACATTCTTTCTCCTTCTGGTCATACCGATGCTCAAACTCTTGCTATGATGCTCCAAGAACAATTAGATGCCATCAATAACGAAATTCGGCTCATTCAAGAAGAAAAACAAAGCACTGAAGCTAGGGCCGAAGAATTGGAATCACGTGTAGGCAGTATGGAGCACATGAATCTCTTGGCTAGAGGCAGGAGCCTCGAAAGGCAGTCACCTCCTGTAAGCGGTAGATCCACGCCAAAGTCGCACCATAGCCCTCAAAGGGATTACTTGCATAAGTATCATACGGTGAGCTGGGTTTCTCCTACTCCTTCCGTTTTCTTTCAAAAGATACTTTGTATGTTTTTTATATCCTTCATACAAAATTTTACATTTTATTGATTGTCAGGGATAGATAAACTCATTTTGTGTTTGTTTTAAAGTTATGTTTACATATTTTAAACATAAATACGTTTACTAAGCCTTTTTAGCCAATCAAAACGAATCAGAATCATGAAGTTGCAAGCCAGGTTCATACAATGCATAAAATTGGAATTGAACTTACGCTGCGTTGTCTGGTACAGTTGGGCTGCTGGATGTTTACCCAAGCGTAATCAATCGATGGAAATATCAAAGACGTGCTTTTTAAGCATCGTTTTCTCTTATCGATGAGTATTTCATAAATCAGGAATAAAAGAAAAGGATGATACATGAAATATTGTCTTTTCCGAATGTGTTAAATAATCAGGAAATATGTTATAAGATTTAATTACCAAAACGAACTTGCTAGGCAACATAGTCTACATAGGCAGGCTCACGTCAAAGCCTTAAACGTCAAAGATTTATTTGGATGTCATTATTATTGTTATTTTATATTGTTCCTATTTTTATAGTTTTGTGCCGTTTAATCTTCCTATCAATCGTTTTAGGAAGCTATTTTTGTTGTATCTTCTGTTGCTGGTAAGTATGGCCATTAGTTAATAGTAATTTAACTTATAATTATTATTTATATTTATCTCCACGCACACAATAAATGTGGACTTTTTTATTATTTAAACCTCGAAAATTTGGTTTTGATTCGTATCATTATGAATGACGACTCGTGGGTAAACGTCCAACGGATCAACTGTATTACAATAATCTAATCTCAAGCAAGATATAAGTTACCGCAGTATATTCGCATTTATTTCCTCACAGTTTTGTTTATATGTCACATTTGGACTGTTTTGTTTAAGAGCATTTGGTTGTATTAAATATGTTTTTAGGGTACTCTGAAATTATTAAAATTGTTCCATTGTTAGAACATGCTTGTTTTAAAAATATTCTATACCCAGCTGGACTATTTTAGAACGAAATGATTAAACTATTAATGAGTGATATTTAATACCTATTAATTAAATATTTTTAAAGTTTTAAAATTTTCAGTCAGAATAATATATCATACAATTTTATAAAAAAAAAGTGCAACAATATTTTGAACCATGATCTAACACAAATTACTAGATTTTCTCAATTATTGATAGAGCTCATCATCTGGAAAGCAGTGAAGGAATTGTTAAATTCGAAGCTTCAGTCAATAATATGTAGTATAATTTTGATTTATAAAATATATTTTATCTCCTACACATTTCAATATCTTAAACATAAATTTCCACTTAATTCACAAAATTGAGTTTGTCTGCTTCGTGGCAAGCACGTATTTTTATTTAAACTTTTGTTTGTTTGTATTTATGGCACAATTTATTTCTAATACAAATGTTTATATCAAAATATGTTACATTAACGTAATGGCGTAAAAATATTATCTTGCATAATAAAATCGAGAGAGTAAAAATATAAGAATAGTGACAATACAAAACATGTTTTTTTTGGGATAGCTCTCTCAACAAGGGGCAAAGAAAATATTCATTAATGTTTAGGTCTATCTCAAAGATAACCAGAAGGAAAAAAAAAGGAAATTTGTTTTAGAAAGTAGATTTTTTCAAAACTTTGTAATCTGTTTTATACATCGTATTTGAAGAATCATCCTACATTTAATATATTTAAAAATTACGCTTTTTGGTGATTTGAAAATCGCACTAATGGTTAAATTATTATTTTTTAGTGTTTAGATTTTGCACACCTTCAGCTTTCGGGATTGTACCTCATGTCGTTCTCAGTAATTTAATACCTCATAAATTGTATATTTTGATTCTTATTAAACTGGTGTCAAATTTATCAAATTGTTTTCTAAAATATAAAGTTAGAATATTTCAGATGGAAGTTAAAACAAAGATTTTGCCCATTTTAAAGTTAGTTAGTTCATCGAAACCTGCTGTCTCTCATAATCTAAAATATATGAAATGTGCATTTCAGAAAAAGAGACCTATTGGTATATTAGAATATTATTTCGTGGATTATATAACTTTTGAATATAAACCGAAATGTTTGCATTTAGGTAGTTGATTTGTCATTAATACATTACTGACTTGTTAAAGTAGATAGAATAAAATGTTATATGTATCTACATTTGGTTTATATTGGATTAATATTTTCTTTGTATTTATAAATGTATTTAAAATGTGTTTTGTATAGTCAGTATGATCGATGTGATGTTGTAGGCCCCGGCAAGTATGTCACCAGCCCATTTGCAACAATATCACTCGACTTTGAGCCCAGGCACTTTGTCCGAATCCTTACCATCCAGCCAGGTTTGTGCCCGTTTCAACGTATTGCGATTATCTTGGCCGAAGACTTTAAATATTTCTTTAAATTTGCCGCTTCAATTTTTTCTAGAGACTCTTTTTCAGGTATTTTCTGCTACCTTAAAACCAACTATTTTACTTAACCGTATAGCAGCCAATATATTGTATTATTAATGTACTATAGGGTCTATATAGGGGAAACATTGTAATCGCAAATATTTTTGAAAAATATAAGTTTGGACGTTTTAGAGTCCATAGAGCACGAAAGAAAAAAATATTTTTAGAAAAACCTTTTTGTATGGATGTATGTGTACATAAAGTTTGTGCTCAAGATAACTTGACAACAGTCAAACCGATTCGTTTCAAATTTGTACACGTGAAATTAATTTTATTTAATTTTTTTGTATATAATTCACTATGTAGGATAGCCTTAAAGTTGTGTGGCTTACATTTTTCCTACCGTTCGAGGGTATAGCCCTAGAGATATGAAGCATAACACAAATACGATTTAATTTTAAAGCCATAGTTTAAAGAAAAATTGTAAAACACATAATTTTTTTGTATATAAAACTTATATTTCCTTTATTTAGGGCAGCCATGAGGGATAAAAGAGTCCTTTGGAAAGTATTAATATTTTTTACAGTAAAAAGCAATAAAGGTGAAAGCGAACGGTAAAAACCGATCTTGGAATTTTACAAAATCGGAAAAGAAAAGATTAATTGCTTGGAAATATTTTAGAACTATATAAAACTATTTTTTTTGTGTTATATTTGTCTCCAGAGTTTGTTAAAATATAGCCTTTTTCAAGCGAAATCTCATGTCGAATATGTAATCGCCCATGGTTTGGATATATTTATGCCAATCATAAAATTTTCAATCAAAACTTTTGTGAATATCTAATAATCTAAAATCTCATCTTCTAATTCTATACTTTAATCTTTTTTTTAATTCTTTCTAGAATGCGCTTTCTGAGGAGCTTTGAATGATGATCCTTTATATCAAATTAACTAGGATAAAAATTATATAATGCATAAACTTAAGGTTTGATGATGAAAATAGAAAGTTAAGCTAGTAGACACCTGATTAAAACATTACGGGTACGAGCGTTAGTGCAAGGTCTAATTTTACTTTGTGAATACGGTGAGCTGAAGTTTAAGATATTAATATGTAGTTTATAATTTAAACCCTTTTAGATGCTGTAAAGTCTAAGTGAGCAAAGCGAATTGTGCATTCAATTTCTAAGTTTGTTTTGGCTTAAGAAATATTAGAGCTACGATTAACCTCACCGTGCGGTGATCCGTTTAGAATTATTGGCTTTAATAAATCTAACTTCCCTCAAATATGTTGTTAAAATAATTACATGAGTATCACAGGAAACAAACCACTAGATGACAAGATACATTAAAACAATTAAATCGACCTTTTTTAGTGTGATATTTTTACTATGACGTCACGAGTATTTTTAAATTCAAACTTTTATTTTGGTAACAAAAAAAGATAGCAATCTGAAATTTGTGTGAAATTTTTGCAGAAATTTTAAGAAAATGTATATTTAGTCAATAAAAAAAATCAAAACGCCTGGTTCATCTTAATTTAAAGCGTTCAGATTGAGGTTCACCCTTCGAAATCCCAAGGAAATTGTCAATTTCCACGTATCAATATCTTAAAGTATAGTACATGCAAAATAAATAGATTTAAAATCTTGGGGAAAACCCAAAGTTCCAAAAGGAAATAAGTTATTTCATTTAAAGCTATTTTTGAAAATAAAAAAGTAAAATCTATAAATCTAATAATGTAAATTGTGAATGACGCTGTAATTTGGGTTTTTAATATTTCGTTTATTTAGTACAACCTAGGTACATGTTCCGATTTGGATTTTATCGTGCGACTGCTGAGTCAATAAAATTAAGAATTTTTCATTAAGACCAATGTTAGTTTTGTCCTGTGTGAGCAAACCCGTATTATATCGCAGAAAGTTTGTTTTTTATTTTCGTTCTTTCGATAAAAACTAATAGCGCTAATTATAGTCCAATATTTACAGGGTCAGGCTTCAGGAAAAGAAAGCAGGCCATTTTTTTGTTATTGGATTTATTTTAGTTCTCTTTTGAATTATCCAAGGTTTACATTGCTAGACCGTCCGCAAGTTCAAAAAAAGATGCAATACATATTTTTTTCTATTTGCCGAAATATTTTAGATAGATCAGTTCTGTAAATGTAATTAGTGAAGATAGCCTATCCTATCCTAAAAAAAATGTTCTTATGATTGTTTCCTAAATATGAGTTTCTGAGGTAAATAGATCACTGGTATCTCGTGTCAAGAGAAACATCTGAAAATTGTAAAAAAAAAATTTTCTTTTTGATGTTTAAAAATGAATTTCAAATGGAAATTCGTGGGTAGAATATATTGAAATTAATTTTTACTTCAAACTTTTCCAGACTTACATGAAAAAAATATTGAATTTTGTTTGTCTAATATTTTTACGGTTTTACAGTTTTAATGGCCTTTCAATAAAACCTTGTTTATTCACTTCGTCCGTTTGCTATCTTCCTTAAGGGATCTGGAATAGTAATAATTGAAAACCTTGCTTTGTTTATGTGGTAAATAATCATTACCTTTGATCACCTTTTTTTAGTACTTTCCCGGATTTTTCGAAAATCTCATCAACCTCAAATAGAAACCTCTTAAATTATAATCTGACTTCATATTTAATATCATATTAAAGCGTTAAATGTCTACTTTTTACTACGTTTTTTCTTTGAAGTGTTTTAGTTTTTGAGAATGTTAAATATCCCCTTGGCTGTCAAAATTGGACTTTTTTCTTTAAATTGTTTCATTCTTTTTCTGATGCTATGTTTTTAATAATTTTACATATGAAATTAAAGAAAAATTTCACGATTCTTCAATTCATTTAACGTCTTTTGTGTACGTGCAAAAATGAAATCGACTTCTAAATTGAATGGAAAAGGATCACGCAAAAACGTTTTAGCACTTGCTGCATTATGGTCACGCTCTGCCTTATATGCCCAGTTGGTGTAACAACTAATTACCACAACATGAAAAATAATTTCTTCCGTGGACCCGTTCACAATTTTCAGATTTTAAATTTGTCAGATGTCATTGTCTTTGAGATCATATTGAGGAACAAATCATTATGGCCAATTTTGTAGAAGATATCCTGTCCTTCATTATGTGCCTTTACTTTGTAATTAAGGTAATTACAACCAGTTTAGGAAACTATCTGTTAATACAGGCAAAGCGGGCTTTCTAATGATCTATTATTCGAGTTGGTATTTTAAAGGTACATCTTCATTTTTTCGCATGGTTTAATGCATTTTTAGTTAAAATCTTAAATATAAATAAATACGATGCTAGCGAAACTATCTGAAAAAGAGTACGGCTTCAAGAACTAAATGCAAGCTGGTATTACATTTTCTGTTGGCTTAGATAGTACAGCACAATAACACAAATACATATTATCTTTTGTATTACGGCCATAGATACCACAATCATTGATTGCATACTTTATATCTTTCTTATGTATCTTCTAATATTCTTTCTGCATGATATCAGACTCTTAAGTTGTAATATTTGTTAATTAATCTGAAATTATTCTCTTCTATATAAAGGTTGGAGGCACCCCACTCGCTTTGAATGCTTTGAATATACAATTAAAGCCAGACCAGAAAAGAGTATGTATTTGGTATACAAAAAGACAATGTACACAAATATTCTATTGAGTACAATAAGTGGGCATAAAAAATACAAAAATGTTATTTTGCGTAATAGTAAAAATGTCTCATTTTGCAAGATACGAAAAAAAGTCACTCTTTTGATAAAAGTTTTTGCTTGAAAAATATATAGGGTCCGCGTTATCAAAAGTTTAATTTTTCGTACAGAGGTCATAAAAAATTAAAAAATGTTATTTTGAGTAAGAGTAAAAATGTGTCATTTTGAAAGATTCTAAAAAAGTCACTATTGATAAAAGTTTTTGCTTAAAAAATGAATAAGGTTCGCGTTATGAAAAATTTTATTTTTTATACAGGGGGCATAAAATATACAAAAATATTGTTTTGCATAAAAGCATACATCATTTATAATTTTCTCTCAAAAATAGAAATATTAAATATATTTTGAATTAAACCCCAAGCAGAAATACAAGATTTAGTGTTAAGATTTAAAATTAAGAGTAACGGTTTTATCACGTTGCTTTTTAAAGTCCCAAATATCCTCAAGCATACCTTTTAATCAGAGTACCTACTAGTTTTTAAAATAATTATGACACTTAAAGACGTATGTACTTGTCTTTATTTAATGAAGTAATTATCATTTAATGTAAAATAGTTCTTATCAAAATGCTATCTACTGGTCAAAGGATTTTTATAATAAAGTGTTACGGGGATGGAACAGTAAGTATTATACCGCTACGTCATAGAAATTTGAAGCAGTACCAATAACTCGGATGGTAATCTGCAAAGTAATAAAATAGATCCAAAGAACTGGTTCAGTTTTGGACCTTAAAAAGAAAAAGAAGATATGTGACCATAACGATGCAGCCACAGTTTCAGTTCTTCAGTCTGTTAGAGAAACTCTAGTGATGTCTCTTAGAAATTGTGCTAAATAGTTAGTAGTTGTGAAGAAAGAGGATTTTAAAAGAAAATAAATTTCCGTTCAAAACTCACTTTGTACTTTGTACACTCGTACATTGTAAGAGGGAGATGAAGCGAAAAGTCTATATTTTTGTTTGTGGGTAGGAGACAACATTTTAAGTGAAAATATTGATTTTTATAAGATTATTATGTTTTCTGATAAATTAACGTTTTCTACTAATAGAACTGCAGCATCCCAGCACGTGAAGTAACAGAATGGCCTAACCACAAATTTTGTACAAGATGGATTAGAAGAAACCGACCAATTTTGTGGCCAACATGTTGCTATGGGGTCGTTTAAAACAAATTGTTTATGTCGTTCCAATACCAAATAATATTGAAGTCTAAAAGTCAGAATTACACAGGCTATCAATTCAATATCCCAAGAAAAAAATGACAAACTCCTTCAGGTATTAGGAAAAAATTAGAAAAATGTGTTGAATATGGCGGTGGAAATTTGAATTTTTATATTTTTATGCTATTGCTTAGTTTAATTTTTTTAATAAGACGTATTTTGAATTACAATTATTTAATTAATTTTGATAAGAACTATTTTACATTAAATGATAATTATTTCATGAAATAAAGACATTGACAAGTACGTCGCTAAGTGTCATAATTATTTTAGAAAGTAGTAGGTACTCTGACTAAAGGTGTGCTTGAGAATAATTGGGACTTAAAAAAGTAATGTGATAAAACTGATGCTCTTAATTTTAAGTCTTGTAACGAAATCTTGTGCTTCTGCTTGGGGTTTCGTTCAAAGCTTATTTAATATTTGTAGTTTTGTGAGAAAATTATAAGCGAGGTACGCTTTTTACGCAAAACCACAATTTTGTATTTTTTATATCCCTGCATAAAAAAATAAAATTTTGAGAAGGTGAATTTTTTTCAAGAGTGACTTCGTATGTTGTAAAGTCTCCGCGGACATGCTGTATATGGGTACTTTACTATTGCTAAATTCATGTTTTTGTACCTTCTTGTCTATAACTGTATATTTTGACTATTTTATCGTTCAAGTAGAATTCTAATTTTTTATGAAATATAAAATATTAAATATTCAATAATTTAAACCCAAACCGCTCATCCATTTATAATGGTTTTTAATGATAATCAACTAGGTAACTGAATTCTAGATAGTATTGCAATTAATCATGGTTCTGTTTACGTCCTTATTTTATATTGTGAAGGTATCAAATTAGCTCACAGTGTCCAGATAGATAGATTTGTTTAATTTCTAGACTTACCATGAATAGCTTGAGCCCTATAAGTACCCGAGCAAGTCAATATACATTTTTTATGTTGGAAACAATAATTCAACAGCTTGTTTGGACAAAAGGTTGTTTATTAATTAATAAATTTAAATCAGACTTCATCAGGGTTAGATTTGATTTGATTCTTTGACTTAGATTTCATCGCATCTCCCAATGGGTACCCTTAGTACCAAATTCTATTTTATTTTTGTATTATGTATTTAATTAAGAACAGGATATTAATGTTATTGATTTAATAGCTCTAGATAAATAGCGTGTCAAATAGAACTAAAATTGGTTCAGTTTAATTACATAACACCTCATTACTTACTCATTTCAGTCAAGGCAATTTCTAGATTTTAATATTAACAACATTTATTAAAGATTAGTAATGTCATTTTTTTAAATTGGCATAGTAGTTAGTAAAACTTAAATAGTATTTCTTAAGACGCAAACTGAAGTTTAAATGTATGTATAAAATATTGGCTGTTTATTGTGAACTGATATATTATAATTTACATTAGAAAGCATCTAACTAATTTTTTAATATATTGAATTCTAATCCTTAAAAATTAATATTATACTCGTTAAATTTCATTTGTCTCGACTGTGATATCAAGGGACCAGTTGTGTACAAGTTAATAAAAAAAATTAATATAAACGTCGAGTAGCATTTACCTACGTGCTAGTTTTTCACCTGTACACATTCATTGGTAATACCATCATACAAAACAGTGCTAGAAAAGTCATTTGTCAAAAAAATTACATTGCAAATGTTATGACGTATTATGTGACCATTTATTAGCATAAATATTTTTGTGCAAGCTGGAAAATGAAAAATATTAGTATCAAAGCGGTCACTAGTAGATATTATGCCAAAATAATAAATATTGCACAAACCAAATACAGAATAAATTTAATTCATATTTGATAATATACTACAGTCTTATAAAATGCTCTCAGTAATACCAATATGTATATAAAAGATGAACATTTACACTGTATTGTTTAAAAAAATATAAATTAAAAGATAACGTTTAAAATTAAAATAGGTGCAGACGATCTAGGAGTAATAGCTTTATTACTATATTTGACATTACTAATCTTATTTGTCTAATTTATGTTTGGATTCAGTAATGAAAATATATGTTATTTGGTTACTTCTCTTAGCTCCAGCTTGCTCCTTTGCCATCTGATATGTCTAGAGAAGAAATGCATTTAGCGGACAACGGCACGGGAGGAGGTGCTTCGCCACTGACAGCCAGGTCGTTACGGTTAGAAAGGGTAGCTCAGGCCCTTGCTCACAGTCAAGAAGAACTAAGGAGGTAAGCGTCCATTTTGTAATATTTGCGAGGCTTCAAAGAAATAGTACTACTATTAGTGCGTGCGTCTTAGCATACTCGAAAAAGCATAGGAATTTCCACCCTAAATAAACATAGCTATACATGTTAGACACATAGATCTTTTTTAAATTTGGTGCTATGGTGCAATAACTTACATTACTTAGCTTTCATTCATTTTAAAAACTTCCAACTATATTGAATGCAACCGGCAGCATTTCATTGTATGAAAATATCATTATTAATAAAGCATTTTAGTTTTGCTTTATAATAATGTAGGTAATTCTATGCAATCTAATGGAATACTTTAATTTGAGAAAGCAAAAAGTGTACTAGGGTCTAAAACAATAGTTATTTTTATCTAAAAACGTTTTCATTTTTGTTCGATTAGCAGAATCATTTCAAGATGGAGTAGGGTGACATTTATACAAATGTAAAATTGTACCGATTTTTTACTAAAGCCCTCCGCCAGTAGGTCTACTTAATTACAGTTTAAAAATCCTGTAACACGTTTCAGTTTCTCACAGTATTACGAAATGATATTGCACTTTCACTAGGAAGGTTTAAACTTAGACCAGTTTTAACTTGACCGTTATATGTTTAAGTTTACAGTGGCGCTGCCAGAAAATAACCCACCAAAATACAACACCGTATATTATTATGAAACATGAATGTTGAATAAAACGTAATTCAAATCTGATTTTCGATGATTTGAAGTTACCTTAGCATGTAATTTTATGGCTTTAATGATGGTTTTATAGATGAATCTCAAATAACCTAACTTCTAACAGGGACAAATCCACCTATCCTAGAACAAATATTGTTAAAAGAAAAATCCGTTTTAATATAGATTTACTTTTTTACATCACCAAAACTAAACATACAAAATATTTTTATAAACCAACTCTTATATATAAAGTATTGGAGTAAAAAGTAAAAAATGATATTTAGTGTATGAAGTTAAATAGTAAAGCTACAGAAAAGCTTCATTCCTACTGAGAACTTTTAAAAATATGAATATTTTCTTAAAGTTTGATGCTTTATTTCACGTGATGTCTCACGCTTCAAGCTTTTAAGAAAAAATTTAAATAAAAATAAAATTTTTAAAAGTTCTCAGTGGGAGTGGGGCTTTTCTATAGCTTTACTGTTTAACTTTAACTTCATACACTATATATTATTTTTTACTTTTTAGTTCAATTGTTAATAAATAAAAGCTTGTTTATAATTTTTTTTATGTTTAATTTATTTTGTACTTTTTAGCATTATTTTTTACGCACCCTGTATAAGATATCCAAGATTTTTTACTCCATAGTACCATATTATTACATTGTTACCGAAATTACGTAGGTATGCCAAATTTTAGCTGAATTGAATACCAGCCTTAATTAACACTATATAACATATCAAATTTCTTACTCATTCTGTTTAAGACATTCACAATTTTTTATGCCTATCTTAGATTTGGAGGATGAAGAATACATTTTTCGGCAAAAATCAATAATAAAAAGTTTTCTAACATTTCAAATATTTTTTGGACTCTGTATAAAATATTCACGATTTTTTTTACTCCATAGTACCAAAGTGCATTGTCACCGAAGTTACATAGGTAAAATGACCATCTGACTCCTACTAGTATAGTAATATAGTTTGGAATAAAGTACCGTAAATTTGGGACGTTGTTGAAACAGGTCCGGATCTCGTATTTAAATAATTGTCTTGAATTTGAAGTGGAACCAAAATAGGGTATTACTAGTAGATAAAGAGTTTTTTTTATTATAGTTTGTTCATTACTCGCTATTGAAATTATTAACATTATCGCTGTTATTATCATCTACATTAATAATTAACTGTTCTATTTTAGTAGAAATATTATTATAAGACTGTTCTAGTTTTGTGTAAATCACAATTTGCCTAACTACTTATAGGAATATTTAATACCTCACTTTTGGTAAGATTTTAGTTCGTGTTATATATGCTCGATTGGATTAAATATGCAATGATATGGTGGAAGTCGTAATAACTAGATTTTCTGCATAACTATGGCATACATACGCTTTTCTTATATTAAAATACTTTAGCACTTCAATTCATTGCTTTTTTGTATAATCTTGCCTCGGTTTGATGGAGCTTTCAATTTACATTTATCGCGGGAATCAACCCAACCTTTTGAAGGAGTATAATGACTGTCATATATGTCTATATAAGTCTCATTCAAATAAATAATTGACCTATTTTCATTTCGGTACTTCTTAATTTTGGTCAAGAAATCCAGACGCGATTCCTGAAACCTCCTGGATTCCATTATAATTTGTTTTTTGTTGACTTTTTTAAATTTAAAACCAATTCGGTTTATACATTTTCACAGAGTAGTTCGAACACATTTAATTTCAGTTTCATCTTTTTCAAGTTTCTGAAGTAAATAATCCAGTGTGGTACATTTTGCTCTTCGTAAAACCCATAAATTTTACGCCGTATTACTTCTTTATCACCTCGATCTAACTTTGTAAAAGTCACCGCTAGATTTCTTATTTTTCTCTCTACAATAGGATTGTTCACAATTTTCCAAATAGCTGACTTACGTCAAAATAGAGGTTTCTTCTAAAATTTTTTGTTTGTTCATAACTCCGCGTTCGGCAAGGGTTAAATAAATGTTTATAATTTCTTGGGCATGAACAGACTCATTGTTTGCTATTTTTGTAATGGGAAGAAACGTCGGAAGAATCACTCCGTTAACGCCATGGGCACCACACATTTGCCATTCGGAAGTTATTTTAACACAAGTGATTCATACGAATGATTACAGATAACTAAATCTTAAAATAATTTAAGTATTATAAGTACAGCCCATAGCTGCCTTTTGGCCTATGTAAATTACATAAAGTCCATAATGCTCTTTTAGTGCCCTTTAAAACCACTCTTATATGAAGGCAGGTAGGCACGTTCTTAGTCCTTTGAATATATTATATGCCAAATTTTAGCTCTATCGGATGCCAGCAAGTGCTTGAAAAATGGGTTACAAATTTTGAGTCGGGAAGACAGACATACAAAGAAAGCGAGTTAATTAAAAGGTTGTGAAAAAGGCCTAACCAGGGCTAACCAAAACGCAATCCTATTTTTAAAACACAATACATACAAAATTATAAGTTTAAAAACAACAATCGACTGAACTGGGATTCGAACGCACATTCATTGCAATGAAAGTCGAGAACCTTACCACTAAGCCACCGTGCTCCCACTGAAATTTCAATGAAACTTGTTTATACTCCGCCGGAATAAACGACGAACTAATAGGAAACTTCTATCGTTCCCAGGCTGCATTTGGGCTATATACAGACGTTAATGAAAAAATATCCTACTCTGTAATATATCCATATTTATTTATACTCGTTCAGAAGTTATGTTGTCATCAGTTTTTACATTTTTAAGAGTTACTTACAAATAAAACTATTTACTAAAACAAATTGGGCGGAAATTCGGCTAATAAAAATTTAAATATGTACTACATAATGCGACCCGTCCTTCTAATGAAGGAGAGCATCTTGCCCCAGTCGAGACGTTGTAATTCTTCCATGGAGAAGGACTGAACGCCAAAAGTATTCCAGCGTAGTCTTGCCCACCTTTCATACCTGCCATCAAGATGATAGAAATCCTCCTCCTCTGCCTCACAGTTAGGACAACAAAGGTTATCCACTAACCCCAGTTGGTACATGTGCCTGTTTAGTTTACAGCGTTCTGTCAAAATGCCAGTTAGATCCCCAATCTTCTGTCGACTCCTTGACATCCACCAAGTTGTCTTAGATCCACATGGGTTGGGTAGCATTTATTTTGCCTGTTTACAATAGTTCGTCCTTGACCAATTTTCCTTTGCCTTTTCCCAGGTCCATGTATTGGTAACTCAAATTGATAAACCAATATTCCTTGTAACTAAATAAAGGCAGTTCGGATAAGCCTAGGACTAAACCTACACCTCTTTATAATAATATGGATACTGAAATACCTAATATACTATTCTAATAGAAGGAGACGCGACTGCGTGCTTAAAACTACCTCTCTATATTTTTACTAAACCTACTCGCACGACAACATCTTCTCCCTCGTATAGACGCTCAACTCGGCCTAAAGCCTACTTAAGAGGAGGTAGATTTTTACCTTTTAGAACCACTAAATTACCAGTTTTAACCCTTGATCCGTTTGCATGTTGCCACTAGGTACGTTTACCTAATTCGTTCAGATATTCCTAATGCCAACGGATCCAAAACATTTGAACAATTTGTTTCAAATGACGTCACCTATTAAGTCAAGTAAAGTAATTGGGCACTTCTGATCTAATGAGACACAGGCCTTACTTATAGAACTGGCCATACGTATTTTTTTTTTAATTTTGTATCGAGAAATGAATTTAAAAAATTCAATGTACAAGATCGCGATATAAGTTTCTTTGCCTTTAAGGCTTTTATTTCGTTAGCGTAATTTAGGGACTGTGAGATTTTGATATGGGTGGCTAAAGAATTTTCTAACTCAACTGCTGTTAGATTGGCGGTTATTCTGGCTTCTTTATGTAATTTTGCATTTTTAGAAAATTTACACAATAAGCTACTACTCTCAGTGATTTTTAAAAACTAGAAAATTTGTAAAACACATATATCTACAGTTGAGAACAGTAAATGTCGCATGTTTCTTTTTTCTTCTCTTCTGTTCCATGTACCTGTGGACCTTCGTAATTTAGCAGATAATACTCTAAAAAATGTAAAGGTTTTGCTACAAAAACATTAAAGTTATGGACTTATGTGACCCAACCCTTCGTATTCTTACATGTCTTTAAGATTTCTTTCCACTAACTCATTTTCAGCCACTTTAGAATCATCAGTATCTTTTTATTTCTTCCTCAGGTACTATACATTTTCCATCACTATTTTTAGGAAAAGTTCTTCACATTCATTTTTTTTACTTTTTGAAAAAAGTGATTGGCGCAACTTCCTCTAACTAAACTATATTTTCATATTTTCAAAAGTCTGTATCTAGCCATATAACAAGAGTTCATAAAATATATTGGCGCTACAATAGAGTATCAACTTTGGATGGTATATGAAAGCTAGAATCTGCCATATTTATGTTGGAAGAAATTCTCAGAAGATTTATATCAATCGGTACAAAACAATTTATTTCTACCGAAAACTCGTTAAACTTAGATTTGACATTAACTCGTGCTGAGTTGGTTGCATTTGTTATAAAACTATTAATCCCCACTACTGACATAAACATCACACACGTCTAAATCAATTTTGAAACTAATTTGCTGGTAATAAAGTTGGATTGCGAGCCACAACCACGTTTTTGAGAAACCCTATATGAACATCGAGTACTAAGGTAATTGCCTGTAAAAGAATTTTGGCATAAATGCATTTTCTTTATTTCATTTTTTCTTTACATTCCATTAAGACTTTGAAATTTGGGACAATGAAAAATAGCATGTTTACATACTTTACAAAAAGAACAATTGTTACATCGGGAGCTTCTATGAGCATTTAAATAATTGTGGATTTTTACAAGATTTAAAGCCTTTTTTACCTAGCTGCAATTGGGGCTGATTAGAATGACATTTATTGTAAGTGTCTAAATTTTCAAGGATGACATCTCGAATAAGAATTTGAAAAAATCATAACTTCCATGCTGTTGTTTAACACAAAAAATTCACCACTCTTTTAGGAATGATATCCAATTTATTACAAAAACAGATACAACAATAAAGTATCCCATCTGTCCACAGGTTCTTTAAGGCTCTTTAAAACCTTTACATTTTTTAGAATATTATCTGCTAAATTACGCAGGTCCACAGGAACATTTTTCCCAGTGCAGGTAGCTCGTAAAGACACTTTACAAGAGTCTAAATCATAAATGTCTTATTCTCGTACCTTTCTCGTAAAATTTTAATAAGATATGTAAACTTCTTTGCCCTAATGCACTCGTCTTTTATTTAAAAGGTGAACGTCCGAGGCTGTTTAAACCTAGGTAGAATTTTGCATGCAAAGATCCATCAAGATAATTCTTGAAAAAATATGCATTTTACTTTTTAGTTTATTCGCCGTAACTTTAATCTATATACAGGGTGTTTCGGGAGGAAAGGGAAATATTCTACAGATATGTTTAAGAGGTCAAAACAATTAAAAAAGATTATATATTGGTCCGCAAATGCTTAGTTTTCGAGATATCTGGTGTAAAAGAAAATTTTAAAAATTCCGTATTTTTTATTATTTCGGAAACAATTTTTCTTATAATTATATTATATCACAGGTCAACTAAGTATGTTAAATTAATCTAAAAGCCATGAATTGATTTTGACATTTCAACGCCAGCTTCTTAAAAATATTTTGAAATAATAATGTAAGGATATGATGAATGTATTAGGGCAGCATTTAAATTATTACTCCAAAACGATTCTTCAGACGAAAAAAAAATAAAGAGATGTTCTTCCTTTAAAACAGATTACCAATTAAGAAAAAGTTATTAACAGTGAAGAAAAACAGTTCTTTGAGAATTTTTTCCGTGAAAAGTATCTCAGCTTATGTTGTTACCCATGCCACTGGCGAAAGTATTACACATAATTTTATTCCAAAAAAAGGTATATATATATATATATATATATATATATATATATATATATATATATATATACTAGATTTTTAATTTTCTGTAATATACAGGTAATGCAGATATGTGAACTAGTACTTCTAAATAGTGCTGTCTAAGGTTACAGTTAACCGGTTAAAGACTTACACGAAAATCTTTAATCGTTTATAGTCGGCCGCCTTGCGCCACTGTACTGTTTTAAAAATCACATTTATACATATCACAATTGCAAAATATAACGGTGATATATGCAAAACATAAGTGGCTAGTTAATAATCTGAATTTCCATAGCTGTTACATCTGGTCTAACTTTTAAACCTTTTTCGCGAATCTAATAAATAATGTTTAATAATAATTATTAATAATAAAGTTTTAAAGTAGATTCAAAGCACATTTTGTTTAAGAAATTAGAAAGCTTTGTTGATCAATGCCAACCAATGTGTAATTATATCAATTTCTTAAAATATTGTTAAAAGTTTAGGCAAATAAGACAAACAACACGATTTGCAAGAAAAAATATAACTCTCAATTATTTAAAAATCTGACTCTTATGATAAGTTTTGTTTTAAAAAATATAGACAACAATTTTATTTACTCAAAAGTAATGAGATACATGACTTTTGGCCACAAAGATATTACAAATTTATACCAAAGGTTTACATTGAAATCAAGTTACTTCAAGCTAAATCAGGTACAGTTGTTGATGGTAATTTGTTCGCATGTTTTGTCGTTTTGTTTTATCTTACGGACAAAGTTAGCTGCTCTTGATTCGATATGTCTTCTGATATTACAAAAACCGTTGGCCATGTTAACTTCAGTTACAAGTTTTTTGAATATTATATTATTGCATATTTGTATAATTTGATTTTGCATATCCCAGCTTAAATATGAGGACATTTGCACCAGCACTATACAAAATGTTCTTTGAGAATGTGGTCACCTGCATCGATTTTTAATTTTAAAAGATTCCAGAAATTGTCCTCGTCTCGAGTTGGACCTTCCCTAAATTCATTTATTTAAATTTCCAGAAAATCTATAGGAAAGCCCGGTTCTTCCACAAAGAATGGCTGTTTTTATAATAGCCATTAATTTTTGTCGATTTTTAGGAGTAGTTTCAATAGATAAAATGTTTAAAAAGTAATTTATTGACCTCTTGCTTTTTAAGGTTATCAAGCAAGAAAACTTGTGATATTGCCTTGTTTCGTGTTTGTTAAATTTATGCAGAGTTTTTTTACAACCCCTGAATGACTCATGATATAAACCTGCTAAGCATTGGCTTTCCATCAAGTTTTTTAGAATAAGCAAGTCATCAAAATCGTTTTAACCAAAGATAATTGAATTTACGATTATGCATGCAAGTCCTACTTTTTCCAAAAGAAATTTGATAGTTGGGAACCCATATCTGTTTTAATATTTCAATTATTCTTTCGTCGGTTTCTATATTGCAAACCAAATTTACTATATCATATGGTTCATTGCTTACAGATAATTTAATAATTGATACTAACATTTTTTCCAGCGACTTCTTTATTAAAATTTTCTACTTTTTAACCGACTTCAAATATTAAATGTTTGAATGTCCATAACAATTACATCTGGTCTAACTCTTGAACCTTTTTGGTTAATCTAAGGGTAAAAGTTTTAAAGTAGATTCAAAATACATTTTTGTTTAAGTAATAATATTATCTTTGAAACTTTAGAAGCTTTGTTGATCGATGTCAATCAGTGTATTATTATGTAAAATTCTTAAACTGTTGTTAAAAGTTTAGGCAAATGGAACAACAAAAGAATTTGCATGAAATAAATATACCCTCAGTTATTTAAAAATCTTGTTAGCTTTTATTTAAAAAAATACAGACAATTTTATTTACTCAAAAGTAAGGAGATTCTTGTCTCTTTAATTGAAAATTCTGCTGGTCATGTTTTATATCGGTGACAAGATTTTTAAAAAGCCAAAAAAAATAAATACAATTGTGACTTTATATAAATGTGTTTAAAAAATATCAGGTACCAACTGGTGTTCTCTAAATCATATTTATTTTACTTTGACAGTGTAGACTTTCAGAAAGAAAGTCTTTAGAACCGTATTTAATAAATAATTCTGAGTTCCCCTATATTATATTATAGTTAGTATCTCTGTTTAGTTCTAAATGATGTACCCAGAAAGAATCTTTATACACTAATATAGCCAAAAATTTTGTCTATAATTTGCTATTTTAATATCGATTTTCGACACAATTTTACTTTTAAAGACTTTAAATATTTTCTTATAGACCCTTTATTTTCTGAAAATGTGTAACTCTCTAAATGTTATGTGTCATTTTTTCGTAGAATTTTGAAGAATTGATTCTTAAGAAAGGAATACTAAATCTGGATAACCTCCCTTAATGTATTATTGGACCGAAAATACATTTTATAAGTAACATTTATATTTTAATTTTAAATCCAATCGTTCTATTCTTGATATTGAAATATTTCTGATTCTGATATTGAAATGTTTTTATTTTAATGCTAAGACGAACTGGAGTCAGTGGACTTTCTCCAGGAGTAAATTACAGGTTAATAATTTATATGTATTTATTATAGCTTATCCTACGCTTTCACTCTTTATTGATAATTACAAACCTGTATATTCACAATACTAATTACAGGTTTACTTTCAATTTATTTTGCCTCAGTAACCTAGTAGTCGAAACTAATAATATTTGTTTTATTCCTTTCATTACCCTTAGTTTATAATGATGAAAATAAACTTATTATTATGTATATATATATATATATATATATATATATATATATATATATATATATATATTGATTATACCATAAAATATTTAACACAGGGTGGATATTGCAATAATCCTGGATATGATATTTTTATAGAGTATAATGCACATTACTGAATTTTTATTGTATAATATAATATATATGTACAAAGTATGTATAATAAGTTATTCATTAGAATGCAAAAGTATTTAAATTGATGCAAATTCGTGTATTCAACATTTTTATTTTTCCAAAAGTTTTTGTTTTGTCGTAAGTGGCGTATTAGGTGCCGCTTTAGTATGCAGTCTACCATCATTTTTCTATTAATAGTACGCAATATATCTCCTATTTACTATGCGGTATACCATGTCAAAAGCTTTTGGTATGTTGGTATTTATTGAAAAAAGGAGTTATTAGTACAATATAATTTTGCATTTTGTTCATTATCTTGTATTTATTATCGACCAACAATTGCAATTAAGGTAAAAGATGTGTAATAAATATTGATAACTACCTGTATTGTGTATGTCTCCTGTGGTCGCGTTTATATATAATTTTGCATTTTGTTCATTATCTTGTATTTATTATCGACCAACAATTGCAATTAAGGTAAAAGATGTGTAATAAATATTGATAACTACCTGTATTGTGTATGTCTCCTGTGGTCGCGTTTATATGACCTTGCTGGAGATTAACTACGAAATGTCTATGTCCCAATTGATTTGAGTCTATAACCTGACCACTCATTAAGGTAAATTTAATGATGCCAACTGCACTTCTTGTTGGATAACTGGAATTAATGTTATTTTTATCCAGGGGCAGACCACGAAAGCTGAAATTCCGTGGTTTTCTTAAGCGAGGAGAGAGAAGGTTTATTAATGCTCGATTTAAAACTTGTAAATTACGGGAAGAAAGAAATACCTTTGTTGATAACAGATTCTCAGGATTCTCAAATCGGTAAAGTCTAAATAATGGAGCGAGTAAAGTAAGAGGTTCTTGGTCTTTATAGTTGGTCGGTGTTTGCGAGTTGATGCTCGGGTCTTCCCAATGGGCATGGCTAAAGAAGACATAATGTATAATAACCTCTCACCAATTTCCATGTAAGACGTACATCCAAAATAATTTCGATGATGCTCCACATAGTTATGAATGGTAACGATTGAAGGAGATGTTTCCTCCCATATATAAAAACAATACGCAAAAATGGATCTGGTTTGTATTGTATTGATATCTTGGGAATGGAAAAAGGAAACCCAGTTTCACAGCGGCTGCCATGACAATTGATAATATGTGATCAAACCAGCGAAGGTCCTGTTGAAATGCAATACCAACTGGGGTAAAGGAGACTTTACAAAGATTTTATTATTTATTTGCATGATGAGGGATTGGGGGATAATTTGTAAGATAGTGCATATTTTAGATGCATTAAAGGAAAAGGTTTTTTGTTCCCCATTCTGAGGTTTTATAGAGGTCCTGAATTAAAGATACATCATTGCTTCTCGCCTTATAACCATTTTATTTGTGGAAATATGTTAAGGAAATTTTATGTTAGAGAGGAAAGTACTATCGTCAGCCTAATTGTGAATCAGGTTGCTTTGAAAAGAAAGCAAATAGTTTTTCTTGGGTATTTATGGTTCAAAGACTAGGAATGAAATTAAATCAGATTTATTTCATTTTTGTAAATGTTATTTTCAATTTTTATTCTTTTCTCTAAACGTTTCGACCATATATATATATATATATATATATATATATATATATATATATATATATATATATATATATATATATATATATATATATATATATATATATATATATATATATATATATATATATATATATATATATATATATATATATATATATATATATATATATATATATATATATATATATATATATATATATATATATATATATATATATATATAGATATATATATATATATATATATATATATATATATAGATATATATATATATATATATATATATATATATATATATATATATATATATATATATATATATATATATATATATATATAGATATATATATATATATATAGATATATATATATAGATATATATATATAGATATATATATATATATATATATATATATATATATATATATATATATATATATATATATATATATATATATATATATATATATATATATATATATATATATATATATATATATATATATATATATACATATATTTATATACATATGTTAATTGGATATTTTCTAAAAACATGGAAAATATTTTTTTCAGTGTGGTTTATCGATAAACTAAATAATCAGATATTTTGGTATATTCGTATTCTTCAGATTAATCAAACT